>CM060610.1:12498706-12918706 GCA_030578255.1 Tiaroga cobitis
GTGCTAGAGAAGCTAACTCGTTCGGATCTTTACCACATATTAACTTTAGTTTGTCAAAATGTTGCGCTCTCTCCTGCTTCCCAAGTCCTTCTCTATATGATTTCGCACCTACCACGTGTTTTTTCCGTGGTTTATTGGTGTAACAATGTGTTCAGTACATAAACAGTGCAATCCATGCTGTTGTTTACATCCGAGTGCCTCCATAATGGCCGCGCATCCGGGTTACCGCCCAGAACGTGATGTTGGTGAAACCCCTCTATAGTCAGGTCAGGTGCGACTTATCAAAATTAATTCATACTGACTGACATGATAATTCCATAATGTCCTTAAACATAACAATATTGCTGGTCATAAATGGAGAAAGTGCGCGTCCAATGTGCGATACGTCGAGTTGTCCTATAGACGTGACGCGGCACTGCGCTTCTTGTCCTGTGTGCGACCCCTGTCCTGTAATGAAGAAAACCAAGAAAGCTAATCACGGGCGGCGGGCTGAAAGTAAGATGGCCAGAGCCGGAGGAATGAGTCCACAGATTGGTGCTTTAACAACAAATAAATAAATGCGCTTCTTCATGACGCATTTTTTGACTGATGCGACTTATATTCTGAGCGACTATAGTACGAAAAATACGGTTGTTGTTTAGAGACAATCTAGGCAGTCAAATAAACATTTAATTCCTTAGTGCACCTTTAGCTCTATAATTTTTAACATTTGATTATTGGTGTTTATTGTTTATTATTTAGATCCCCATTAGCTACTCCATTAAGCAGCAGCTATTCTTCCTGGGGTCTTAATTTTTAACGAAATATTAACATCAAGGCTGTACAACAATGAAGACAAATACAGAAGTGCACACAACATCATCTAAGACATCTAATTCACCCACACACAACACAGCACAACACATATACACTAAACATAACATAATATTACAATATAAGCTCCTCTATATACTAAATATTACCACTGTCCGGGCAAAACACAAAATATGAAAAACACAGTTCAATAACCATAGCTCATTATACAGTCATTATTAATTACATAATTAAAGTTACTCCAAAGTAAATAAATACAGTCTCAATCTTTTAGAAAAACTAACATTGTGACTCTGAGACCAAAAATAACGGGAGCGAGTTCCATGCCACCATTGCTCTGTAACAGGATGTTCTTTGAAGCTGATTTGTTCGTCAGGCCGGTAACAAGAAACGCCCTTCACTTGATTGACGAGTGGAATAGGTATGAACGTCACTGAAGAAAGTCAATCTTCTATACATAATTTCAGGTGCTTTTGTAATAATTATATTTTTTAAGAATTTAATAAGAGAATAATTAATTCTGCTTCTTACATGAAGCCATGCTAACTGATTGTGCATATCCCTGATACTTGTTCTAAAAGAACAGTTTAGAACAAGCCGAGATGCTTTATTTTGTGCAATCTATAATCTGTTTAAATTATTCTCTGTAGTTGATGCCCAAATGATGGAACAATAGTCCAGATGACATAAAACTATTGATTCCACCAGAGTTTTCCGAATACGAAACGGTATGCAATTTCTGCAATGACACACAGCCATACTCCTGCCCATTTTATTCAATATTAATTTTATCTGAGCGTTCCAGGTCAACCTGCTGTCTACAATCACACCGAGCAATTTGACCTCCACCACTTGTTCAATCCTCAAACCATCAACTGACAAATTCAAAGCGGGGGAATCTTTTAAAAGATAATTAGATCCCAACATCATAACATTTACTCTTCCCAACATTAATCTTTAACTTATTTACTCTGTTCCACTTTTCAATTAATTGTAATTCATTATTTAATACAGTATTAAGTCTGGTAGAGTCATAGTCAGACACAAAAATAGTCAAGTCATCTGCATACAGGGCAATAGTGGCACGCCTCAAAATAAAAGACAGATCATTAATAAAAATAGAAAATAACAGTGGTCCAAGGCAACTCCCTTGAGGCACTCCACAACGCAAAGCCTTTGTATCAGAATAACTACCAGGTGTACTCTCCATCTGAGGTGTAATTGGTCTGTGGAAGCTAGGACTTTCATTTTTATGATTTTCTGAATGTATGGACAAAACAGCATATATACGAGTTTTGGGGGGCTCTTATTTTGTAAAACAACATCAGAATGTCCTGAAACTTTGCAGGGGACACTGTGAGTAGGTGTCCTCTCCATCTGAGGTGGAATTGGTCTGTGGAAGCTAGGACTTTAATTTTTATGATTTTCTGAATGTATGGACAAAACAGCATATATACGAGTTTTGGGAGGCTCTTATTTTGTAAAACAACATCAGAATGTCCTGAAACATTGTAGTTGACACCTTGAGTAGGTGTACTCTCCATCTGAAGTGGAATTGGTCTGTGGAAGCTAGGACTTTTATTTTTTATGATTTTCTGAATGTATGGACACAACAGCGTATATATGAGTTTTGGATGGGCTCTTATTTTGTAAAACAACATCAGAATGTCCTGAAACATTGTAGTTGACACCTTGAGAAGGTGTCCTCTCCATCGGAGGTGGAATTGGTCTGTGGAAGCTAGGACTTTTATTTTTATGATTTTCTGAATGTATGGACACAACAGGTAATATATGATTTTTGGGGGGCTCTTATTTTGTAAAACAACATCAGAATGTCCTGAAATATTGTAGTTGACACCTTGAGAAGGTGTCCTCTCCATCTGAGGTGTAATTGGTCTGTGGAAGCTAGGACTTTTATTTTTACAATTTTCTGAATGTATGGACACAACAGGTAATATTTGAGATTTGGGGGGATCTTATTTTTTTAAAACAACATCAGAATGTCCTGAAACATTGTAGTTGACACCGTGAGAAGGTGTCCTCTCCATCTGAGGTGGAATTGGTCTGTGGAAGCTAGGACTTTTATTTGTATGATTTTCTGAATGTATGGACAAAACAGCATTTATATGAGTTTTGGGGGGCTCTTGTTTTGTAAAACAACATCAGAATGTCCTGAAACATTGTAGTTGACACCTTGAGAAGGTGTCCTCTCCATCGGAGGTGGAATTGGTCTGTGGAAGCTAGGACTTTTATTTTTTGTGATTTTCTGAATGTATGGACACAACAGGTAATATATGATTTTTGGGGGGCTCTTATTTTGTAAAACAACATCAGAATGTCCTGAAACATTGTAGTTGACACCTTGAGAAGGTGTCCTCTCCATCTGAGGTGGAATTGGTTTGTGGATGAAAAAATAAAAATAAAAATATCGAATTTATATACACAACAGCATATTTATGATTTTATGAGGACTCGATAGATAGATAGATAGATAGATAGATAGATAGATAGATAGATAGATAGATAGATAGATAGATAGATAGATAATTATAGAAATAGATAGATAATTATAGAAATAGATAATAATATAGATATATAATTATAAAGATAGATAGATAATTATAGAAATATATAGATAGATAATAATATAGATATATAATTATAAAGATAGATAGATAGATAGATAGATAGATAGATAGATAGATAGATAGATAATTATAGAGATATATAGATAGATAATTATTAAGATAGTTAGATTATAGAAACAGATAGCTAAATAGATAAATAATTAGAGATATATAGATAGATAATAATATAGACAGACGGACGGACGGACACACAGACAGACAGACGGAATAACTGAATGTGAAATAGCCTTCGCCGTAAGATCAATGTTTTCAGTTCAGATGAAAGGTTGACGGTCTTACCGTAATAGCTAACGTATAAGCGCATAGAGAGATATAGGGGCGGCTGGCTTGACTGCAGTCGCGATGGGCATTTTCCATTTCAGGTGCACGATGGAGTTTATCCTTAAACAGATCATTAAGCAAAGCGGACACAAAACTCGTTGGATTCCCCTTCTCAATATCTCGAGCCAACAGCCAAGCCGAGAATACGGATATTATATTTCCGACTTTGATTCTCCAAACGATCAGCTTTCTCTTTCAAGTCCGTGTTCTCTTTACGCAAGCTCTCGTTTGCACACTCCAGCGCCGTGACCCTGATCTCCATATGGTCAAGCGTTTCCTCAATAGCAGCAACTTTATTGGAACAATCAACCATGTCTTTTTTACCAACATCAAGTTGCGGTTGAAGTTTATCAACAGCCGCATTGATTTCTTCCCTTATTATATTTCGAATGAGCTCAGACAGCTCCTGCATGTTGATATCTTTTCCTGCTGCCATATCAATCCCCGGCACCTGTTCAACGTGGCCAAGTCCACTTAGCTTTGTTTGCGACCTCGTTTTCTTCTTAGACATATCCCAGCTCTCTCATCCGAACTCGTCGACCTTTATACTTGACTGACCATAGTTATTAATCAAAAAACTTTTAATTACCAGTATTTTCACATATTTGTCTGAGATTGGCGTTCTCCCGATCTGCTCAGCCTTGACGCATGCGCATGTTTGGTCCTTATGTTTTGGTGTCATATGTTCAAGAAATAAATTACATTGTACAATTATTTTTATTTCTTCATTTTTTTTAGCAACAACAGCAACAACACCAGGTATGTACTGTAAAGACCTGATATAGCCTACCACTAAATGTTTTTGATGACACATGCATAAAGTAATATAACCTTTTTACAGTTATTAGAATGTCAAATGAATTATTTTCCATACCAGAGCATGTTTTTTATATCAGAGGAGCTGTGCAATTTTTTTTCCAAATGACTTATGTCAGCCAGATAAATGATTAATGCATTATTAATTTAACTACAAACCCTATTACAACTACAGCACCCACTACAACTACAACTTCTATAACTACGAACCCTACTACAACAACTACAACTACTACAACACCCACTACAACTACAACTTCTATAACTACGAACCCTACTACAACAACTACAACTACAGCACCCAATACAACTACAACTTATATAACTACGAACCCTACTACAACAACTACAACTACAGCACCCACTACAACTACAACTTCTATAACTACGAACCCTACTACAACAACTACAGCACCCAATACAACTGCAACTTATATAACTACAAACCCTACTACAACTACAACACCCACTACAACTACAACTTCTATAACTACGAACCCTACTACAACAACTACAACTACAGCACCCAATACAACTACAACTTCTATAACTACGAACCCTACTACAACTACAACTACAGCACCCAATACAACTACAACTTCTATAACTACGAACCCTACTACAACAACTACAACTACAGCACCCAATACAACTACAACTTCTATAACTACGAACCCTACTACAACATCTACAACTACAGCACCCAATACAACTACAACTTCTATAACTACGAACCCTACTACAACATCTACAACTACAGCACCCAATACAACTACAACTTCTATAACTACGAACCCTACTACAACAACTACAGCACCCACTACAACTACAACTTCAATAACTACGAACCCTACTACAACAACTACAGCACCCACTACAACTACAATTTATATAACTACAAAATCTACAAATACTACAGCAACGCCTATAATTGTAACACCCAATTTAATAGTTATACCTATTACAACACCAGGTATGTTCTGAAAAGAAGATTGAAAAAATGAATGTTATTTTTTTTTATCTGTTCTGGGGCCGTATTCACAAAGAATTTTAAGGCTAAAAGTAGCTCCTGGCGAATTTAAGAGCAACTCCTAAAAATAATGGGCGTGTCACTCCTAACTTTAGGACTCCTAATTTTTTTGACTAAGAGTAATTCACGAAACATTTTAGCCCTAAAAGTAGCACCTAAGCCTGGGACAGCTTAAAAGAAGTCGAGAGGACTCCTAACTCACTAAGACCTATTCACAAACCGCTTTTTGTGGCATTTCACGTTGCGATGTTTTGAAATGCGTATGCGGCGGCTAGGAGCTTCCAATCGCGAGGGAACAATTTTGCATTGTAGGCATAACTAGGGATGCAATAACGCCACCAACAATAACCAAAACTAGGCTACTCACTGCATGTAAACTAACTTTAATTGTAACGTTTCATTGTGAATCAAATTAAAATGTTCTTCTCTTTGCAAACGTAGGCAGAGGAATATAGTGACAGATTAATTCAATAATGTTTCAAAGATATTGCATCCATCCATATGTTGCTACTAGGCTATTTGTTTTTCCTTACTCTTTATTCATTTTGGCTATTTATTCAGTTATTCATCATCTTCTGTCCTTCGCACTATTTGTGTAGCGCACGCATTCTCAGACCTGTCCCCTGTCTCTCATCATCGTAGGGGAGGTGTTTGGAATCATTCCCGCGTTACAATCATCAGCCAATCAAGGTGGTCACTTCAGTCAAGCTCGTGCATGAGTAATGACGTCATCCATAGCAACGAAGACTCACTCTTAGTTTAGGAGTTGTCATTTTTCTTTACTAAGAGTAGGTCTGAAAGGCGTTGTGAATAACTTTTAAGAGAAAACTCCTAGCTAAAATCTTTTAGTGCGATTTAGGAGTACTTTAGGAGAAACAATATTACTAAAATAAATAGCAAATATGTTTTTAGTAAAATTATGAATTTCTTTAAGTGTTTCCTACTTTGGATAAAATATTCTAAATAAAATATTAGATTGTAAGGTTAGGCAATTAATGAGTTGACCTCCACATTCTGTATGAGGAACGAGAAAACCTAAAGAGGAAACTGATTTTTTTTTTTTTTTTGCCTATAATTTTCTTTTAATAAAGATGTGGATGGATGTGTTGAGAGATCAGAGGTCTGCGGTCCAAACTCAATCTGCAACAACACTGATGGGAGTCACAATTGCTTGTGCATGAGTGGATATACTGTAACAGATCCAAACCTCCCTATAAACAGCAATAACACATGCAAAGGTATGATCGACAGCTGAAGCACTTAGTGCTAATAAATTCATGACAAAGAAATTAGTATTGGGAGAGAAATATTTTTTTTCTATTATTATTTTGTTACTCTCTTCTTCTTCTTCTTCTTCTTTTTTTTTTTTTTTTTACAAATGAAGTGTGAACAGGAACATCGCCAATGTCTGTATTCTAAAACACAATCTGAGATGTTGCTTAATAAAACTGTGAATATTTTATTGTGGAAGTCTGTTGTGTGAAGATTCACAAAAAAACTCCCCACATTTCCCCAATAATTATTTTCATCTCAGTGCATGTAATTGTTTTCATCACGCAGGAGTTATGCAAATGTTTTGGACATACATAAGCCAGAATTCTTTTTAAATTCTTTCTCAGTTCTTGTTAAACTTATTTAGATACAGATGTCTTTCATGTTTTAGGTATTTATATCTGTATGTTATACATTAAATTTTTTTTTTTTTTTTTTTTTTCACTCTAGATATAGATGAATGTCTGGTCAGTCCATCTGTATGTGGTCCAGATTCCAACTGCACAAATGAAGTGGGAAGTTACAATTGCTCATGTTTGGATGGATTCACTGTAACAAACTCAAATCTCACCATCAGCATCAATAACACATGTAGAGGTACAGTTTAGATTTGTGTTTAGTATAACCGTACATAATTATCTAGAATTTATCCATTGAATATTTACATTGAATTTTGTAAATGAAGCATTGTATTGTAAAGATGACAAGGAATGAGATTAAACTGACCCAAACTGTTCGTTTTCCCATAACTTCCTTTTAATAAAGATGTGGATGAATGTGTTGAGAGATCAGAGGTCTGCGGTCCAAACTCAATCTGCATCAACACTGTTGGGAGTTACAATTGCTCGTGCACGAGTGGATATAATGTAACAGACCCAAACCTCCCTATAAACAGGAGTAACCCATGTAGAGGTATGATTGACAGATGAAGCACTTAGTGTTAAAAAATTCATGACAAAGAAAACGGTTATTGGGAAGCTAATAACTTTTTTTATTATCATTTTGTTTCTCTTTTTTACAAATAAAGTGTTAACAGGAACATCGCCAATGTATTCTAAAACACAATCTGAGATGTTGCTTAATAAAACTGTGAATGTTTTATTGTGGAAGTCTGTTGTGTGAAGATTCACAAAACAACTCCCAACATTTCCCCAATAATTATTTTCATCTCAGTGCATGTAATTGTTTTCATCACGCAGGAATTATGCAAGTGTTTTGGACATACATAAGCCAGAATTCTTTTAAAATTCTTTCTCAGTTCTGGTTAACCTCGTATAGATACAGATGTCTTTCTTGTTTTATGTACTTATATCTTTATGTTAAACATTAACTTCGTTTTGTGTTTTCCACTCTAGATATAGATGAATGTATGTTCAGTCCATCAGTATGTGGTCCAGATTCGAACTGCACAAATGAAATAGGAAGTCACAATTGTTCATGTTTGGATGGATTCACTGTAACAAACTCAAATCTCACCATCAGCATCAATAACACATGTACAGGTAATATTCATATTTTCTTACTCCAGCCATGGTTCAAATTTTAGTTTTCATCCATGTGATTTTTAATTTGGAAAATAATTTTGGTAAATGAAGCATTCTGTTGTAAAGATGCCATAGAATGAACTGACCTTCACATGAGTTACAATTGTGGAGTGGATACAATGTAACAGACCCAAACCTCGCTATAAACAGCAATAACACATGCAAAGGAATGATTGACAGCTAATGCTGCATATATGAAATCATAAAAAAAATAAAGGAGTAAGGAGAGGCTCATAATTAATACTTTTTGGTTTTGCTCAATTTGGTTCAACTAAATCTGAGGTCTTGCTCAAAGATATTGGTATTTTTATATTTAGGTCTGTTGTGAGACAGTGTGACCAGTTGTGTCTTCGGGGATGTGATTTTTCCATGTTTGTATGACCTTTGTGAATTGCGTAAATCGGGTGGTTGTTTGGTTGCGAGCATTTTTTACAGTCTATTGTTGCGAGGGATGGCTGATCCCTGTAAGATGATTGAAACAGCGCTGAACGAGCTCACACGGCATCTACGGGACACCCGTAGCATTTTACCCAAATCGCCAAATGCAAGTAAAATTTACTTGAAACTGTGTTATTCGTCAGTTACCTATAGTAACTTTTTTTAAAGAATCATGTTTGTAAGAATGTGATATGGCTCAGTGCGTTCATCAAATTGCAAAGGTTGTGTTCATTTCCAGTTTTGATTAACAGTAAATGCTACTCTGCAAGTGCTGTGAGTTTGCGTTTGAGTCACTTAAAATTTACATTTGGGAATGCAACGTGCTTCCCAAATTCGTAACGAGAATCTTTTATAAATCTGTTGTTAACCAAAACAAGGTTATCTCCCTGCGGTTTTCCGCCAAAATAAAAGCTCAATGGTTTAACATTTGTAATAAGCAAAGAAATTAAGATAACCATAAATGTTAGTAATGTAATTAAAAATGAAATAAAATAATAATGATAATAAATATGATTATTAATTATTGCTATTATTATGTTTCACATGCCTGGTCTTGCACTCTAATCAAGGCTATTTCCATATTTTCCGGAGACGCACTTTTTTTCATAGTTTGGCTGGTCCTGGCTGCGACTTATAGTCAGGTGCGACTTATCAAAATGAATTCATACTGACTGACATGATAATTCCATAATGTCCTTAAACATAACAATATGGCTGGTCATAAATGGAGAAAGTGCGCGTCCGATGTGCAGGGCTGGACTGGGACAGAAAATCGGCCCTGGCATTTTGGCCCACATCTGACGTGTTTTGAAAGTAGTTCTGCTTACCGCGGACTCTACACTTTCTCATCTCTCTCCTGATCCTCCTTACTATTCTCCTCATCAGCCACTGGATGTTTTCTGCAGCTGGTCCTGTTGCTGCAGAAAACATATTTTGACACATTTTACAGCGTCTGCTATTTCTATTACACGCTATTTCTCTGCACATTCCTTGCGTTTCTTCTCCATCTCTCAGACTATTTTGACAGATACACACTTGACACTGCACGCTCACTCAAAGCCCAAAGGGGGAGGTGTTTAAAGATGTGATTGGGCCAGCCCAGTGTCAATCAAGAAAACAACCAATGGGCCGCTGATCTACGCTTCATGGGCCGGTCTGTCAGTGGGGAAAAAAAAATGACGCTTACTTTTTTTTGACCAATGCATTACACCGGCACTAACCCAGCGCCGTCAATTAAACAAAACAAAACCAGTGGGCCGCCGATGTACGAGTTTTATGGGCAGCATAAAAAAAAAGTATGAGATGTATCGGCCCAAAAAGCACGTCGGCCCACCGGGCATTTGCCCGGTATGCCAGATTACCAGTGCAGCCCTGCCGATGTGCGATACGTCGAGTTGTCCTATAGACGCGACGCGGCACTGCGCTTCTCGTCCTGTTTGCGACCCAGGGGCGTGGCCACAAGGGTGGCACGGGGTGGCAGCTGCCACCCTAAAAAATAGCTTTGCCACCCCATTTGCCACCCCAGATGACAGCTCGGATACGGAGGGGCGTCGGCTTAACTTCCCCCCATCTTAGGCTACTTCAATTGATTGGGTCACGAAAAGTACTTATCAAATATGATCTATAATTCACAATAGTTTTAGTTTTAAGTCTGATGTCTTTATTATGTAGATAAAGTGCATATCTGCCCCTGCAGCAGGCTAGTGTAAACGGCAGATCGGTAAATCCACGGGTGACGGAGCGCAGCGAGCGCTGCTGCAGTAGCCTAACTGGAGAGCGCACGGACTCGTCTCGGAGGAAGAATGCGCTCGTCTTGTCCAGACTGGATAGTTGTGAGAATCTCCACGAATACGAAAGCAAATTTTTCATTTGAATCGCATATTCTGACAGGTGTAATGGTATTGAAATTGTCATTCAAATCACAGTGATTTCAGGAGACAAAACTTGACAAAAAAAGCACGTGGGGAAATTATGTGTGTTAACTATATAAATGTTTTTAATTAATATATTAAAAGCTTTTTATTTAATTTTACATAAACATAATTAAAACATATATTCAACATTTAACATATCTCCAAGATGATGTTACTTGGTTTGGGATTAATTACTAATTGCTATTAAAATGTAAATGTATCAAAAGCAAAAATAGCCTAAGCAAATATTAACATGGCAAAGCAATAAAATGTCTGTGCAAACTAAATAATATTTATTGGGACAGTGTTCGTCATATAGTGATGTCACTGGCATATCTTCATTCTTCACCCCTCCCCCATTCTTTAATCTTTTCACCAAAAATACAACATGTGGCAGGCCCGCGACCACCAGGCTGAAGCCGTTTAGACCTTCTCTTTTTAATGCACAGAAACAGGTAAAGTCAATCATGTGTCTATCTTGCTCGTTAATCTAAAAAGGTTACCTGAGTGGTGGTTGTTATAATGACTTATGTATATTTTCAATCAATTCAAAGTTGCTATCGTTAGCTCATTAGGCCTACGACGACATTGTCCGCGGTGACACAAGTGGATTTTTTTGAAAGGGCAAGTAAAAGACATTTACTTGCCTGACCGGACAAGTAGCCTGATTAAAACTTAAGTGAGAAAAATAACTAGGAGAAAAGCGAGAACGGTTCTGATTTTATTACATTTAGACAGCGATTACAAATGGATAACGTCTCGGTTATGGATGTAACCCTCGTTCCCTGAGTAGGGAATGGAGACGTTCCGTCGGATGACGACGAATGGGGGTTTCGCTTAGAAAGCCTATGCGCTTCGAGTAATACAAAACGAGCCAATGGCAAAGAAATGCCATGGGTCTGCAGAATTTGCATGGAGCAGCTCCGCCCCACCTCGTGGGTATAAAGGGCGGAAATTCCAGCAAAGCAGTATGTTTCCTCGCTGAGGAGCCAAGACTAAGCTCAGGCGATCCCCGCGGTACAGCGGAAAGTGGCAGGAAGACGGAACGTCTCCGTTCCCTGCTCAGGGAACGAGGGTTACATCCGTAACCGAGACGTTCCCTTTCGTTGTCACTCCGAGTTACGTCGGATGACGACGAATGGGGATACCAGTCTAATCACGCCACCTTCTCGGCTGTCTTCCAGTGCCCTGCGTAATCTGAGATCCCTGTCGTGAGACAGCACGGACGAAGGACTCCTATTAGCACAGGAATACCAAGGTACACTGGGGAGCATATCCCAAGGTTTTTAAGGGAATATGCAATTACTGCCAACCCAGAGGGGGGGGGGGGGACTTAGAAAATACACATATGACCCGAGGGATGCATATGGGGAATCACTGGGGTGTCCAGCCGCAGGTGGAATATTTCAACCCCAGGGGTGGCAAGGTGGCTGCCAAGGGAAAGACACATGCTCAAAGAGGCTTACAGTGGAAATGTGGGGGTAGCTCAGAGGAGGTACCATGCACACAGGAGGCACCTAGCCGACGCGCAGGCAAAAGACACTGGCGCCAGCATCAGGAGTGCTGGAGGAACTCAGGGCTTTCGGGGAAGCTCACCTGAGGAGAATATCGCACGTATCCAGTCCGTGGAGTGGAATGGCGAGCAAGCGAAGACACCTAACGGGTCCCATGTTAGCTTGAAAAAGACAGTACATGGGAGGAGACTGGCTCCACTCGGAGATTGTAGAATCTGGCGAATGTGTTAGGTGTCGCCCAGCCTGCAGCTCTGCAGATGTCTGTTAGCGAGGCGCCATGCGCTAGAGCCCAAGAAGACGCCACACTCCGGGTGGAGTGGGCAGTCACACCAAGGGGGTATGGTCGACCTTGCTGTTGGTAAGCCAAAGCAATGGCGTCCACTATCCAGTGAGACAACCTTTGCTTGGAGAGAGCCTTTCCCTTCAGTCTTCCACCATAACAGACAAAGAGCTGGTCTGAGGTCCTGAAACACTGCGTTCTGTCTACATAGATGCGGAGAGCACGTACTGGACAGAGCAGTGCCAAGGCTGGGTCTGCCTCCTCCGGGGGCAGCGCTTGCAGGTTCACCACCTGGTCCCGGAAGGGAGTGGTAGGAACCTTGGGCACATATCCAGGCCGGGGTCTCAGGATCACGTGAGAGTAAGCCGGCCCGAATTCCAGGCACGCTTCGTCAACGGAGAATGCGTGCAGGTCCCCTACCCTCTTGATGGAGGCCAATGCAGTCAGAAGCGCTGTCTTCATTGACAGGAAGTTAAGCTCAACCGACTGCAAAGGCTCGAAGGGAGCACTCCGCAGGGCAGTTAGCACCACTGCGAGGTCCCAAGAGGGTACAAGAGGAGAGCGAGGAGGATTCAGTCTCCTCGCTCCTCTCAGGAACCTGACGATCAGGTCGTGCTTCTCTACGGACTTACCTTCTATAAGGTCGTGCTGTGCTGCAATGGCGGCGACATAGACCTTGAGGGTGGAGGGAGACAGCCTTCGCTCCAACCCATCTTGAAGAAAGGAAAGCACGACACCGATCGAACATCTCCGGGGGTCTTCTCGCTGAGAAGAACACCAGCTGACGAAGAGGTTCCACTTCAACGCGTAGAGGTGTCTCGTGGACGAAGCTCTAGCGGAAGTGATGGTAGCCACCACCGCTGGTGGTAGGGTACTCAAACCTGCCTCGTCCCGTCCAGGAACCACACGTGGAGGTTCCAAAGATCGGGACGAGAGTGCCATAGGGTGCCCCGTCCCTGAGAAAGGAGGTCCTTCCTCAGAGGAATCGGCCAAGGAGGTGCTGTCGCGAGGAGTACAAGTTCGGGGAACCAGGTCCTGGCGGGCCAGTAAGGCGAAACCAAAATGACCTGCTCCTCGTCCTCCCTGACCTTGCGCAGGGTCTGCGCAAGAAGGCTCACTGGGGGAAACGCATATTTGCGGCCCCGCGGCCAGCTGTGCGCCAGAGCATCCGTGCCGAGCGTGCCTTCGGTCAGGGAATAAAACTGGGTGCAATGGGTCGAGTCGTGAGAGGCAAACAGATCTATCTGTGCGTCCCCGAACTGGTCCCAAATCAGCTGAACCGACTGGGGATGGAGTCGCCATTCTCCAGGGAGGGGCTGAAGCCGTGAGAGCTCGTCGGCTGCACAGTTCAGAGCTCCGGGGTTATACATGGCACGAAGAGACCTCAGATGCTTCTGACTCCATAGGAGGAGGTGGCGGGCGAGTTGCGACATACAGCGGGAGCGCAGACCACCCTGATGGTTGATGTACGCTACAGTCGCGGTATTGTCTGAACAGACTAGTACATGCTGGCCCCTGAGCACGGCTCGGAAGCGGTGCAGGGCGAGCTGTACAGCCAGCAACTCGAGGCAATTGACGTGCCATAAGCGGTGGGGTCCTGTCCAGGAGCCCGCGGCAGCACGTCCGTTGCACATGGCGCCACAGCCAGTGGCAGAGGCATCTGTCGTTACAACAACATGCCGCGAAGCTCGTTCCAGAGGCACTCCGGACCGTAGAAAACTGAGGTTCGACCACAGGGTGAAGGTCTGACGGCAGGTCGGAGTAACTGGTACTCGGAAGGTGCCGTGATGCCATGCGAAGCCACAGCTGAAGCGGACTCATATGAAGCAATCCGAGCGGCGTTGCCACGGCTGCAGATGCCATATGCCCCAGGATCTCCATACCGAGAAAAGAGATCCTCTGCACGGGGCAAAGTTTGCTCTTCTCCCAGTTGACCCGAAGGCCCAGACGGGCTACATGGCGGAGCACCAAGTCCCTGTGTTCGCAGAGCTGATCTCGAGAGTGAGCTAGAATCAGTCAGTCGTCGATATAGTTCAGGATGCGAACCCCGTGTTCCCGGAGGGGAACAAGGGCTGCCTCGACGACCTTCGTAAAGACGTGAGGAGACAGGGCTAGCCCGAAAGGGAGAACTGCGTACTGATATGCCTGCCCCTCGAAAGCAAACCGAAGAAACGGTCTGTGTCGAGGGAGAATGGAGACATGAAAGTAGGCGTCCTTCAGGTCGATCGCTGCAAACCAATCCTGGTGCCGCACACATTCGAAAACGCGTTTGGCGGTGAGCATCTTGAACGGCAGCCTGTGAAGGCAGCGGTTCAGCACGCGCAGATCCAGGATTGGCCGTAACCCACCAGTTTTCTTGGGGACAATGAAGTACGGGCTGTAGAAGCCGGACCTCATTTCGGCTGGAGGGACAGTCTCGATCGCACTCTTCGCCAGCAAGGTAGCAACCTCCGCTCTCATGATAGGGGCATTGCCACCGACCATAGTGGAGCGGACTCCCCTGAAGCGGGGAGGAGACCGCGCGAACTGAATCGCGTAGCCGAGCCTGACTGTTCGAGCGACCCAGCGGGACAGGTTGGGAAGCTCTTGCCAAGCTCCCAACGACTGTACCAGCGGGATCAAACGAACTACAGACTTCCCACCGGTGGTGCAGCGAGGCATCATCTTCTGTCCTTCGCACTATTTGTGTAGCGCACGCATTCTCAGACCTGTCCCCTGTCACTCATCATCGTAGGGGTGGTGTTTGGAATCATTCCTGCGTTACAATCATCAGCCAATCAAGGTGGTCACTTCAGTCAAGCTCGTGCATGAGTAATGACGTCATCCATAGCAACGAAGACTCACTCTTAGTTTAGGAGTTGTCATTTTTCTTTACTAAGAGTAGGTCTGAAAGGCATTGTGAATAACTTTTAAGAGAAAACTCCTAGCTAAAATCTTTTAGTGCGATTTAGGAGTACTCCTAGTGGTAAGATAAAATGCTTTGTGAATACGGCCCCAGGAAAACAAATTGTAGACACAACCAAGTGTGTGTGTGTGTGTGCGTGTGTGTGTGTGTGTGTGTGTGTGTGCGCGCATGTGCGTGTGCGTGTGTGCGCTTCTCACTCTACTTTATGAGCACACTGTTATATTTTTATGTGAATTCAGAAAATCATAGAAAATATGTAATATTAGGTTTATAATTATTTTTTGTTTGTTTGTTTTATTTTGCTGAAATATTCTAAACTGATGACAGGACCAGAAGGTATATACAGCAAAATGAGACTGCCTGGGGAAAAAATATTTGAAATTCTATTATAATTACTGTATTTTTGTTAATTGTTCCATAAAGCTATTTATACAAAAAATGTATTCATCTGTTTCATTCACGTGACTTTTTTAGTTCATCTGCCATATTTTTGAACATCAACAGGGCAAAATAATGACAGTGAATACAAAAACACATGAATAGAGATGCTATTTATCATTTTATCTATACCAGGTCACAGGTATATGAGATGCTTGGTTCTTTGCTCATGTGTTTTTGAATCCACCACCATTACTTTGTCCTGCTGATGGTCATAAATGCGGTGGGTGAACGGAAAAAGTGACGGAAAAAGTGACAGAAAAAAATTAATAAATGCACTTTTTTGTCTTGTTTAGTCTCGTTTACAGTTAAAATGTTAATGAAATTAAATGAAACTTTTGATACCAGTTTCAACAACCCCAATGCGGAGAAGTACCAACGCTATGCTCGTCAAATTAAGTCAGTGGTGAGTGTTTCATATTTTATGTAGAAAATGTATTGAATGTTTATGCTTAAAGTAACGAACAACAACAGTTAGGGGAGACGGTGATGTATCCATCTCCAGACCCAGAGTCACGAATTTTTTGTTTCTCAAAAATGATAACCATAAAGCGAGAAGCAAATAATAAAATGTAATTCAAATTTAATACAAATTACCTCAGGAAATGGGGGGCCAAAAATAACAAACAAAATAATCTGCTAACTAATTGGAGAAGAAAGCTAACTTGCCTTATAAAAGTAAATACCCAAAAGAAAAACAATCCACTAACCTTTCTCCCTTGTCTATCCACAAAACAAGAGAAAAGGTTTAAAAGAAATAAGGGACACCCACTCCTTACAAATACCCTTAAAGGGATACTCCACCCAAAAATGAAAATTCTGTCATCATTTACTCACCCTCAAGTTGTTGCAAACCTGTATGAGTTTCTTTTTTTCTGCTGAACACAAAGGAAGATATTTTGAAGAACGATTGGAACTTTGGCACCATTGACATGTTCTACTATGGAAGTCAATGGTGCCAAACAACTGTTTGGTTCCAATCGTTCTTCAAAATATCTTCCTTTGTGTTCAGCAGAAGAAAGAAACTCATACAGGTTTGCAACAACTTGAGGGTGAGTAAATTATGACAGAATTTTCATTTTTGGGTGGAGTATCCCTTTAACACTTATTTTCACTACATTGTTTGTTTGATTAATGCACAATTTACACACAAAGTGTGTCTGGTAATGGAAGGGAAACTATCAAGCGAAATGAATCGTCTCCCCTCTCTTTGCTTCTCGGTTGATTGTGTACTGCTTATATATTGACGCTTCTCCACTATGAGCCAATTGGATAACTCGAAGCGCCTGGTAATCAGCAAGAGTTGTCAGCAATCTGCACAGCCAAAAACAAGCAAACACCAGAACGCAGAAACACATTAAAAAAAACATACGTCACATGACGTAACACATTATATACATAAATAACTATCCAGATAACAAAGATATCTGTCTAATGACAGGAGAGAAGCCCAAAGAATGATACATTTTCTGTTTGGTCAGGTTTAGTCTCTATATATCTCTGGTTCTTGCCACAGAGTAATTTCATCAGAGGTACAGTAGGTACAGTTCCTAATGTACAGTGGTTACTCTTACTTTGTACAGATTGAAGAAAATTACAAAACTGTGTCTACCTTTAAAGGTCCAGTAAGTGTCACTGGCTTCAGGTAAGGTCTACAATCTAAACTTTGACTCAAAAGGTCCATTTTGGTTTTTACTGCTTGTGTTAATGCAGTCTTCTCATTGTTGTGGTTTGTGTTGCTCCAAAGGCCTGGTAGCATTATAGTAGACTATGAAATATCTTCAACAATCAACAACCCAGCTAATTTTGTAGATGCAAACAGTAAGGTTGCCCAAAATCTCAAATCCATTGGATATCTTTTAGCTGTGGATCCTTTTGCTGAAAGTGGTAAGTCAGTATATAATCTGGAATTTTTTTTTTTTTAAATTCTACCATTTTTATATTTTTTATAAGCATGATTATTGCTACTAACCTTTAATAAAATTGAGAAAGATGAAAAAAAAAGGTGTATGGATTTTACTTTCAGAAAAAACAAACTTTTCCCTTACAAAATGGTATCCTGAGCAAGATATGACACTGGTATGTAAACGCCCAGTTTCTGTTAGTGGTAACATGAGTTGGACAGTGAATGAAGATGTTATACAACAGAACGGAAAATACTCCATTTCACAAGATGGTAGCATTCTCACTGTGAAAAAAGTTGATGAGAAAGACAAAGGTGAGTCACATGTATCTTTTTCCTATCAATAATATCTTACATGTTGACTGTTCATAGGTCAAGATTAAAGCTATGTGTCAATTGTGTGTGTGTATGTGTTATCTGGCCTAAAGTTGTGGAACAGTCTACCTTTATTTATTAGGTCTGCTTCCACTATACTTGGGTGTAAGTCAAAGCTTGAGACATGCAGTATTTGTTTGCTCTGGATTATGAATCATGATCAACTCTGTACTTTGTGTTCATTCAAAAATTAAAAGTTACTTCCTTCCATGAAACACGAAATAAGAAATAATTGGCTGCTCTTTTCCATTCAGTAAAAGTGACCAGGAATCTGGGCTATCAGACTACAAAATGACTAAAGACAACAAAAAAAAAAGTATCATAGACTCTTCAATCATGACAATGTCACATTGTGGTGTCAAATATTGTGGTGGTCTTGTCTACCGATATTTGGCTTTTTTTCCAGTATCAGCCAGTATAGTTAGCATTACTTCATCTTTATCTGATAAAATGCTATTCATATACAGTATGTGCACATACATATTATCCACTATTGGTTAGTTTTTGTTTTTTATTTGTTTTTTAAATTATTTGTTTAAAATACTTTACAGCAGAATCAGAAAATTGCTATCTAAAGTATACATATTTGTTCACAATGGTGATATAAATACAATCTAACAATGTCAATCCGCGTTGCAAACAAGTCAATTTATTGGAATATTACAATGACTTCGACTTTTTAAAAATGGAATCACCTGTATCACAAAGGTGTTATCGTAGTTTTAAACGTAGTTAGTCTGATTATTCATCGCTATATGCCCACAGTATTTTTTTTAATGTGGTTTAAATATATCCACTAAATAGTTTAATTAATTCTATTCAGTTTCTATTCCATTCAATTTCCCCTAATAAGTCATATACGTCCACGTCCGCCCTCCCGAATTGATCCCAAATCATACTCACCGATCCAGGGTGAAGCCTCCACTCTCCTTGAGGAATCCCATTCCTCAAATTTTTAAGCGCATCCAAAGCATAACTAATGTCAGTTTTAGCTGGTATAGATACAATGTTGTATTCCGTATTGTACATTGATCTAAAACCCGACTGAAAAGTATTTAAAATATTGGACATGACATACTGATATAGGAATTCAACTGACAGTACACAACTCTTTCTAAGAGCTTTGAAATAAAATTTGTAGATGGGTCTGAAATTACTAAGGATAGATGGGTCAAGATGAGGTTTCTTAAGCAGAGGGAAATATGTACAAAAATCCAGACTGATTTGTGGTCTGGTCTGGAGTCTATAGTTGACAAAAATCAGAGCTTTTAGCTTCAGACTTTAGATCATCCAGTCACACTGATTTTAGAACACATTATTTTCATTGGTTGTGTCTACTATAGCAACAAGGAACGTGTTTCTGCAATATTTCGTTATTTATTTATTTTTACTTGCAGGTAGATACGCATGTATCATTAAAAGGGAAATAAATTACATTCTGTGGGAAGATATAGTTATTGAACCACTTCCCAATATCAACGTGGGTCAAAACAAAAGACAGTTTCAGTGTAAGGATCAGACTGTGGAACTGACATGCTGTGCATCAAAATATGCTGTTGAGTGGTATACTCGTGAATATCAAGAGCCATCTCCAGGTTGTACTTACAGACAGACAATATATTCTTACAAAAGTTACTAATTTCAGTTGCAAGTGACAAGTTTTATTGAATTCACCATGGTGAATGTATGTTTTATAATTTTTTTTTTTTTTAAATCTTTCTATTTACCCTTTATGGAATTAGACGAGAGCTGCGCCACACTAAAACATCAAATCAAGATCGGAGATTGTGGTAATGAAGAATTGACATGCCGACTCAAGATCCCGGAACTTCGAGACTTCTCTTATGGCCAGAGAAAAGTCACAATTGAGAAAGTCAATGATGGTAAACCTTCAGTTTTTCATAATTTGATGCAGCTGAATGTTCTTTTATCTGTTCAGCTGTCTAAAAGAAATAATTGTTTTTCTGAAACTCAATCAAATATTTTCTCCAGTATTGACCTGTAACAATAAAATATTTGGAGATGGAAAAGAAGGTGACATTTTGCCAGGACCCTGTGAAAAAGGCAAAGAAGGCAATATAACTTATCTCTGTAAATCAGCTAAATGGACGGAGACTCTCAGGAACTGTACACTTCAAGTTATCATAGAAATTGAAAAGAAAGTTGAGGTAATCTTCAACATCTACGTATTAGTGAAAAAATAAATCAACTGTCCATTTAAAATATTTCTGATATTTACATTTCTTCTTTTCTTTAATTAGAATTTGGTTCCAAAGGACATACCCGTGGTTCTTAGTGAGCTTAGTACTGCTACAGTGGACAATGAACTAGAGATAACACAGTCTTATGCGACTGTCCAAAAAATTGTTGACATACTTGTAAAAATTGCTAATATCTCACAATCCATTTTCATCGATGAGCCTGTGATGAAGGTATGTACATTATGCATGCATGAAATACATCCGTCAAACTGTGGCTAGTCACTGTAACTTTAACTTTTTTAAAAACATTTTGTTAACACTTTCTATGAAGAACACGCTTATAATGAATTATAGCTCCATTTATACTTAAGTATTACTCTTCTATAAATATATTTATAAAGACTCATTAAGACCTATACTGCATTATAAGAACAATAATAGTTACATTTATATTATTTTTATATTTACTTATAAGTCTTGCATTTGCTTTTTCAATGTGCATGCTCATAATCAATTATACAATGATTTATAAATTATCAATGAAAGAGTTCCAGAGACCCTTGTCTGCTGTACCAATGAGTTATTAATTATCTTTAATGCCTATTGTTTGAATTAGAGATCATAATTGGTCATTTTGATTTGTTAAAATCTATATCTCCTCAAATAAACAACTTAAAATGTATGATGAGCACATCTTCATGATTTCTTAACATTTGCATCCTATGTTTTCACTTTACTTAAAGCCATCAATGATGCATTTATAGAGGTTATCAACCGTATTATCACTCACAATAAGTATTTATAAGAACACAACACAGCTATTAATAACAATATATTCATCACTTATTTGACAGAATTTGTAACTGTAATATAGAACATGATAGCAATGCAGGTTGCATCTTTATAAATGCATTCAGGGAACCATACGACTGACTAATTAATAAATAAATAACCTATAAATCAGTGTTTAATGGATTATGAGCATGCACAGCGAAAAAGTTATGCATGACTTATTATTATAAAAATAATATAAATGTAATAACTGTTCTTATAATGCAGTACAGGTCTTAATGAGTCTTTATAATTACATTTATAAAATAGTAATACTTACTTATAAATAAGTATAAATGGAGCTATAATTCATTATAAGCATGGTCTTCATAGAAAGTGTTACCAACTTTTTTTTAATCACAATATAATATTTGTACATTATCTTCGATATCCCATCTGATGAAAAATGATTTCTACAAAACATTTTCAATTTGATTTCCAGGATTTCCTTACGGCAGTGAATGTCCTTGTTTTAGAAAAAAGCAGTTCATCATGGACAAAGTTGAATGCCACCACATCAAACGCCAGCGTTGCACTTCTGGGCGCTATTGAGAATATAAGTGACCGTCTCACAGATGCCAATTTTACAATAATTGCAAAATCTATTGAGTTGAATAAAATCGTAACAAACAGCTCCTCATATAGTAGAATATCAAGCCTGCAAAACTCAAATACTGAGATTCTGATACCACAGATTCCTGTATCCACCTCCATAACCATCATAATCTTCACAACTCTTGATAATGTCCTACCTACTCGTAATACTAGCAATAAAAATGACACTAATAAAAATGTGCACATCATTGGAGATGTGGTTGTTGTTAAGGTGAACCAAGCGGTTAACAACATTTCTTTTGCGTTTAACTTTACGAATAAAAAATTGGGAAATCCTCAATGTGTATTTTGGAACTTCAGTCTTGACGCATGGGATTCCACTGGATGTGAAGTAAAGCCCTCAGTGAACAAAACTGGCAAGATTACATGTGAATGCAACCACACAACCTCTTTTTCAATCCTGATGTCCCCATTTCCTGATGAAAGTGATCTCTTGGCTTACATAACATACATCGGCGTAGCTATTTCAATGGTCAGCTTGATTTTGTGCCTCATTATTGAAGTTATTGTGTGGAAGTCAATGACAAGAAATGACACATCCTACATGCGACATGTCTCCATAGTCAACATTGCCGTGTCCCTGCTGATCGCAAACATCTGTTTTATCATTGGAGCCGCAGTCGCAGAAAAAGAGCAGCCAACATCAGTGGGTCGCTGCAGTCCAGCGGTTTTCTTCATGCACTTTTTTTACCTGGCTCTTTTCTTCTGGATGTTAATTTCAGCGCTGTTGCTCTTTTACCGTACAGTCATGGTCTTGTCCCAAATGTCAAGGGCCAGAATGATGGCCATTGCCTTCATAGTCGGCTATGGTGCGCCTTTGCTCATAGCGGTCATTACTGTTGCGTCGACAGCTGGACCTCAGAAATATATCACGGAAGAATTAGCATGCTGGCTGAACTGGGAACAATCTAAGGCCCTGCTGGCATTTGTGATTCCAGCTCTCACTATTGTAGCCATAAACCTTGTGGTTTTGATTGTGGTTCTGTATAAGATGTTGAGGAGAGGAGTTGGTGCCACAACTCAACCGGGTGAGAAACATGCCCTGGTGGTCATTGCCCGATGTGTGGCCATATTGACTCCTATCTTTGGACTAACATGGGGATTAGGAATTGGAACCATGCTGTGCCGTCACTTAGGCATTCATGTGGTGTTTGCACTCCTCAATTCACTGCAGGTATCACTTTCTGTCTCTATATTTAAAAATATATATATTTCAATGCAATTTTTATCTATAACATATTCAACTAAAACAATATTCTACTAAAATGCTGCACATTGATCTATTCTAAATGTCTGTACTTTTATGAATTTCATTTGTATTTTCATTTGTAACACTTCCTTTAATAGGGATTATTTATTTTGGTGTTTGGAACGCTTATAGACAGGAAGGTAAGTACGAGTTTACTCCTGTTGCTTTGTAAAGAGCTTAGGTAAAGCCACTTAATTATTTTTTTAATATTGGCCTAGGTTTATTTACTGTTTTTATCCTGCTTATTACATGGCTGCCCACCAAATGAACATGAACATGAAATATTGATTTGATTTGAAATTTCATCTATACTATATATATATTTTATCAGTATAAAGAAATACGAAACACACATAACTGCTAAACAGGCACGTGCACACATAGACATCAAAGGGGGCTTGAGCACCTGCCCTTTTTATTCCTGGAGAGAAAGTGCCCTTTTTTCTGGGGTGCTTCTTTTTTTTTTTTTTTTTTTTTAAATAATATATATTCCTGTTTGCGCACAGCTTCCCTGTCAAACAAATATATTTATTGAATAGTGTATCTTAATATCAGGTCAGGAGTTCTGAAGCGCTCCCTCTCTGAAGCGCCGATCAGAGTAAACGCGTCTGCTCTAGTGAGCTCGCGCTGCCGTTGGACTTTGAGCCGAGCGGATAAACAGTCCGTGAGGCGCATGCGGTTCAAATGAGTTTCGTTCCGCTTTTGGCACATAAACATTATCGAACATTTATCGAACTCGATATTGATATCGAGTATTGACGATATTGATATCGTTTTATCGAGAAAAATTATATCGCGATAATGAATGAATGAGCATATCAATTTAAGACGTGGCTAAATGTAATTTATGACCTTGTATGAAAAATCCAGACGTTTTTATGACTTTTTATGGCCTAAAATTCTTATTATTAAAGTTAATGACTTGCATACATCAAGAGTTTTTCCCCCTGAAATGTAGAAGTCTAAATTGGTGAATTTAGAAGAAATCTACAGATGCAAACAGATGGAGGATAGTTGGTTTAAAACAAACTCCATCTAAATGTGGATTTTGAAGGTTTTATTTGATGATGATGATGATGATGATGATACAGTCCTCCCTCAAATGTGAAACTAAGTCCATGTCACCATCAGGTGTATCAAATATATACTTGATTGAAACTACTAGCATAGAAAACATGCACATTGTGGCATGGTTTCCTTTGCTGCTCTATAAACCTATGAATACTAAGGAGACCATGGTTTCTGTGTGAACTGATTATTTTGTAGACATCTTTTGAAAATGAAACAATTGCGTGAGTTTGAGGAAGATAAAATTAATTCACTTTTTTCATAATTATTAAAAAAGTCAGAGTTGTGTTAATATATATATACTTTTTTGTTTAAAAAAGTTTAAAAAAAAATAACACGTAGTTATGAGAAGTGCCCTTTTTTTTTCACTTGAGCCCCTGCCCCTCAAAATGTCTGTGCACGTCCCTGCTGCTAAAATATTCGCAGGGAGAGAGTTTCTCAGGTCAGTCGGAGCTCTCTCTCTGCGAAAATTTTAGCTGTTATGTGTGTTCCGTATTTCTTTTGATTGAACCAGGGATGGCAATCATAAGAATTAATTACCCCTTTGAGTCAGTTCTTTCTTTTCAGTGAATTGGGCAAACAGGTTTCCGATACCGTCTGAATCAACATTTGTCCGAACGGCTCTCTCAACAATCACCTGAAATGGCTTTTCAGTCAGTAACAGACAGTTCTGAGATAGCCAACTTAAGAACACAAACAGCACTTGATGAAGTAGATATTCACTAACTAACACTTGAAAACAAAAGGCTACTTTTTGAGAGGTTACTCTCAATTTACGACCATTCACACCGAAAGTGTTTTTGTGTCTGCCTGCACTGTTTTTACTTGTTTTCTTATGTGAACATGCATTAGATGGATGTCTTAACTAACTAACTAACTAACAAATTAAACTGTAAATGCATCTAGTTGTAGCCATACATGTAAATTTTACTCCTCCCAAAATGGTAAAAAAAAGTAAATGTATGAGAACGTGTTATCAGGAAATACCTGTCCGTTGGTACACCACCCACTTCAGATATTTCCTGATATTCATCATCAATTAAATCGATTAAATCAAATCAGAAACCAACATTCTGTGTAATTAGCAGACAATTTCAACAAATTTCTGAACGTTAACCAGAGATCTTTGATTGCAGGTTCGTGAGTTGCTACAAAGAAAGCTGTCACTACAGAAACTCAGTACCAGCCATACCAATGTAAATGCTATTCTATAATAGTACATGCTAAAATCACATGTGCTCTATAGGATTTTAACTAATGTTCAACTTCTAACCAGTTCATATATACACTTTTACATTGACTCTATGTGATTTATTTGTATTTATATCACCTCACAGAGCACCAGTGCAGGATCATCATCCACACCTCGACTCAATTTCTTGCCATGGATCCGGCGGAGGAGTAAGTAGATGACATGCATCTAAAAACAAACACTTATTAATATATATTTAATAATGAGATATATAGTTATTATTCATGAGTTAAATTGATCATTTAGATAAATGTCTGCTTAATGAATTAATGCAAAGACAATATATGTGAGTAACATACATCGATCTAACTATTTGCAGAAGCGTACAACGTGTCTGAAGCCAACACTTCTTCAGCAGTTACAGACAGCTCCAACAGCTCATATGCCATTTTGAACACTTAAAAGACACTCCAAAAGTGTTTCCTATACTGCAATGTCTGTTAGTATTTGGTGTATGAAATGTTTCTATGTAAGAAATAAGGTTACAGTATGACTTTATACTGTTTTGTATATTATACAGTGGTTAAGGGTGTAGACTTTTATGTATACTTGAAAAATGGGGTATTTTTTTAACAGTACTCAAGGGTTTCCTTTATTTTGAGAAGATTTTTATATATCAGACATTTTAATTGAGACATTGTTGTCCAGTTACATAACATCCTATTTTCTGCCGTTTTAATAAATTCCGCATGTTCCCAAAATTATTAATGTAACTGAGTTAAATGCATCTTCGTGCTAAAATTGCATGAAGATGAATTGAAAAAACAGAAAAAAGGTTGTTGTCTTCCCCTTTGTCAAATAGGTAGGAAAACTTTAACACCCATAATGCACTGGGCTTGTTGCCTTGCAAGGCCACTCCCAGTCTACTATGGACACGCTTGACCCTCGTAGAGTGCGCACACTCCCCTCCAGGCACCAACTCCTTATGTGCTATAGACATAGTTTTCTACAGTACAATGCGAAAGACGTTGCTTAGATATCGGCTTCCCACTGGCCGAGTTGGAAAACATGACGAAAAGCTGGTCAGACAAGCGTATAGCCAACATCTGCCAAATGTACCTGCGTACAACTCACACATGGAACGAAGCAAGTCTCCTGTCTTCCTGTTGAGTCAGAGATTTTACAGAACAGGCAGCTCGAATGAGAGTGTACTCGTGACATGACTTTAGGCCTATACGCCGCGTTCGGGCGAAATGCCACCAACCGCAAATTCACCAATGCGCTTTGCTGATGCCAGTACCAACGATAGGGCAGCATCCTTAGATTCAAGGATTCTAAATGCAGCCAATAGCCCCACTGGAGTCATGCAAAGAAGCCACAGTGTCAGTGTTACCACCGCTAAAGGCAGACACAGACAGCCAGGATCCCCAGGCATCACATGGGGAACCCTGTGTCCTTATGCAAAAATCTCTGTAAATTGCATATCACTGCATTTTCTTTGTAGGCACATGGCCAGACTGTGAGGTTAGCAGTTCTAATGCATTTTCATTGTTTTGACAAATCAACACATGAGGCCTTCTATGGTGAACACACACTTCTTTTACTGACAACATACTTAAAACTGAACCCGCTTTCTAGCAGGGTAATTTCTACATAATCTGAATTCGGCATGCAAGTACTCTCCAGCAGTGGCGTATGTTTGATTTTGAAATTGGTGGGGACGAGGACATCAATGTATAAATATATATTAAGTTTTGATTGAAATTATTGCCACGGATATATCAGTGTCGCTGGATATTGGTAGGGACACATCCCTAGCGTCCCTACTAAATTCTACGCCCCTGCTCTCCACTGTTATTGCACTGTTAAACCTGTAAGCTTCTCTGTATCAGTGCTGGCCACTCATCCGACAAACTCTGTTGCCACTTTTCGATACAGATCAATGCAAGGGCCATCACTTCACTTCCACCCACCACCTCTGGGAAGCTGTGATCTGCCCTGCTTGAAAAATAAAATAATTTTCTCCTTAGCGTAAAGGTTAAGAGGCCCATCTATCACTGTTTTCCATGTTCGTAGAGTTAGTTTTTGGAGTAAATATACAGGCTATCTGTGTTTACTCATTTTTTTTATAATCTCGTTTATAATCTGTTTACACTGTTCTTTTTTTTAAATTGCGGGTGCTAGTGTTTCGTCTCGTTTCAGCCAATCAACGCACACTAACATCACTGGTAGTTCCCATGGTGCTGGTTTAGACCTTACTCTGAAGTAGGAGCTAAATTAGTTCCTCCAAAATTAGTTCCTAGAACTAAAATTGTTCCCAGTTCCTGCGGCGCGAACACGCCAAAAAAACAGGTCGCCTACTTCCGCCAATATGGATCACTGATTTTGAAGAAATCACTATGGACAAAAAAATTCTGATGAGAATTAAGCCGAAGTGCAATCAAATGCTCTCTAGATTCTGAAGCATTAGTTGAATGCTATCACTGCTAAATTGAATGATGCTATTCTGAAGACTTGTTTTTCTAGGGTGGAATAAAAAAAATGGAATTGAATCGTAGGCATATAGCTGCTTCATATTTATTTGCAGGAATGCATAACATCCGCTAGATGGAGCTGTTCTCTCTGACATCTGCTGCAGCTGCTCATATGCATAAAAAGTTGGGGATGCCTGATTCGATACAGGAAATCAGCAGTCCAATAAAGCTGGCACAAAGTATTTTATTTGACAGAAAAATACCTTAAATGCATTTTAAACTCTAAGCCTTTAAAATACAAAGTACAATACAGCCTTTTGTATTTCACATCTGAATATACAGCACATTTTTTAAACGTGGTACAGAAAGGATGTCACTGTGAAATCAAGTCACTTTGGTGCTAGATGTGAGACTTTGAGATGTGAGATCTCAAACAGGTGTTCTCCTAATAACAGGTGTTCATGGCCATTGGACTGTTGAAACTTGAGACTAACTCGGCCAAAATTATTGATACGACACGACACGACAGGACAAATTGTTAAGGAGTATTTAAAATATGGTTTTATTTTACTAATGAGGACATTCTTGCATTACTAGTGAAATGACATGGAATTGGCACAAGTGTATGCACAGACAGAAGATGAAGAAGAATGAAGTTACAAAATCAAATAAAAGAACACAGTAACTAAAGAAATACAAACCAAAAGTCCATGAAAACTAAAATAACTGAGGGTATGTTTACACAACAACTATATGCTTAAAACTGAGAAGTTTTTCCTATGCGTTATCCGTGTAGCCTACAGACGACACCATTGTCACAACGATCCCCAATCCCCATTCACGTGGATCCCCGAAAACAACAAAACGCTATATTCTGCTGCCAGGCCATTAGATGGTGATGAAACACTATAGATTGAACACGTAATACGCATGTGTATGATTTCATTGTTTTCAGAAATGCGCATTTTTGCCTTTTCAAAAACGTGCACTTTGAACACCGTTTTTTAAAAGTTTGTGTTCAGACACCCAAAACGCCGTTGTCGTGTAAATGAACCAACCCACATAAAAAGTTTTATGTTTTTAGTTGAGAATGGTGTGTATACAGGGGCATAGTTTGTGGAATAACCAAAACTAGCAAGTAGGCCTACAAACCCTACAAAGGCCTACAAGAAAATGTTGAATAAAGTTAGTTTGATTATTTAAAAAAAGTTTATAGGGGCTTTAATAAAATAAAACACATTAGTATCCTATGTAAACAATGCTAACTAGGCTATACCCATCCCCCAAAGTTAAAAAACAAAACTTCGCCCTTGCGTGTATACAACCGCTGAGCTCTGAACAATTCCTTGTTATCAATTAATCTCATGACCAGATTTTCAGGTAAGTTATCAGATGTATGATGTCTGACATGAAAACGTTGTTTCTCACACAACAGTGTCTTTCCTCATTCTTTGTTTAGGCTACGTTGGCCTGAAGAGGCATTTTGCATATTTTACACATTTCCTGCAATTTTCAAGTTTTCAAGTCGCTTTTCGAACAAGTTTTATTTGACAACCCAATCAATTCAAAAAGTAAATCTTGAATTATATTTTCGATTTAAAAAAAAGCCTATCAAAGTGCCCTCACTTTGCGTCAACTCCGTCAGAATGTTTGTATAATTCTGAATAAAGGAAATGTCATGGTCAATGTCATGTCATGGACCCTTTTTCTATTTCCTGTTCATTGTGGATGAGTCTCTGCGGTCACAGCATTAACATGTTAACTCTGTCATTCTGGTGTATTAGATTCTCTAAAGAGTTGTGGGATAAATTTGGCCATTTTTTGCTTATTAAGGGAGCTACAACTGAGGGAAAAAAACTAAATTGCTCTCCTGTACAACTCGTGGTTAAGGTGGAAAAATATTCAGTTTTGTCAACTCTGTCAGACGTCAACTCCTTCAGGAGTGAACAACTTTATATAAATAACTTTATATACATATATTTATCAAATAAATTATATAAAATAATTCAAAGCAATTACATTTATTTGCATTTATTTGTTATTATTAGGTGCGTGGCACCAGATGTGGGCCTCCATGCCCATATCTTATAGGCCCACCGTATATGATATGAGTTAAGGGCGTTGGGGGCCCACATCAATGTTTTTTTCAGGGGGCCCAGAATTCCCTTGCTAAGGCCTTGGCTTTGTCCATGAGCTGCATTCAGTTTTGAGTGACATAAAAATGGCAACATAGCAGATCATTTAGTGGCTGTTGACCGATTTAGATAAAAGTTTGTAGAGACGTGAAATTTGATGAAAATATTCTACCTCAGAGTAAGTCGTTTTTATCTATTCATCTCATGATATGGCCGAAGGTAGACATACCCATATCAAATGGAAGGAGGAAGTCTGTCAGTTGTGTGATTTTGACTGTCAGCAATAAGGGTTGCACCTGTGAGACCAGCCCAGTCTCATCCCAAGACGTCATATGACTGACGCTTTTGACCATACGTCAACATCCAACGTTTTAGGGTACCCTTTAACGTCAGTTAGATGACGCTATCTAATCCTAACCCTACCCCAGACCTAAACCTACCCGCGTCATCTAACTGACGCTAAAGGTAAAGCGTCAGTCAGATGACGCCCTAGGATCGTCATCTAACTGACGTTAAAGGGTACCCTAAAACGTCGGATGTTGACGTATGGTCAAAAGCGTCAGTCATATGACGTCTTGGGATGAGACTGTGTTGGTGAGACAGTCACCATCTGTCACCGTGTCTGGTATGTGTTCCCCTGGGTGTCCACTAGAGATCTCTTCCCCCATATCGTCACCAACTCACTATGAACTGCAATTCCCATAGTCCTTTGTCATTTGATCATTGCACACAGCTGTTTCCCATTACCCTGTTAGTTCTGTGTGTATAAATACCCGGTCTGTTTCTGTGTTCATTGTGGATTCCTTGTTTTCTGTCGTGTTGCACTTCCCTGTTCCACTCTGTATTGTTTCTTGTTTTTGGACTGTCGTTTATGGATTTTGACCTTTAATCCCTTTAATAATAAGGGATATTGAAAGACAACCGTTTATCCCGCCCCTCGGATTGAGGTATGCCAATTGTGAGTTCCCAGACCTAACATCTTGATATAGGTCTGGCTTGCCAGGCTGAGGCAACAGTAACTCAAATAAACACTTGTTACAACCAAATTATGCAGAAGAACATATCTGAACACACAACATGTCAAACCTTAAAGCAAATGGTTAAAGCAGCAGAAGACACACTGGGTGCCACTATTGTCAGCTATGAACAGAAAACTGAGGCTACAATTCACATGGGCTCACCAAAATTAGACAGTATAGATTGGAAAAAGGTTGCCTGGTCTGATGAATCTCGATTTCTGCTGTGACATTCAGATGGTACAGTCAGAATTTGGCATAAACAACATGAAAGCATGGATCCATTCAGTCTTGTATCAACGGTTCAGGCTGCTGGTGGTGGTGTAATGGTGTGGAGTATGTTTTCTTGACACACTTTGGGCCCCTTAGTATCAACTGAACATTGTTTAAATGCCTACCTGAGTATTGTTGCTGACCGTCTATCCTTTTATGACCGCAGGGTTGTAGTAATAAATCCACGACACACACAACTGATACGATCGATTGTTTTACTAAACTTTTTAGCGCATACACGCAACTTCCACTGGTCCCTTTTTGCTACATCTCCCCTCCTCAGGGGCAACCTTAAAGCTACACTGTGTGATGTTTACCCCCATCTAGCGGTGAAAAGGTATATGACCATCCAGTGAATATTAGTTTCTGTTCCTCTCAATTCCGATTTTGTTTTAACTCCTACGGTGGCCAATGTAGTCCAAGATTAACATGGCTTCCAGTTCGACCTCGTCAATGAGTGTTCCTTCAAGTGATGAGGTTATTTTAGAAAACTATTATAATTTGCAGTAATTTAATTAGTCAGGTAACATATAGGTTATGACATCTATGTAAAATGAATAATAGTTTTGTTTTCGTAATTTTTTTACCATTTCATTGCTAACATCAGTTATCAGGTTCCCAGACGAATGCAAGGTAATCTTAGTAAAGTAACTTTTATTTTTAACTTTTAACTCTTTTTCGCTTCCTTGGCGACTCTGATACGTATCCTCGAGAATAAGAGTGATCCTCCATCAGCAACAGACTTTCAAAAAGGCTTTCAGGTTTTTATATATCAGTCTCAAGCAATCCCCCTCTTCACATTCGACACGTTGCCATCGAGTGTTAAAACACGAAAGGCGAAGCTTGAATTAACGGATATGTCCCTCTTTGGCTAATGTACTTTCAAGATGGAGGGGCAACATGGCGACCGACATTAGAACCCCTTACCCGTATGTATTTTCAATGGCATATTATACACTCACGGGAATACTTTATTACTTGAACGAAGTAAATATACATTAATGAGCACATATATTTTTGAAAGAACTAAGTGTTTTTAGCTAAGAATAAACTAAAAAAGTTACACAGTGTAGCTTTAACTGTTGAACATCTCTGTAAACATAGGTTCAGTGACTGCTGTCCAGAAGGTGATACATGCCGCTCTCTGCATACTGCCTCATTTAGCTTGGATAAATCAACACATCATGATTTTTCCACTTGGCTTTAACAGAGGCACTATGTCAGTACACCATTACATCGGTTCCTCTATCCTTAATATCAACTCCTCCTTAATTTTGTTTTCTGAAGGAATTGACACTCTGCGTGCGGTTGTGAGTGCAAATGGCACAGCTCCAGCTGTTAAGCTTATAAGGTCTCCCCCAAGCTTTCCCAGGCCAGTGGATACTTTTGGAAATTTCTTTCGGAATCTTTTTTACAGTTTAATAATAATAATAATAATAAATTGAATTTATATAGCGCTTTTCTCGAACTCAAAGTCGCTTTACAGGGCAGGTGAATAAGCAAGAAAAAGAAAAATGAAACAAAAGAAAAACAGGCACATATAGGAATGGGAGGGGCGTGGAGCTACGGATAGGCAGAGGTGAAGAGATGAGTCTTGAGGCGGGACTGGAAGATGGTGAGGGACTCAGAGGTGCGGATCTCATGGGGGAGGGAGTTCCAGAGCCTGGGAGCTGCCCTGGAAAAGGCTCTGTCCCCAAAACTGCGGAGCTTGGACTTGTGGATGCAGAGGAGACCGGCTGAGGTGGATCTGAGGGACCGTGAGGGTTGATAGGGGGAGAGGAGGTCAGTGAGGTATGAGGGGGCCAGGTGGTGGATGGCTTTGTAGGTAAGAACCAGGATTTTGTATGTGATCCGGTGGGAAATAGGGAGCCAGTGTAGTTGTTTTAGGACTGGAGTGATGTGGTGCCAGGATTTGGAGCGGGTGATGAGTCGGGCGGCTGCATTCTGGACCAGTTGGAGTCTTTTTATGTAGTTTGAGCTAATACCAAGGAGTAGTGAGTTGCAGTAGTCCAGTCGTGAGGAGATGAAGGCGTGAATGAGTCTTTCAGCAGCAGAGGGTGTGAGTGAGGATCTGATTTTGGCGACGTTGCGGAGGTGAAAGAAGGAGGTTTTAATGACATGACAGATGTGAGGTTCAAGGGAGAGGGTTGAATCAAAAACCACGCCGAGGTTGCGGGCCTGGGGGGATGGGGAGACAATGGTGTCGTCAATAGTGAGAGTGATGTTATTGGTTTTGCTGAGAGTGGATTTGGTGCCTATGAGGAGGAATTCTGTTTTATTGCTGTTGAGTTTGAGGAAGTTATGTTGCATCCAGGTTTTAATAGCTGACAGACAGGAATTGATATGGGAGAGGGGAGGATTGTGGGGGGATTTGGTGCTGAGGTAGATCTGAGTGTCATCGGCATAACAGTGGAAATTCAGTTTGAAGTGACGAAGTATCTGACCAAGGGGGAGGATGTAAATAATGAAGAGGAGGGGGCCGAGTACGGATCCTTGGGGAACGCCTTGGGTGACTGTGGCTGTTGCAGAGGTGTGATTATGAAGAGAGATGAAGTGGGATCTGTTGGAAAGGTAGGAACGGAGCCAGCTGAGTGCAATACCTTCGATACCAAGGTCTTTGAGTCTGGTGAGCAGGATGTTATGGCTCACGGTATCGAAGGCTGCACTCAGGTCGAGAAGAATAAGGATGTTGAGGGAACCAGTGTCAGCGGAGGTGAGGAGGTCATTAAGGACTTTGAGGAGAGCAGTTTCTGTGCTGTGGAGGGGGCGAAAACCGGATTGGAGAGGTTCAAATTGGTTATTGGCATGAAGATGGGTTTGTAATTGTAAAGCGACTATACGTTCCAGGGTTTTAGACAGAAAGGGGAGGGTGGAAATTGGGCGGTAGTTGTTGAGGGAAGAGGGATCCAGACCAGGTTTTTTGAGGATTGGGGTGACAGCGGCAGTTTTGAAAGCAGAGGGAACAGTTCCAAGGGACAATGAGGAATTGAAGAGGTTAGTGAGGTAGGGGCAAAGGACAGGGAGGCAGGACTTCAGGAGTGGAGTAGGGAGGAAGTCAAGTGAGCAGGTAGTCGGTTTGGAAGAACTGATGAGTTTAGAGATTTCAAGAGTGGTGACCAAGTTAAACTGGGAGAGGAGGCAGTGTGGAGAAGGGGGAGAGAGGTCAGGAGGGATGGGGGGACAAGGGCCCGTGATAGGTGCTGGAGTAGATACTGGAAGGTCGGATGCAGGGGATAGAGATTGATAAATGATATTGATTTTATCAGTGAAAAAGTGAAGGAATGAGTTGCAGAGATCCGGAGTAGAGGTAAGGAAGGTGTTGGTCCGAGGCTTGATGAGGTTGTTCAATGTGGAGAAGAGGGTTCTGGGGTTTAGACAGGGGCTGGTGAGGATGGTGGAGAGGTAGGCAGATTTGGCGGCAATGAGGGCATCTTTGTAGGCAATGAGGTGGAGTTTATAGGCTTCATGGTGGACTGTGAGAGATGATTTTCTTGTCAGGCGTTCAAGTTGGCGTCCAGTTTGTTTCATTTTCCGGAGTGCAGGTGTGTACCAGGGTGACGAGTTGTTAAAAGTGACAGTTTTTGTTTTGAGGGGGGCCAGAGTGTTAAGGGAGGTACACAAAACGGAGTTGAGGTGGTTTGTGAGATCATCAGGTGAGGTGAGGGGTGAGTCCATGTGGAGAGTGGTGGAGAGCAGGTCAGAGAGATGATGGGGATCAATTGATTTAAGGTTGCGGAAGGTGATTTCTCTGAGGAGGCGGGGGCGGGGGGTTGGGGACGGAATGGTGAACCGTATCAGTTTGTGATCAGAGAGGGGAAAGAGGCATGGATGGAGGTTGAGCACTGGTTGGTTAGTGGAGCAGACCAGATCGAGGATGTGTCCTTTTTCATGGGTGGGGAATGTGACATGTTGGGTGAGAGTAAAGTTGTCCAATAAAATTGTGAATTCTGATGACAGCTTGCAGGTGGAGGAGTCTATGTGGATGTTTAGGTCACCGAGTAGTAGCAGACGTGGAGAGAGAGATGAAGCTAATGTGAGGAGTTCAGTTAAATCAGAGAGGAAGGAGGGATTTGGTTTAGGTGGCCGGTAAATGAGGATAACTGTCATGGAGGAAAGAGCTTTGAAGACGAGATATTCAAATGATGATACTGAAGGGAGGGTGAGTTCAGTGATCCGGAAGTTCTGATTATAAATAACGGCGAGGCCACCTCCACGGCGGGAGGGGCGGGGTTTGCAGATGTAATTGTAGCCAGTGGGGGATGCAAGGTTGAGGGAGAAGAAGTCGTTGGGTTGTTGCCAAGTTTCGGTGAGCAGAAGGAAATCCAGCGTGTTGTCAAGGATTAGTTCATGGAGGGCAGGGGCTTTATTGTTAAGCGATCGGGTGTTGAGGAGGGCAAAGTTGGCATGGTGAGAGGGTGGTGAGATGGGGGCAGGCTGGAAAGATCTGAGGTTGTCCCGATTAGCAGTGCGAGTGAGGGGGTAATGCAGTTGAGAAGGGACAGTGAGTGGATTTACAAGTGAATGGAGAATAGGTATATGTGAAGTATGAATAGCACTGTAGTCCAGTTCGGGTTTTCTGTGCAGCCAGTCGGTGCGCTCAGCTCTATGTGATCCAGCGGGGGAAGCGTTCCGATGACGTGGCAGAGGTGCGACAGAGCGTGCAGGTGACCAGATGGATGGAATGGATTGTCCGTGTTTGAAGTAAACAAACTTGCGGCGAAAACTTCTGTGGATGTAACGGGGTCGGCGTAGAAGTCCGAGCTGTTTGATGACTGGGATGCAGGATGGAATTGAGTAGTTGATCAGTTCGACCAGTTGCAGAGTTGAATATTTGAGCATGATGCCGAGCGGAGGGACTGAGAGCTCCGTGATAGCAGTTATTGATGGACTAGGAACACAGAAATGGATGACTGATGTAAGTGCCAAAATGATCCAGGGCATGATAGGAGGAGATGAAAGCAATTGGTGGAGGTTGCCTGTGAGAAAGAGGCAGGCAATCGGGTTAGCCGCTATTGCAGCTAGAATTAGAATTAGCAGGCACGCGTTGATGAACGCGGGCAGCCAGCAAGCGGCTAACCGACGAGGCGACAGTCCGGTCGAGGTGTCCAAGCGGCTTCGGGAACCAGCTGTGAGGCTGTCCAGAGGAAGGGTTACAGTGAACATAAACAAAACAGGAACACAAGAAGGAATAGCAGACAGAGAAGCGGCGAACAAACAGCGCCAGCGTCCTCTCACGTCCACTCTCGCGATCGCGACAAGATAAGCACAGGAGTTTCTCACTTCTCACTTCTCTCTTCCAGTTTCTACTGCATCAATCCGTTCAACAATCTGTAATGCCTCAATAGCTGGCTGGCCCAAAAGGGGTCTGGAAAGTGAATCAAATACAAAAACCAAGCTGAGCGGTTTTGCTGTCTTTGCTTTCCAACTTGCACATTACCTGTCCTGCCACTAGCCGTATATTATTAGGCCTGTACAGTTTTTTCTTTGTTTCCATCAAAGGTCCGTCCCTCCTGTAGTCAGATAGTTTCGTGGGGATGGCTGTGACTGCAACATCGGTGTCTATTTTGAATTAAATGTTTTCCCCATTCAGTGTTATGTCTGTGTACCATCCTGCGTTGTGGTCTTTTAATTCTACTAAATAAAGGTAGTCTTCCTGTATGTCTTGTTTCTCGAACACTTCCTGCATCAGTTGCCTACCATCGACATACTACTGCATAATTCCCCCTTCTACCGGATTTCTAACATTCCTTTCAACCATGAGAGGGGATTCTGCCACATTTTAAACATTTACTCATGTTTGATACATTCTCTGTCTGTTTCAATGCATATCCTGCTTGTTGTTTACTGTCATATGCTGCGTGTTTTCTTTTTACTGGTCCTAAAAAACTGCATTCCCTTCACTTTTCAGCTTGCTGCTGTTTTACTGTCTCGTTCTGTTTCACCTGACTGATAAATCATCACCCATAAAGTAAATTTAAGTATTGACCTGGAATTCGAAAACGTCTGATCCATCTTTGCCATCAGCACAATTGAATTTGTCAGGAACGCTGATATGAAAACAAATCCTCAACACAGATGATACTAGACTTTGTTTTACTAAACTTTTTAGCACATGCGTGCAACTTCTACTGGTCCCTTTGTGGGACGTACTACAAGTGGTTACTTCCAACAGGATAATGCATCATGTCACAAAGCTAGAATCATTGCAAATTATTATTATTTTTTTTAACATGACGAGTTCACTATAAAATGTATTAATGGAGTAGGCCTACCTGGAGTATCAATTTATCTAAACCTTCACTATGTAACTCAAAAATTAAGTTAGAAGAACTTTAAATTTTTATTTTGTAATACACAAACATTTTAATATTTTAAATATGAAATTTTAGTTAATATCATATGAACTAAATAAATGCTAGTTAGCAACAGCACACTTGCATGTGTTAATGTAAATCGAAGAGATTATCTGTCATGAGTCAGGTTATCTTCTCTTTGCTTCTCACTATCCTTTTGCACACACACACACACACACACATATTCTTGTACGCTCTTTTGAGATCTCTCTCTCTCTCTCTCTCTCTCTCTCTCTCTCTCTCTCTCTCTCAATTGTTCACCCTTTATCTAGTGTTTGTTCACGCAGTTCTTTGTCGGATTATTGTTACACGTCATGCGTTACAACTGCTGCTCCCTTATCATTTCTGAATAGTTTAGGAACTCACCTTGTTTTGTTTGTCCGGTACAGCCTTGTGCGGGCCTAAGTATTATCTGTGTCCTGATCTGCTGCGTGGGATCCTCTGCGGTCCTCTTTTCCTGGCTGAGATACCTACTTGAGTACTGCCTCCGATCTCTACGGGTGATCTGATCCATTTCCTCATCAAGACAGGAGTATTTTCTTCGTTCACTGGGTTTCGTTTTGTCCAGTTTTGTGTGCCATAACGACAGACTGCCTTGTTTATATTTTCCATTAAAGACTGTTGTATCCTGTCAACTTCTGCTCTTGGATCATTTTATTATAACCGTGACCCTATCACTAGGCCTATATATACTTGTATGTACATAGTTCATCAACATGCAGTAGCCTTCACCACAAAGGTAACCCTACAAAACCTCAACATAACAGAAACCCCTGTAAATCCCAATATAAAAGAGCATTAAACACTAACACATCTCTCCCTTAATCTTGTGCAAAAAAACACACTAAATAACACTTAATTTAAACATTTATTCTCCTTATACAGTCTGACGCAAAGAATGCTAGGAACTAGAAATTTGCTTCAACTTCATCAGTTTAATTGTGCGTTCAAGTCCTTCTGGGAAGTTCGCATTTATGAGTTGAGCAGTTGTTTTTAAGACGTCAGGTGCGTTCAAGTCTTTTTTCAAGCCTTCTCACACAACTTCACAAGCTTTTTAAACTCTACTTCTAGAAAATGAAGAACAATAAAAAAAAAAGTATAGGCCTACATATTGTGGTGTTCCACCATGTTTGTCACTGATATGCCCCCAACTCTTAAAGATTGGGGATTAATGAAAATGCCTAAGCTTTGTGGTGGCTTTATGCATTCAACCCGTAAATATTAACTTTTCGACATTACTTTATTTATTGACCATTAGTTCAACACAATACAATACATTTTGAGTTCAGGTAACTTTTTTCTATTAAAGGGTTATTAGTTCACCCAAAAATGAAAATTCTGTCAGTAACCACTCACCCTCATGTTGTTCCAACCCCGCAAGACTTTCGTTAATCTTCGGAACACAATTAAAGATATTTTTTAATGAAATTGAGTGCTGGATCACTCCTTCATAGGCTTCTATGTAATTTCTTTCTGCCGGCCCAGAAAAGTTAGTAAAAACACTGTTAAAATAGTCCAAGTGACTACAGTGGCTCAACCTTAAGTTTATCAAGCGACGAGAATACTTTTTGTGCGCAAAAAAACAAACAAAAATTACGACTTTATTCAACTATTAATTTTCTTCTGTGTGGGCCTCTGACGTGAGTTCACGAGAGCGCCACGACGCATGTGCGAGAACTGAGAAGATGACGCAGATGGGTCTCGATGTAGTGTTTAAAATGGTTCTAAAGTGTGCATTTCCTGGATGTCCGAATCGTGAGAATCATAAAAATGCCGCAAATGAATGGCTTACCTTTCACACTTTCGTGAGCGTCATATTCTCAGTTCTCGCGCATGCGTTGTGGCGCTCTCGTGAACTCACGTCAGAGGCCCACACAGAAAATTAATAGTTGAATAAAGTCGTTATTTTTGTCCCTAGTGTTTCTCCATGTGTAGGACAGGCTACAGTATCCTTGTGAGTCTTCGTCGTAAATAAGTGGTTGTTTTGCTCTTCATATTTTTATTCCTACTGTATATTTCCTGAATGAGAGTCATTTTGAGTTAGTGTAATAACAGAGACTGCTTGGACATAGATCCAGCATTTTTTTCAACCCCATGCTGACAGTAACCAGTTTTATTATTTATTTCAGTTTTATTATTTATTTCAGTTTTATTATTTATTATTTATTATAAGACTTCTTATTTATCACGGAAACGTGGCTTTCAAGGGTAGACTTAACTCCGTTTTCAGAGCTGTTACCACCCAAGTGTAAATATTTTAATTCCCCCCGCGTTGCGAAAAGAGGGGGTGGCTTGGCTACAGTTTTTAAAGTCTGCTTTCAAGGTCGGAGCATACAAAGAACTATATACAACAGCTTTGAACTGCAGTTGTTTGTGCTTGACTCTGATACTCCATTAGCTGTTGCTGTGGTCTATAGACCTCCAAAGACAGAGACTTCATAATGGAATTCTCAGACTTTCTGGGGGGTATTATGCCAAACTTTGAGAGATTTCTAATTGTGGGAGATTTTAATATTCACATATGTTGCCCCCAAAACTCATTTACTAAAGATTTTATTAATTTAATGGAAGATTTTGATTTAGAGCAGTTGGTTACAAGACCTACACATATAAAGGGGCATACTCTTGATCTAATCTTGTCCCATGGGATACGGTTGAGTGATATTGAGATATGTGAACATAGTTTTTCTGATCATAATCCCATTATTTTTAATGTGCCGCTAGCATTAAATACTTTAAGTCTACATAAAACTGCTCGTAAAGTGCAGAGAATCACTGCGGATACCTCTACCATCTTTTCTGCAGTGTTTAAGGAGTTTTCTCACTCTCCTGAACTTACTGCACCAGAACTCAGTCCAGATGAATTACTGTATAATTTTAGTTTTATCTGCGGTACAATTTTAGATGATGTCGCTCCAGTGAAAACAAAACGTCAAAAATCAATCCCTGAGCCATGGGTGAATAATACTACTCGGACTCTGAGATAGGCATGTAGAAGGGCTGAGAGGAAATGGAAGAAGGACAAACTACAGATCTCCTTTGAGATGCTGAGAGACTCCCTTTTTAAATATCAGAATGAGTTGAGAGTAGCCAAATCTGATTATTTTTCTACCCTTATAGATAAGAAATATAAAAACCCTAGAATTATGTTTAATGTTATTAATACTGTGCTGAACCCTGTTGTATCTATCTACCCGACTGAGTCAGTGGCTATGTGTGAACGGTTTTGCCAGTTTTTTGTAGAGAAGATAGCTGGAATAAGACACAATTTTAAACCGACCACTCGTGATCCGGCAGGCCAGTCAAACTACAATGGCTTGCTCAGTAAGTTTACACCTATTTCAATAACTTTTTTAAATGACATTGTGAAGCAGCTAAAACCTACAGGTTCACCACTAGATACTATCCCCGCACGATTATTTAAGCAAGTGTTTAATGAAATGGGCCCGACACTTTTAAGTTTCATTAACAAGTGCCTTGAGTCAGGGGTTGTTCCTGAATATTTGAAACATGCATCAGTGCAAACCAGACTTAAGAGGCCAAATTTGGACGCCGCCGACCTAGCAAATTTTCGACCTATTTCGAATCTTCCATTTTTAACCAAAATTTTAGATAAAGTAGTACTGTGTCAGCTTCAAACATTTTTAGTCGACAACAACATTTTTGACATATGTCCATCTGGCTTTAGAAAATTTCACTCAACTGAAACGGCTCTTGTTAAAGTGCTGAATGACATTTTCTTGGCCACTGACTCTGGAGACTCAGTAGCACTGGTACTTTTGGACCTAAGTGCTGCATTTGACACGATAGACCATAATGTCCTGCTGTCCCGTCTAGAACACATAGTGGGCCTCAGAGGTTCAGTCTTACATTGGTTCCATTCCTATCTGACAAATAGGAGTTTATCAGTCAACATTGGTAACCATCGATCTTCCTCTGTATAGTTGACGTGTGGGATTCCTCAAGGCTCCATTCTAGCCCCTATGTTGTTTTCTTTATATATGCTGCCCCTTGGCACTATTTTTAGAAAATATAAATTAAACTATCATTGTTATGCAGACGACACCCAAATATATTTTCCTCTTAAACATAAAAATAGCTTAGAACACATGATTGCCTGCCTTGAGGATGTGAAAGCATGGATGTCTTTGAATTTTTTAAGTTTAAATGAGAGTAAGACCGAGGTTATGGTGTTTACATCTTCCAGTGTACATAACACTACAAATGTAGAACTTGGCGTTTTGGCACCTTATGTTAAGCCATATGTTAAAAACTTGGGTGTAGTATTGGATAGTGCCCTAAAGCTTGATAGACAGGTAAATCAAGTTGTGAAGGTGATGTGGCAAAAATCAATAATTAACAAACAAGCATCACAGTAAGAGACATCAGATTCAAATTGTACTTTGAAAGATGGTTTATTCTTTTAAAGGAGGTTGTTCACAAAAACATACCACGACAGCTACCTCGTGGCAGGAACAAAACCCTCATCACTCAGAAACCAAGCAGCTTTTATACCCTCCTTTGACAGAGTCTCTTCTTCTGTACTTTTTCGCTTATTCCAGTAAAACCAGATCTGGCTGGTTGGTTAGAAATACAATGGTCTGAAACTCCTCTAAACCCCCCTTCTCTCTGGGCTTTTGCTATCCTCACACCTGTGAGGTCAAAAGGGCTGAATAACCTTTGTCTTTCCTGATTACCCATCCTAACAAATTCAGAGGCTCTGTCTGACTATTTGCTTAAGTGTGTGTGTGTGTCTCTGTTCCCACCATGCAAATATTCCAGGGGAGAAAATACATGATTGAATGAAAGAAAAGAAAACCCACACATTAGCAACATGAAAAACTAAAATATTAATTTTTCCTCAACAAAGGCAAGCGTTTACCAACTTCGAACCTTGGTTCAAATTAAGTCTTTCCTCTCTTTTGCAAACTTTGAAAAAGTTATACATGGTTTTATCACTACAAGGCTGGATTATTGTAACTCGCTTTATTTGGGGATCAGCCAATCATCCATTAACCGCCTTCAGTTAGTCCAAAATGCTGCTGCCAGAGTTCTGACAGGTACTCGAAAACGGGAACATATAACTCCTGTCCTTCAGAAACTTCATTGGCTGCCGGTGTGCCACAGAATTCATTTTAAAATTTTGCTCTTAGTTTTTAAGTCAATAAATGGGTTAGCTCCATCCTACCTTTCTGACCTGCTGACAGTCCATCAACCTACAAGAGTTTTGAGATCTGCGAACTTAGGCCTTTTAATAGTTCCTTGATCGAGACTTCAGACTGGAGGAGATAGAGCATTTTCTATTGCTGCTTCAAGACTTTGGAATAATCTCCCTCTGGAAATTAGAACAGCACCCTCCTTGTCCATTTTTAATGTGAGGTTAAAGACCTTTTTATTTGATTTGTCTTATAAAAAATGAATGTTGATGCGGTTATTTTGTTTGTCTATGTGTGTTATCGTGTTGTGGTTTTATTTTGCACTCTGTATAGCACATTGGTCAACGGAAGTTGTGTTTAATCGTGCTTTATAAATAAAGTGATTGATTAATTGATTATAAAAAATAAAAAAAAAAGACAGGAATGCAGTCAGACAGGAACTAAATAACTGGTCCATTTTCTTTTTTCCCTCGTCGTTACATTTGCAGTCATCCTCAATTAAGCAATGAGTAAACTTATTAGCAGAAAGACTTGCAAGTGTTTTATTACACTCTACCACTTTGGTATAAAAAAATTCTATATTCAGGAAAAATTTGTCAATATACACTGTATTCCAAATTATTATGCATGTGACATATCTTCAGAACAATAAACATCGTTTTTCAAAGAAAGTGTTTAGCTTGTTTTATTTCTCATATTTTTTGGTAACTGTATCAATCTTAGACAGGTTTGTTAAGTAGTTTGCCAGGTCTTCTTGGGTAAATGGAAAACCTGCTTTAAGTGGGTGTTCGGCATTATTAAGCAAGTCACAGTTCTCATGCAATACTGGGAGGAAGAACGTTTTTTCTAAAGATGAAAGCATGAAATGGTGCAATGTCTTGGAAAAACAAAATGTGTTGCTCCATCAATGTTCAATGAAAACTTTGTTTCCCCTGCAATTACAGTATACGGGAGCAGTAAAAAAAACTTTTTCTTAGGGTGTTGTTCCTTTAGCCCTGTTGTACCCTAACTGTTTGCTGCTCAACATTGTCTTTTTTTATAGCTACCCTTTTAATACAATTCATTTGTTTGACAGAAATGTTCATTAATAAGCCTTTATCTGACCGAGTTCTTCTGTGCTCTAAATTACTCACAAATCTCTTGATCTTTTGATAATCTCTAGTCAGTTTTCACAAAATTTAATTAGTTATAAAATAAAAATTAGTTGTTTTCATGCCTTTTGCAAGACATTGCACCATTTCATGCTTTCATCTTCAGAAAGATCTTTCTTCCTCCCAGTATTGCGTGAGAACTGTGACTTGCTTAATAATGGCGAACAACCATTCACCCAAGAAGACCTGGCAAACTATTTAACAAACCTGTCTGAAATTGATACCAGTTACCTAAAAAGATATGAAAAATAAAACTCTTTCTTTGAAAAACTAAAATCAGAATGTTTATTGTACTGAAATCCTTTAATAATTTGGAACACAAACACAAAAGTAAAGAGTTAATCGGATACTACGTACTCACTCTAACTTAAGCTAGTCTTTATTATTGTGATAAGTTTTGAAAAGATGCACTCATCATTAAGAAATGCATGGAAACTATTGGATAAAACTGTAATGGGGAATGGTTTGTAGGTGGATCTCAGAAAGGAAACAAAACCTCAGATCTTCAGACAGATTACTTCAGTTCAGGGCATCATATCAGCGTTGTTGTATAGGGTAAGAATTATATGTTTCTTCTTATTCTTTTTTTTTGTTTTGAGATTGTTATGCATACATTTAAAAGTTTAAATTACCACTTCTGATACAATTACCTTTATCTTGATGTTGCTTTTACTAAATGAGTTAACCAATGCATTCACATATATCATTTTATAGTATGAAACTTTTTTTTTACAGCAGTTACTCATGTTCATCATGATCATATCACCTGTGTTTTGTTATATGACATTATTAAACTCATAGGGCCTATATGACAGAGCCTGGATGAATAAAAGAAAATCCACATTTTGAAGAAACATTTTGAAGTTTACCTTTACCTTATGTGTGAAACATGGCCAGTGAAGGTAACTACACATACTTTTGTTAGAAATCCTGCAGTAGGCTATATTTTAAGCATAATCGACTTAAGACATTTGATATTATGTTTTATTACATTTTTAGTTGGCATAACAATAAAAAGAAGCCCCAGGCAAAAGCATCAGTCCATTTAGGCAACAAAAATGTGTATCTTTTTATTGAACATTGATGGAACAACATTTTGTTTTGTTTAAAAATCAAATGAGGTGGCGAGGGTGGTAAAAAGCCACCAGTATTAAAATAAATAGGCCCAGCTATATTACCTTAAGTAGTTAGTTTTGTGTAATATCTAAGTTTATACTTGTTTATTCTAAATTTCTAAGTTAAGAACCAATCTCCAAAACACCGAAAATGAATAGTAATCTCAAAAGCTAGAAGAATTAAAAACAAATTATCTTGTAAAAAAAAGTAGATAATTCAGTAGCCTATATTATTTTCCTTTTTTATGGCATTTTTTGGCATTTAAGGTTTAAACTAATATTTATGTCTCATGCCATTACGACTGCTCAAGTCTACCTCCTACAGGCTGTACAGTAGTCTTCAGTTGGACGTTTTATGTTTTTGTTTGTTTTTCAATATTCATGCACTTGTAAGTATAACTTTCCTCCCTCTTGCAACCACATCTCTTCTCTGGTGGGAGATGGGACAGGACAACAATCTAACGATCCATACATTTTTACTTATTCGAGAGGCCGTTTCACTGATATCATCACAATAGGGAAAAAAAAGACAAACTTCCATTACATGCTGAATGATAATTTCTCAATTTCAGGGAAAATGTTAAAATACCTATTAGGAATCAGCATTGCTATCCTGCTGAACCATGTGTGTGTTCTGGAAACCCTTGATGTTTCTGAAACAAGTATGGATTTACAGGTAAGGAAATGTTGTTTTATAAATTTGATCAACAATAAAAATTAGGGATGCACCGATACAACTTTTCCCAGAATGAGTCTGAAAGCCTACCGATACTTTCAGTTATGTGATCCATAAAAGTAACTGTAACCTGATTATAAGCATTTTAAACTGTAATAAAATTGAATTGCAAATAGGCCTACAACATTTTTGGAATTGGATTACTTAATTAGTGTAATCAGTTCTACCCAATAACTGTATAAGAGTAAAGGGACGTGATAACGTGTGGTTTACCCCGGAGCTGGCTAATCTTCTTCGGCAGAGAAACCAAGCCTATGCTAAAGCCAGGCAATCTGGGACAGATTCAGGCTGGCTCAGTTTTAGACAGCTGCGTAATCGCTGTACATTTTTTATTAAAAAGGCCAAATCAGATTTTTATTTAGCAGCTACCACAGAAAACCTAAACAATCCCCAGAAATTCTGTAAAGCCCTGAAATCAGTACGCACCTCAAATTGTCATAATGAATTACCTCCATGTATTATTAAGGACAAGCTTTCATATCAGAAAAGTTTGCAATTTTAGAGTGCTTTGATAAGCACTTTGTGGAAGCTGGTACCTTGTTTGAACGTCAGCTCCTTGCAAGCAATTCAACCGCGACAAACTGCTTAAATTCTTCAGTTCCGCCCCCGAAATCGCTGGTGAGTAAAGAGGCCTTTTGCCTAATGCCTTTCTCTGTCGCAGATGTGCAAACAGCTCTTATTGCCTTGGACCCTAGTAAACCTCCTGGCCCTGATAGTTTAGAGCCGTATTTTTTGCGAATAGCTGCTGACTTTATTGCTAAACCAATTGCAATTATTTTTAAATCAAACCCTAGTCAACAATGAGATACCAATGATTTGGAAATCGGCCTATGTACTCCCTCTTTTAAAGGGAGGAGATTCCTCGTGTTTGGAAAATTATAGACCGATTTCTAAATGACCAATTATAGCTAAAGTTTTAGAAACATTGGTTGGTGATCAGTTAAAGGACTATTTGGTTTTCAATCATATTTTGTCTGACGTACAGTCTGGGTTACGAAGGCAGCACAGTACTACTACTGCTGCAATGAAGGTCTTTAATGACATTATTGAGGCAATGGACTGCAAAAATACCTGTGTAGCTCTTTTTATAGATTTAGCCAAAGCATTTGATACATTGGACCATTGCATTTTACTGGAAAAGATACGTAATATTGGTTTTGCTGACCATACTGTTGATTGGTTTACCAACTATTTGGCAGATAGAACTCAATGTGTTTATTTTGACAATTTAAAATCAGCAAATCAGTGTATCTTGTGGTGTACCACAAGGATCAGTCTTGGGTCCAATTTTATTTACTATCTATATTAATAACTTGAGTGATAACATTTCACAGGCTCATTTCCATTTTTATGCTGACGATACCGTTATTTATTGTAAGACCGCTATTTTACACCAAGCTTTTTCTTATTTACAATCTGCTTTTAACCTTGTTCAGGTGCAACTATATTAGCTTAAACTAGTTTTGAATGTTGAGAAATCTAAGATTATGCTTTTTAAAATGCTTTTTTTTTTTTTTTAAATCTAAGAAGACAGTTTTCCAAGTATTTTTACTATACATGGTGAGCAGATCGAACAAGTCAAATTGTACAAATATTGGGTATATTAATCAATGATCAGCTCTCTTTTAAGTTGCACATTGATGAACTGGTACAAAAGCTCGAATTAAAAACAGGATTTTATTTTAGAAACAAATCCTGTTTTTCTTGGAAAACCAGGTGGAGATTGGTTGCTGCAACCTTTCTCACTGCACTCGATTACGTTGATTTGCTCTATAGAAATGTGCCTGATCGATGTTTGTCTTTGTTGGATACTGTCTACCATAATGCATTAAGATTTGTGACTGGATGTAAAGCATCAACACATCATTGTACCTTGTACAAAATGACAAACTGGCCCTCATTGTCAGTGAGAAGGCATATACATTGGCTTAATTTTATTTATAAGTCTATGCTGGATATGCTTCCCTCTTACCTTTTCTCCTATATGTCACGTAACATCAGTTCTTATAATTTACGCTCCAGTAACTTGTACTTGTTATCTGTACCTACTGTTCGTACAGAGCTTGGTAAGAAGGCTTTTAGTTATGCACCCCCAGCCACCTGGAACACATTACAGACTGATTTCAAACTCTGATTTCTTTTGGTGAATTTAAACAACGCATGAAAGTTTTGGAAATAGATGCCATAAATTGTTGTCAATGTTTTTAAAATAACTAAATAGTTTAAACCTATGGTAGATATTGTACTTTTAAGTAGTCTGATGTTGTTTGTTTGTTTATGTATCTTGAGGATCTTGTTTAAACGTTCCTTGTTGTGCATGTGCTTGGGTGTTCGTATTTGTAACTGTGCACTGTTAATATGCTGCCATTTTGGCCAGGTCTCTCTTGAAAAAGAGGTTTTAAATCTCAATGAGATCATCTGGGTAAATAAAGGTTAAATAAATAAATACCCAACACTGGCAATTACATGACGTTTTTCTGTAATAATATAGAGAACTACATAGGCTAAATCACGTAACAGTTCATGTTGTTAGTAAAAGGTGTATCGTTTTACTTGATTTGCTATTGACATATCTGACCGAACTACAAACTTTTCAGCAATGTCTGTGACAAATGGGGTATTCGCTTCGAGTCACTGCCCGGGCGTTCTCTGTGCCAAAATCCACAGTGTGCCGTGTGATGCACAGAATTGCTCAGAAAATTATGGACATTACAGGTAAAGTGATTTGCTATCCACGTCATGATGAACTTGAAGAAGTTGGCCTGCGATTTGGACGCCTTGCTCGGCATACAGTATTTGACAAGGCTGTAGGGGCAATAGATGGATGCCATATTCGTATTAAGCCTCCAAATCGTAACAAAGAGGACTATTTTAATTACAAACAATTCTATTCTATCCAAATGCAAGCCATCTGTGACTCTCAGGGACGTTTCCTCAACAACTTTGTTGGTTTTCCTGGCTCTGTACATGATACCCGTGTTCTAAAAACAGCCCACTTTATGTCAATGCTGAGTACCCCCCACCTGGCTTTTTTCTTCTTGGTGATGGGGGATATCCCTGCATACAGTCCCCCATAACCATCATCACACCCTACAAACTGCCACTTCAAGGAAGGGTTGAGGAACGCTTCAATCACAGCCATTCACGTGCGCGGTCAATTATTGAACAAGCCTTTGGTATGATGAAGGCATGGTGGAGGGCAACACTCTTCAAAGCCTTAGAAGTAAAGGTTGGCTTCTGCACAGAGGTGGTCACTGCCTGTGCATTCTTACACAATGCCTGCCTTACCCATGGTGATGTCCTGGAACCAGAGCCAGCTTATGATGCCTTACCACAACCACCAACAGCAGATTCTGGACAGGAGACAAATGGCAACCAGCTCCGGGCGAGACTCGCTGCACATGTATCAGCACCCCTAATGTTCAAGGGCACATTTTGGAACATGACTACACAATTTAATTCAAAGTACCTTACCTCAACACACACATTGTTGTCACGAGTGTAGAAAGTTAATACCTTAATTATTCCATTGTTCTGACATTGCACACCAACATGTACCTACCTATTTTGCTTGACATTGTTTACTTACAGTTCTGTGTATATATTTTGTAAAATGAAAAATGTTGTCAATTACTTAGCATCTGTAAATACCAAACCAAGAAATACAGCCAAAGTCCTCTGAAACATTAAATATAAATTCCTTTACTCAATGCTGTTAACACAGTGAGCAGGAACAGCAAACAACAAACAGAACAGAACTAGATGCAGGAAGTTATTACTTCTCTGTCATGTGGTCAACCAGCTTTCCAAATAAATCTAACATCCTGTCCATTTGCTGCTGAGACTTTTGGAGCCAAGCATTATCCCTTTCATTTTCTTCCTTCTGTGTTTTCTCTAGCCGCTCACAGAAGTCTTTAAGATAATCTACATTCTCACTCTTCCTCTTTCTCTTTCCTGGTCTGACATCAGTCGATGTACCTGGTTCATCACTCTGGGGGTCTGTGGAGTTTCCTGCTTGGAGGTCTGCTGTCTCTGTATCTGTGGAGGAGCCTGTTGGAGAATTTGCTTCAACCTCAACCTCACTGACAGGTGTCTGGGCTCTCCCTTCAGTACTGTGTCCAGATGAGAACAGATAGACTGGCCTGACTGAGGGTCTCTGGCCAATGGCTTCATAGAAAATCCATGAGGCAGCAGTGACCTCTCCTGCATCTGTCCCTGACCCAGTTTTTGGCCTGGAACAGCCAACGGTCGGCCGTCGGGCAGTTTTTGTGTGTCGGCCAAAAAAATTTCACTTACACTTAAAAAGAAATTTCTTCTCCATTTGTTTGTCCTCTTGCCGGCTTCCTTTTTCTTCTGAGTTTTCTCAGCGTCCGACCAGCACCATAGCAACCGTTTGGCTCTCCCTGCCGGTGCTGGAAGTAAGAATTCAATACAATTTTTCCATTGACAGTTGGGGTATAAGCCATAAAAACTTAACCATACATGGTAGACTTAAAACCAGCTACGACTGTACTAAGCTATTGTATATGCTCATATAAACGCCAAAAGTTCATGGGGCACTAACCTTGTTTTGAGATAAATGCCTTTTATTCGCGATGTCTTGGATAAGTACTTCATTACCCACAATCCTGAACAATCCCACAATCCCACAGTGATGCATTTGGTGTAAGTCGTGTAACTAGAGGTGTGTTCGACTTCATGCAGGACATGTTTTTAAATTGACTAAATTAAGTTTGTTGATGTATCGTTCACGCTCTATGGCAGGCAGGGTGGACATATAATTACTTGACATGTTTAATCTTAGTGATTTCTTAAGTTATTCACGCCTGTCGGCTGAGTACGGACGTTGTTTTGTGACGCTATTTTGTATTGAAGTCTATGGGAAGTCTAGTTTATTTTCCCCTAAAAGTGGGCATGAATCTGTTCAAAGATATTATATGACGTTGCGCCGGTTGTGCGTATTAGTCACGACACTACAAGGATTCTGGGTAATAGCCCATAGCAAAGTGAGGTCTGATGCAGACTTGCATCAGACCTTTTTTAGGGAAGGACTACATGCCTGTGCACATATATTCAAACGTGCATACCTATAGAATGAACTCTTAATACGCATGTGCACACTATCAGCGTTCTCACAGGTTCGCGTTTTTAAAGTTTGCGTAGAGAGAACTTAAGAGTTTTCTGTTAAAACGGTGTCGTGTTAGCGGCCCCTAAGTTAATAACTAATGATCGTTGCGACGGAAGTGAATCAATCAAAACTAACTTTAACTGGAAAATAACTTTATTCTAGAGCTGCCATAAAGCCAAAACAATCTGTTACTTTAATTTCTTATTATCACTGTAGAGCCGCTTTGGAACAATCTACATTGTTTAAAGCGCTATATAAATGAAGATGACTTGACTTGACTTGTGAAAGGGGTGTATAACACCATTAGAGGATCAGGACACCCAACGGTCTTGCACCCCGGACGCGCATTGACGGGCACAAGGGCGGTAGTGCGGATATTGGGACAGGGCCATAGATCCGTGCACACTATAAAGGCTAATATTGCCCACAACCCATTGCACTTTGGAGGAGGAACTACAAACACGAGTAAAGAGTGTTAAAAAACTACAAAACATGGCAGATATGCGACCGACAGGGAGAGGTTCAGATAAAGGTTTGAGTGACTAATCAAAGTTGAACCTGATTAAAACATTTTTTATTTAATGTTATCCGTGTTATATTTCATATGCAATAACAATGTGGACTTTTAAAAAGATCTGTTTGGCCAAAGTTTTATGGATCATTATGCATTTACACGAGGAGAGTCTCTGCATGAAAGACCCGCGACTGCAGATCAACGTGCTTCTGCATTTCTCTCCGATACGGTAGGAAATGAAATGTGGAGGATTTTAACTGTGAGAAGATGATTGACAGGGCAGTTTACGGTGACAGGATGCAACAGAGACCGTTAAAGACGCATTTGTATGACGTGATAGTATGTCCCAAAGCTTGTCTAATTTTTGCTACACACTCTAAAGTAACTACTATTCTTCACAAAAGATAACATACTTTTAGGGCGTAGTATAAGTAGGCGAATTGAGACACAGCATATGTCTTCCTACGAGTCCGCACTCGTGACGTAACACCGCTTTGACTGTCGGGAAGAAGTCTGCTGCGGAGCTCGCACCAGTGGAGGCTCGGCAAAAGTGTGCATTGAGGGTGCATATCAACCAATATGGGGGCAAAGGGGGGCGCTCAAGAGCATCCTTCTGAATCCTAAAATGTCAAATGGGACACCCTACTACGGTCTCTTGCGAATTGCAACCAACAGAAGTTACGGTGGCCGACAGGAAAATATGTCTTCCTCTGAGACAGCAGAGAGTAGCAAGTTAAGCAATGAGGTTTCTTTACAAAGATAAATTAAGAAATTAGATTTACTTATTCAGTAAAATTATATATTATTGCGATTATTGTTACTTGTTCATCATTGTGTCAGTGTTTTATTTGCTGACTTTAGCTAGCTTCTTTGCACGAAGAACAACATAGTGACGAAACACGTTTTTCCGTTTAGGGCTACTTTAGAAACATGTTGGCGCATTTCAATGTAAGGGGACCCGCGGTGTGTGTAGATAGAAATGGCTCATTCTAAGGTAATAAAAACAACGGTTCATTAAGTAAGGTCTTTATACACCACTGAAAACATAGTTATGTATATGATAATGCATTTCTGTCAACAGATCATCCTATATGTTACACAATGCACCTTTAACGGACACGCAAACGCGGCAGCCATTGTATGTTCACAAGACCGAAAGTGCATATGAAGTGTGCCATTTGGGACAGAGAAGGTTCAATCAATGTATAGCGTGCTTCACTTATCAGATGATGCACAGCATTTGTATTCAGGCGTAAACATTGAATTTATGCTTAATATTCTAATATTCTATTCTTTAAATACATTTTCATTGACTTCATAGACATCTTTAAATCTCTGAAATCTCCATATCTCTGTTCTGTTGTATGTTTCTTAGTCTGGACACAAACACTACATTGCGTCGGTTATTGGTATAGGAACATTTTTCTGACTACAGGATTGGGTTCAATGCATCCCTGACACAAAAAAACAAAATGCAACCAGATGATGAACATTCCGGTCTTTTTAAAATGATATCCAATCTAAGATTTTGTTTTTAAAATAATTTTATTACAATAAGATATACATTATGCAACATTAACCCCAAAACACTGTGGGTAAATGTTGAAATCTAAATAAATAAATCCTGGAATTAATTCAATTCTTTCAGTGTGAGAAAATCTCAAACTAAGTCTGCAATGAAAACATTTTTCTTTTTACATCATTCCAGCTTACCGACACAGATGAGCCAGTGCATCATATAAGACGAAGAAGTGCAGGTCTGATTCAGTTTTGTCCTCTACTCATGCCCTAATAACATGTATACATATTTTTCTAATTAGAAAAATATTTTAAATATGGAGATTTTCCCTTTCCAGATATGAATGAATGTCTGTTGAATTCATCTTTATGTGGTCCAAATGCCAACTGCACAAATCAAACAGGAATTTACAGTTGCTCATGTTTGGATGGATTCACTGCAACAAACTTAAGTTTTCCCGCCAGCATCAATAACACATGTAGAGGTACATTCTAAATTCGTATTATTGTGTATTATTACCTTAAATAATAAGGTAAATGAATAATGAAATTTTTAGTGTTTTAAAGGTCCCATGAAATGAAATTTCCACTTTCTGAGGTTTTTCAACATTAATATGAGTTCCCCTAGCCTGTATATGGTCCCCCAGTGGCTAGAAATTTCAATCGGTGTAAACCAAACTTTGGCTATCTTTCTCTGCCTTTGAGAAAATGAAAGCTCAGACGGGCTGATCTTGAATCTCTTCCGGATGACGTCATGCGGAGGAAAGGTAACCTCCCCTTTCGCTGCTTTGCCCGCCCAGAGAATTTGGCTCGCCCATGAGAAAATGAGCGAGTTTTTCCTCGAGAGATATCATGGCTTGCAAACGAGCGAAGCATGTCAGTTGATCAGTGTTCGGATGTACAAATGAACACAAAAGTATTTTTTAGTTCCTTCATACGAGCCTCTGAAGAAACAATGGGTTAATTTTATTTCCTCTGGAAATGCGCTGACACAACTTCCCAAAGTGTTGTATGGTCCAAACATTTCACCGACGACTGTTTCCTCAACTTGGGCCAATACAGAGCTGGCCTCGATGAACGTCTGAAAATAAATCGATCGAGCTACCAAGCAACAATTTCTGATGTGTAGCCTAATTGTTTAAGTTCATACAGGTAATCTTTCTCTCAAAATCGTTCAAAACTGTTTATGCATAAGTCAAGCCAGTGACTAAAATATCAACTTCACATCGTTTCTTTTAGTAGGATGAAAATAATCTTATTTAAATTGTGAAGAACTTAAATACAGAAAGCGATCAAAGAACAATCAATGACGCACGTTACACTGCACAACGAAGCTCTTACTGCATGTACATCATCGTGTTTGCATTGGTAAAAGCATTAGAGAGAGTGCAGAAACTGCGTTGCAATGATAAGATCTTCATTCTCATGATCAACAGACTGACATCTGCTTGTGTAACGGAGGCCAGCTAGTAGTTGCTGTGCGAGTAAACCTCACTCCTCTGATCTCAATAGGCGCTCTAGCGACAGATGCTAGGGGCTGCAGTCTTTAGCCTCCTTGTTAGAGCGCCTGACTCTCATGCCAGAGACCCGGGTTTGAGGCCCGCTCGGAGCGGGTCGAGTGGGACCCGGGTGGAGGGGTTACATTGGTGCCGTGACCCGGATGGGAGTGAGGTTTAGGGGGGTGAGTGTAAGGGAGGCCAGCTAGTAGTTGCTGTGCGAGTAAACCTCACTCCTCTGATCTCAATAGGCGCTCTAGCGACAGACGCTAGGGCCTGCAGTCTTTAGCCTCCTTGTTAGAGCGCCTGACTCTCATGCCGGAAACCCGGGTTCGAGGCCTGCTCGGAGCGGGTCGAGTGGGACCCGGGTGGAGGGGTTACACTTGCTCAATGCTCATCACGGCAAACATTTTATGTGATGGGAATAGATCTAAATACTTTAAAAACTTCTCACGATTCGTTAATCTCGATAGCTGTAAAAATGTATAATAGCTGTAGTAAAAGTATTAGAGAGAGTTTCACATGTAATACGTAGCTATTTAATATGCAAGCATGTCAGCCAATCACAGCAGTGGCCGGTTACACTGAATCCCACAGCAGACACGCTGTGTCTGCTGTGGCTAGGAAAGGAGGCAGGCTAGGAAAAATGCCTTTTATTTCTAAATTATGACTATTTTTTATCTAAAAAACATACTAACATTATAAGTGCAACCCAGGAAACATTATAAAATAATAAAATAACCCCATGTCATGGGACCTTTAATCCAGATTTGTCAGTGTCTTTATGAAGATTTTACAAGATTTATAAGCACAAGAGAATACGCTAAATTTTCAAACCAAGTTATGTCCGTTTTCTTTTAGTTTCAACAGTAACACCATCAACAACATCAACACCAACAACAACACCAATAACACCAACACCATCAACAGCAACCACAGGTATGTCCAGTAAAACAAAATCTGTAATAAAGCACAAGAACTGTATGTGATGATGGTGAAGATTAGTATTAGTATTGAGAACAAATTAGATGTCCATAAATCTATGCTTTTTAACTGTTTGGTTTCAGGCAAGAAAAGTATTATTTTTCTATCACATATGCATCTTCTGATCTTCAAGAATAACCTATATCCTTGGCTACTGACCGGCAGAGGGCATAACTGGGTGGAATATGTTCCTGTCCTCTTCCTTGTCGAGAACCTAATATAAAAGCTGTCACCTTAATGAAGTGTCTGTCTATAAATACATCCTTACATGTCATCACTTCCTCTTTCGTCTTCTCATCTAGAGATTGAGAACCTGCAGGACAAAACCTAATTAGGACAAAATTCGGACAGCTGTATCCCTGCAAAACCTAGTAATACATATTGGTTTATCGGGTGAGCGTGGTTTTTCCAAACCGCCCACAGGGATCTGGTAAATAAAATAAAAATTGTGTGGGTTCTGGTGTTTGGTATCTTTCCATCTTTCAACATCATTCCAAAAAAAGACGGAGGGTTCCGTCCTATATTGGATTTGAGAGACCTAAACAAAACAATCAAATTCCTGCCCTTTCTTATGCTTCAGACGGCAGACGTCCTGCGGGCAATGGAGCCTCAGGACTGGGTAGGAGAAGTGGATTTAAAGGCCGCATATTTTTCACGTTCCAATCGTGCCCCATTTCGAAGGGAAAACATTTAAATTCAAAGTGCTCCCATTGTCTGTCTTTGTCTCCAAAAGTGTTTATGAAAGTCATTCAGGTCACTATTGCTCCCTTACAAAAAAGAGGCATTTGTGTGCTTCCATACCTGTCCATACCCAACTGTTGGCTCATATTGCAAAACTGGGATTTATGATCAACCAGACCAAATGTCAGCTTATTCCAGTGTAATGTATTACATTTCTCTGAGTTAAGCTAAATTCCTGCAATATGATGGCTTCTCTTACAAAAGTCAGAGCTCAAAAGATTTTGAGCATGTTGGCCAAAATAAAACCAGGCAGACTTGTCTGGTACCTCATACTTTTACGACTAGCTGGTATTCTGGCCGCAGCAATGGCCGTAATCAGATTAGGCATGCTGTATTGAAAGAGACCTGTCAGGCAAAACTCAGAAGTAGGCCTACACGTTAGTGAGTGTAACGAGTGCAGCTTGGCAGTCACTAAAACCTTGGCGCAGCATGACATTACTCATGCAAGGGGTTTCTACCACAGATATCTTGATGGATTTTCACATACCGGGGCGCATGAATCAGGTGGCAGATGCATTGTCACGGACTGTACCGACTCAGGAGAGTGGCAACTCAACCTGGAAGTAATTAAATTGATCTGAAACACGTGTGTGGCGGCAGACGTGGATCTATTTGCGAGCAGACAGTCAGTGCAATGTCCGAAATTGAACGGTAGGCTACGGCAAAATCCACCCCAGACTCTGAAATTGTACGTCTGTCTGTCGGGAGCGACACAAGCCTTTTGGTCTGTTCGCAGGGGGTCAGGGACACTGTTTTTGAACAGGTGGAAACTTTTTTCGAGATGGTGTGACGACAATCAAATAATTCCCCATACGTGCTCTATAAGGGATATTCCGGAATTTTTGGTTAGCGTTTCATGGGCCGATCGTTCTCCACAATAAGGGTTTATGTGGCTGCGTTATCAGCGCACAGAGGTTTCATAGATGGTTGTTCTATTGGGAAGCATAAATTAGTGGTTGCTTTTTTAAAAAAAGGCGTTCTCTTAAATCCTCCCCGTAGAGTCATGATTCCACAATGGGACCTTAATATTGTTCTTGAAAATTTTTGTCTTTCCGTTTGAACCATTACCATCAGCCGATATGAAATGGCTTCCTTTAAAAAATGCTTTTTGATGGCCATTTCTTCTGCAAAACGCATTAGTGATTACATGCGCACTCTGTGGCCCCACAATGTTTATAGTGGGGTCCAGAAGATTCCAAAGTGACGTTGTGGCCAAACGGTCAGGGTATATTCTGGCAAACCGTTTGCCAATCACGTCTAGCAATCAGAAAAGCAAGCAGTGGTACACGCCAATTATCAACAAGCGATGGATGATTCGCAAAGCACAATGCTATTTTCTGTTTTCCTAGCACGATACCGGCATAAAGTAAGAGGTTTGAGAAGTAAGAGGCGGGGCATCAGTTAAAACATTTCAAAGTTAAAGTTCAGACAAACAGGTATTAATAGACAAGTTTTAGTCAAATATTGATTGTTTATAGCTGAATTAGTAGAATGCAAAATACACAACCGATTTTATTGGTTTATAATACAGCAATCTTATTGGCGTAGACGGTTTGGTCCGTGTATCATCCGATCATTTGATTTCCAATTTGAAATTAAATAAGCAGAAATGAGAAAACGGCACCTATATTCATTTTTTTCTCTCTCAAAAAAAAAAAAAAAAAAAAAAAAACGAGATTTCGGCTTGATTTTTCGTTTTTTAGTTCACAGGCAAAAAACGAATACAAGACTTCAAAATTCGTTTCCCACGTGTGGGCGGTCATGAGACGCCCCCTTCCGCTGATTGGTCAAGTAACTCTGAGCATCTGACGTCATCAGTCGTCGCACAGGTCTGTTCAACAAAATAATAGTCCTCAACGGTAATCTACCCATTAAGGATGTAATTTGTCTTTTTAAAACCCAAACAAATCTTTAGGATCTACTGGTAACTTCCTTATCCTTGTGGCAAACTTTTACTTTCACAAACAAAGGTTTCTTAAGAAAATTCCAACTTTTAAAGATTTCTTATGTGAAGTAAAATATTTAATCAAATCACTAAGAATAATTGATATAGAATAGAATAGAAAATGTACTTCTTTTTTGAAGAAATATAGAGATAGTTTATGTACCATGATTAATATCTGTTTGCTGTTTCTTTTTCCCCCCTTTTTTTCTTCTTTGTTTAGCTCTTTCCATTTTTGTGTTATGATTGTGCACAAATGAGTTTACTTGTTTAATATATACATTGTTGGAAATGTTTTAGATTTCTAAAAGATGTGTGTTGCACTATTGTAATTTTTAATAAAAATAAATAAATATTAATAGTCCTCTAGTACTACCACTTCTTAAACTGTACAGGGCAGGTCCTAGATTGGGCTTTCTTCTGTGCAACTTAACGCCTTTCACAAAAATATTTACATCAGAAATATTAAATATTAGTCTGCCACCAGCCTGTTTTATTTAGCTGTGCGGAGTTAAATCTGTGTGGTGCTGCGCTAGACAGCGTAGAGCGGGTGAGGCACAGACCAGTGTTCAGTCAGCAGTCACAACTTTTCTTTTAGACTGTATAAGCTCCGTTTTGGACACGGGATGGTCATTGCAAATACTGTAATTATGCCAAGCGGCTGAGGGTGGGTACCGATGATGGTGAAATAAAATTTTACTGAAACTGTAATCATAGCCGCGACCCGCGAGAATGAGACAGATGATTGACAGGATGATAGCGGAGGCAATTAAAGGGGCAAGATAACTTCTGTTAACAAAAAAAAAGAGTTTAAGATAAGTGACTTTGTCGTTGTTTTATTTTTTCCAATAAAATAATAGTGAATGATTGACCACAAACTGAGCCTTCATTTTAAAGGGCAATTTCCAAATATCTTTATTTATTTGTTATAATATGGGTATTTTGGGTCACCCGTCTTATTAATAGTATATTTGGTAATATTTAGTAAAAGTTTTTGTTTTTTTCGTGTGTTTTCATTAAAAATATAAGCCTATATCGCCATATCTCTATATTTCTTCAAAAACGAAGTACATTTTCTATTATCAATTGTTCTTAGTGATTTGATTAAATATTTTACTTCACATAAGAAATCTTTAAAAGTAGAAATTTTCTTAAGAAATCTTTGTGAAAGTAAAAGTTTGCCACAAGGATAAGGAAGTTACCAGTAGATTCTAAAGATTTCTGTACCAACCCCGTAAGACCTTCGTTCATCTTCGGAACACAAATGAAGATATTTATGATTAAATCTGAGAGGTGGATGACTGCTACATAGGCTGCCTAAGGGAATGAAACTTGACGGCCCAGAAACAACAGTGGCTCAACTATAAGTTTATCAAGCGACGAGAATACTTTTTGTGCGAAAAAACAAACAAAAATAACGACTTTATTCGACTATTCCTTTTAGGCCTGAAACGAGACTTCAAGAGATTTCCACGACGCGCACGCGTGAGAACTTAACTGAAGTAGTTGAAGGAGATCGCAATTCTCGCGCATGCGTCGTGGAAATCTCTTGAAGTCTCGTTTCAGGCAGCATGGGGGTGAGTAATTAATGACTTAATTTTCATTTTTGGGTGAACTAACCCTTTAATGGGTAGATTACCGTTGAGGACTATTTTGTTGAACAGACCTGAGCGACGACTGATGACGTCACATGCTCAGAGTTACTTGACCAATCAGCGGAAGGGGGCGACTCATGACCGCCCACATGTGGAAAACGAATTTTGAAGTCTTGTATTCGTTTTTTGCCTGTGAACTAAAAAACGAAAAATCAAGCCGAAATCTCGTTTTTTCGTTTTTTTGAGAGAAAAAAAAAACGAATAAAGGTGCCGTTTTCTCATTTCTGCTTATTTAATTTCAAATTGGAAATCAAATGATCGGATGATACACGGACCCAAGGAGAGATATTGTATAGGCTGAGACAATATTTTTCCGCATGCCATGCAGGGCTCCGTAATATAATTTATGCTTCTACTTTTTTCCATTAGGATCTGTGAATAAACAACTTATTTTACATAAATTATGTAGCCTAATAATTCACTGCATTTCAGTATAACATCGGATAAATCCGAAAGTGTGATTTATTTTATTTTAAAGCAAAACCACGGTGACAAATAAGACAATATAGGCTAACACATATAATTCAAGCCCTGGCCACTGGGTTTTGTGCGTACAATGGGAATAAAAACCCCGCAGTGCTAAAATGTGAATATATATATATATATATTTTTTTTTTTTTTTTTTTTTTACTTAAACAGGTGTTATGTCGATCTATAGCAAATATTATGTTGTTCAATAGCATATTTAAGCAATAGGCCTACATGTTCATATCACTTCTTACTGGGTATTTTATTTATTTTATTATATTATTAATACCTGTTTGCCTGAACTTTAACTTTGAAATGTTTTAACTGATGCCCCGCCTCTTACTTCTCAAACCTCTTACTTTATGCCGGTATCGTGCTAGGAAAACAGAAAATAGCATTGTGCTTTGCGAGTTACCCATCGCTTGTTGGTAAATGGCGTGTACCACTGCTTGCTTTGCTGATTGCTAGACGTGATTGGCAAACGGTTTGCCAGAATATACCCTGACCCCAAACCCAGCTTTTTTACCCAAGGTATTATGTTAACACACCAGTGGTATGGCCGGCGTTTCACTCGGTAGACCTCAAGATGCATTATTTGTTTATTTGGCTGACTGTAATAAGGGTTCTCCCTTACCAAAGAACAGACTGGTTCACTGGATTACAGAGGTTATCGCAAGCTCTTATGTCGCTGTCAATAAAGTCCTGCCTAGTTCAGTGAAATGACACTCTACACGCTCAGTAGCAACATCATGGTAGGCATTATGGGGAGTTCAACTCGCAGACATTTGTGCAGCGGCAACCTGGAACTCACAGGCCACGTTTTCACGTTTCAATAGACTTAATGTTGTTTCTGCCCCAAACAATTGCTCAACAGCAGTTATGGGTGAAAAGTCGTGTCTATGAAAGGAAATCATCAATTGAGACTGAGATATTTGAACAAAATTGTCAGAGCTGCCAACTCTCACGCATTGGCCGTGAGACACACGCATTTGATTGGTTTCACACGCTCTCACGCCACACCCCCGATTTCTCACGCAAGAAGTGTCAACCTGGGGTGCGTTTCCCGAAAGCATCGTTAGCCAACTATGCTCGCAAGTTCGCAACCAATAGAGTTCAATGGGAATTGCGACCAACTTGCGACCATAGTTGGCTAACGATGCTTTCGGGAAACGCACCCCTGGTCGGTCAAATGCCTGGAAGATGAGTTTATTTATATATGTGTTGAGCCACTCGTGATCGACTAGTTATGCCGCAAAATAGTTTATTAAAATCTCCTGGAATCTAGAGCGAGCGCGCACGCGAGACAGAAATTGTGCTTCAAACCGTGTAACGCACGCGTACGGGAGAGAGGGAAAGCGAGCGAGAGACCTTGCGTGTGCAAGCACTAATGATTTTCAGTAAAGACTACTAATGTAAACTTGTTTTGTCTACTGCACCTAAGATTATATGTTAAAGGGGTCATGAGATGGTTTTTTGTTTTGTTTTATTATGTTCCCTTATGTGCAATTATAGTATTACTATAGTTTTTTGTACAAAAAAACTTTTAAAATGTAGTGATTTATGACCTTTTTCCCAGCCTGTTTCTCTCCCTCTGATTCAAACAGTCTGTTTTGGAGGTGTTTCCCCTTTAAGAGTTCAGTGTTAACGCCCATTGTTATGATTGGCTAACGTCAGTGCTGCTTATGCATAAATTATTAACGTGAATCATTTTGTATCACATGTAGGCCACACAATGCTCCGCCAGGTGAAACTTCGGTCTTCCGATCATTTACCATCGTGTCAATTCTCAATTGATTTTGATTCATATGCGCGAGGGAGAGAGAGAGAGGGCGAGCAAGACAGGTTGAAGGCGCGCGCGCGAGGCCGGGGCTCTCTCTCTCTCTCTCTCTCTCTCTCGTCGTTCTTTCAGGAACATGCTCCCTGTCACACTCATCTACATCACTCACCGAACAAAGGCTTTGGCGGGCTGCATATGCTGCAAATAAACTGCATCCAACTGCTTTCCCTGACGTCTGGATCGTTCGGCAGCATTCAAACATGTTGTTTGTCCACAGCCAGGAACAGCTTGCGCTGGAGGCGGTCATATGCAAACGAATGGTACGTCACTTCGTACCGTGACGTCACTAAGTTCAAAGGATCTAGAACGAGCTGTATTTAGAGCTTGATTAAATAAATGGTTCGTTTATAATGGGGAGGAAGTATTAAGCTATATATGAAACTTGCCGGAGGTTTTAATGGTACAAAGACCTCTTAAATACCAAAAGATCAAGGCAAATTTTGTTTCTCATGTCTTAACCCCTTTAATACAACTCAATATGTTTAGTTTCAACTTGTGTAAAAAGTTAGGGTTCCATGTTAATACAACTCAACATGTTTAGTTTCAGCTTGTGTAAAAACTAAAGTGGTATAAGGCAACGGGTTTCCACGCGATTTGCGAGTAAAGTCAACTAATTCGGGTTAAGAGTGCAGAGTCAGAATGTACTTTATTGGTAAAGGGAGATGCATGCTGATCAAACCCTCGGGATAGATTTGATATTTGTCTTCCACTCAGTTATGCCCTGGAAATAGACCGTGGAGTCTCTGGTCACTTGGGTCAACGACTCGGAGGAAGTAATGACGTGTAAGGAGGTATTTATAGACAGACAGAAGCATCATTAAGGTGATTAGGTGACAGCTTTTATCTTTTCGACAAGGACGAGGACAGGGAGATATTCCACTCAGTTATGCCCTCTGGCAATCTGTAGCCAGTCATAGATCCACTGTTACATCCGTAACCAATGTTTTTTTTCTTTTTGACATAATTGATAGCTGAATCTTGAACAAGTTTCTATTTGTTCTACTTGATTCAAAGCTGGCTTGCTTGATGGATGATATCAGAATGGACATTTTAATCCTATCAGCTGCCATGTTTCTATCATTTGTTTTATTTCAGGTATCAATAAATGTATCAACTCATCATCGGTGTGTGGGCCGAACGCCAACTGTTACAATTACAGCGGAAACTATTCATGCTCTTGTTGGGAAGGGTATAATGTTACAAAGATTAATGAAACTATCAATAGACGTAACCCATGCATAGGTGTGATTCATTTATTTGCATTATCATGTTTTTCATATGTTGTTAAAACAAATTTTTTTAATTGTTTTTTATGTAATTAGAAATTTTTATTAAATATTGAGATATTGAAAGTGTTTGTCCTTTTCCAGATATAAATGAATGTGTGTTCAGGTCATCTGTATGTGGTCCAAATGCCAACTGCACAAATGAAATAGGAAGTTACATCTGCTCGTGTTTGTATGGATTCACTGCAACAAACTCAAGTCTCCCCGCCAGCATCAATAACACATGTAGAGGTACATTCTATATTCAGATTTGTGTGTGTTGTTATTACCGTAGATAATAAGGTAAGATTAAAAACGCCATCCATTTTTTGTGTAAAACATCAAGGCCGGGTTTCACAGACAGGGCTGAGATTAAGCCAGGAGTAGGCCTTAGTTAAATTAGGATGCTTTTATAAATGTGCCTTCACAAGCACCATCAACAAGAACAACAGCAACAACAGGTGTGTCCAGTAAAACAAAATAAAAGCACAAGAACTGTATGTGAAGATTCGTATTAGTATTGAGAACTGTTGCTGAAATCTGTTCATTCAATGCAGACTTAAGCCCTTTTTACAGATATTAAATCAGTGACCATACATCTTGTAGCATTTTGCTCAAAATAATTTCCTGGGTTAGTATGCTTTGCCCACCAGGTGTCGCTATTAACCTGGAGTGTTTAGGATAAAAGAAGCAGAATAAAAGGATGGAGTGATGAGCTATTGCACGCTTGTTACTACTGCGTTTTATTAAAATACAACAACACATCTATATTTTGATACCAAGTCTTATCAATTTATTTGACATTTTTGGCTTCTAGAAATAAATTGATTCAAGGCATAAAAATACATCAAATGGATTTATAGCTTTGCTTGTTAAGGAAAACAAATTATAGATCCATAAACGCTTTGCTTTTTAATTGATTGGTTTCATGCAAGTTAAAGGGAAAATGAAGCAGTCAGTCAAGTTTACATGATTTACAAGATGGATTTCCACTATAATCAAAAATTATATTAGAAACATGACAAATGTTAACATATAAAAGAAACACCGTTATATCTTTCGCGGCAACGGCGCCGCCATTGTGCAGTATAGAGGGAATGCATTAAAGGGTTAGTTCACCCAAAAATGAAAATTAAGTCATTAATTACTCACCCCCATGCTGTACCAACCCCGTAAGACCTTCGTTCATCTTCGGAACACAAATGAAGATATTTTTGATTAAATCTGAGAGCTGGATCACTGCTACATAGGCTGCCTAAGGGTCTGAAACTTGACGGTCCAGAAAGTCATTAAAGAAAATGTTCACCGATTAGAAGTATTACCGCCACCTACCGTATAAGATGACGTGTTGGAAGCGCAAAACTTTCTGTTTACAAGCAGAGGAAGACGCGCGCTGTACATACGCTTTTCAATTCGACACTTAATGTGCTGTAGGTCTCGCTATATTATATACAATGGTTAAAAAGTGTGCATTTCCAGGATGTCCGATATATATATATAATATATATACGTGTAAACAAACTTAACATAACTAATATAAAGTTAAGTTATTGTTATTATATGTTAAGTTTGTTTACACGTATATATATATATATATATATATATATATATATATATATATATATATATATATATGTGTAAACAAACTTAACATAACTAATATAAAGTTAAGTTATTGTTATTTTAACAAACACCACATGCCGCTTACACTTACATTGTTGTTCTGTATAACCAAGTTTGGCACAGCAGTTGATTTCAGTAATCGTCGACTGTTTTTTTCAACTGGCTTGAAGTCGTCAGGTGTAAAATGTTCACTGCACAACCTCATATGTTTGACGACTTTCAGTGGTAAATTAACATCCCGCTGAATAGCCAGCAGCCATAGCTTCAGTCGCTCAAGATCATTAAATGGGAGATTGAAAAAGGTAAGCCGTTCATTTTGCAACATTGAAGCACTTTTACGTACTCTGGTTGGTTTCTCACGATTCGGACATCCTGGAAATGCACACTTTTTAACCATTGTATATAATATAGCGAGACCTACAGCACATTAAGTGTCGAATTGAAAAGCGTATGTACAGCGCGCGTCTTCCTCTGCTTGTAAACAGAAAGTTTTGCGCTTCCAACACGTCATCTTATACGGTAGGTGGCGGTAATACTTCTAATCGGTGAGCAGCCGGTAACAAGAAGGAGTCGAAGAAGAACGTCCTCATCTCAGTTCTCGCGCATGCTTCGTGGAAATCTCTTGAACTCTCGTCTCAGGCCCACAAGGAAGAAAAGGAATAGTCGAATAAAGTCGTTATTTTTGTTTGTTTTTCCACACAAAAAGTAGTCTCGTCGCTTGATAAACTTATAATTGAGCCACTGTAGGCACATGGAATATTTAAACATTTTCTTTAATGACTTTCTGGACCGTCAAGTTTCAGACCCTTAGGCAGCCTATGTAGCAGTGATCCAGCTCTCAGATTTAATCAAAAATATCTTCATTTGTGTTCCGAAGATGAACGAAGGTCTTACGGGGTTGGTACAGCATGGGGGTGAGTAATTAATGACTTAATTTTCATTTTTGGGTGAACTAACCCTTTAACGTCACTTCCCCGCCGGAACACGCCCCCCTCAGCGGGACTGAGTGGCAGAAGAGCTGCTGCGTGACTGGAGTTAATAGGGGAAACTGCGTTAACGCGAGTAAAACAAACTATTATCAGTTTAAACTAAAAGTTGGACTCGATATAGTGTTCCTTACAACTTATCAAAGATCCAGTGATCCATGGATATTGACATGCAGCCAGGAATCGTGTTTCCTGACATTTATATGTGCCTGATTTCGACGCCGGGGAAATAAATGAAGAAAATTTGCCTGTAAACGTTTTATATAAATACAATATAGATAGGTCTAAATCCGAGTGATCACTTACATTAATGTTATACTGTATATCATCATATCATCCAGCCCTAAAACTTGTATAGTTTTTTGTCAGTGTTTATTTAAAAACATCCAATTATGCAGAATATAGTCTGTTCTGTAGCTTTTTGCAGTCTGTAAAAATATACAGTACCTCAGATTTCTGGTCAAATCTAGTTGTACAGTCAATCGCAAAGCTCTTTCCCGTTTTAGATGTGTTTTGTGTGATTTTCACGGCATTCACGCTGAAAACAAATGCTGCCGCTCAGTCTTTTTTGCCACTTGTGGGCGTGACCGCATTCACTCCGGCCGACGGTGACGTCATGCGCATACCCTCTATTATAACCGGTGACGTCACGGGGTTGGTTTGCTCTGTGCTGAGTGCAGTAAAATAGTCCAAATGCTATTTAGAAGTGTTGATTTTAATATCTCTTCTGTTCCTTTCTATAATCCAATTGATTCAGATGTAGGTAAAATTTGTCTGACCTCTTCTAAAAATAACAATAAATATGTACGGTCTTTGTTTCAGAAAGAAGTGATATCTGTCCCATGTTGTTTCATACTGGAATTCTTTTGTAAATGATATTAATTGGAAAAAAGTATGGACAATTCCCAATAAGTATTTTGTTACAAACAAGGTCAAAGAAATTTCTTTTAAAATTATCCATAAGTACTACCCTGCTAACCACTGTATGACAAAATTCAAAAGGGACATTGATGTGAACTGTTCTTTTTGCGGAAATCACCCTGAGACCACCCAGCACCTTTTTTGGATCTGCACACACTCCACAACCTTCTCGAAGGACTTCTGCAGTTTTATTATGAAAGAACTTTACAAGGACTTTACTCTGAAGTGGGAAAATGTTGTGTTTTGTTTTTTTAGAAAACAAAGTAAAGAAGATATGTTCTTTATTATAAATTTACTAATTGTGCAAGCTAAATTCTATATCCACAAATGCAAATATATAAAACAAAAACCGGCCTTTAAACATTTTTATTGTGATATGTTATCGTATATAAAATTAATTAGTGGTTCATTGAAACAAAAGGCTATGAAAACTAGAAATATTTGTATAACTTACAATTTGTTTGAATGTATGTGATACCTATCCCCCTGGCAAGGGAAATATTCAGTTGTATGTTGTGTATACTTTGTATACTGTTGTTTACGTTTGAGCAATAAAAAAATAAAAAAAAAAAAATAAAAAAAGAGTGCAGTAAAATACAGTGAGAGATGCATGTAAGCTGGTCGAACCAGCGAACAACTAACATTAGGTACAGTCATTATTAGCTAACAGCTGTAAGCATGAACTACAAACTTATTCGCGAACCGATTTAGACAGATCTCCCAAATATGCAGGGCCATTCAAATTCTGGTGTAGGTGTAGCTCATACCTGTCAACACTACCGTTTTGCGGGAATCTCCCGTATTTCACATCTATCTCCCGCCCCCTTCCCGTTTTGTTATTTCTCCCGTGAAACTCCCGTAATTTATGGCCCAAATCTCGTTATATGCAGGGATGCAAACGGCGCACTTTATTTTAATGCAAACATGTTGTTTGTTAAATGTGTAGTTTTCCACGCGCGCTGTATCTTTTTTATGGGCATGATGAGCGATGCTCAATTTACAAATGAATCACTCTTTTTTTCAGTTGATTCTGTTCAAAGACTTCATCAAATATGTTGGCAGATCTGTCTAAATCGGTTCGCGAATCAGTTTGAATGATCGGTTCAGTTTCCTGCACGCACTGAATCACTGAAGCGCTTTCAATTCACACTCGACTCGGAGTCGTAACAGGAAGATTCGTATGCTGTCTGTGAACGAATGATTCCACAGGACGATACATTCGATTTCATTTCAGGTATACAACCAAACAGATTATTACGCCACGATAGCACGATCATCTGCTGTCAAGGCGCTGATCTTGACCATGTATTGCAACCATGGTGTTGACAAGAGACAGGAATATGATGGCAGACATCGCAAACAATGTTTCCATGCAGTTTTTTAACGTTAGACGTACTTTTTGTCTGGTACTAATAAAGTTCACTAGCTAAACACTAAGTTAGCGTTAGCTAGTTCATGCTTACAGCTGTTAGCTAACAATGACTGTACCTAACGTTAGTTGTTCGCTGGTTCGACCAGCTTACATGCATCTCTCACTGTATTTTACTGAACTCAGCACAGAGCAAACCAACCCCGTGACGTCACCGGTTATAATACTGCACAATGGCAGCGCCCTTGCTGCGAAAGATATAACGGTGTTTCTTTTATATGTTAACATTTGTCATGTTTCTTATATAATTTTTGATTATAGTGGAAATCCATCTTGTAAATCATGTAAACTTGACTGACTGCTTCATTTCCCCTTTAAAAAATTATATTCGTACTTTTATTTGCCACTCATGCAGAGCGTCTGCCATAGACTGGTCTCTGCACTCACGGCCTGATACCCCTTTGAAGCTGTTATATTAAGGTACAAATCTTGCATAGTGTGCCTTTAAATAAGAGATCTAGCGCTAAAATGTGTTTTTGAACTCAACCTGAGCGCTCATGCCCGCTGCTATCAGTGTCATGGATACATACATAGTGTCTCTTGTGGCGGCGCGTGCGCAGTCTTCACTCGGACGCGCTCTTCAATCTATCGCCGTTGCAGAGACTCTCTATTCATTCCGGTGAAATCACAAAATAAAATGGACAAACTTAGAACGATTTACATACTAGTCCATCAACAAGATCGCCAGGTCAGCATCACTGTTGCATCCAGTGCTGCTTTTTAGCTCGCGCCAACGAGTGAAAGCCCGACCGAGTGGGACTCTTGTCCGGTTCCTCACGCGGTCAGATTCTCTTTTCCTTTTCCTAGTCTCTTCCGACCGCGTTTTCTTTGCTTTTTCCATCGTCGAGTATCACGTCTGAAATGCGCGCAAGTGTCTTCGTGCTTCAAATGTTGTTGTTAATGTGTGTGATGTCGTTGTTGATGTTGGCGTAAAGCATGTCGTCATTCTCGCGAGATTTGTCGGGGGCGCTCCTCTCAAACTTGCATTGCTGGTTTTTCCAGCGGCGTCCCCCCCAAGCTTTACTACCAGGATGATTCGCCCTACTATGAGTTTGTTTACCACCGAAATGACTTTGAAGCTGTTATATTAAGGTACAATTCTTGCATAGTGTGCCTTTAAATATTGAGATATTAAAAGTTTTTGTCCTTTTCCAGATATAAATGAATGTGCGTTCAGGTCATCTGTATGTGGTCCAAATGCCAACTGCACAAATGAAATAGGAAGTTACATCTGCTCGTGTTTGTATGGATTCACTGCAACAAGCTCAAGTCTCCCCGCCAGCATCAATAACACATGTAGAGGTACATTCTATATTCAGATTTGTGTGTGTTGTTATTACCGTAGATAATAAGGTAAGATTAAAAACGCCATCCATTTTTTTGTGTAAAACATCAAGGCCGGGTTTCACAGACAGGGCTGAGATTAAGCCAGGAGTAGGCCTTAGTTAAATTAGGATGCTTTTATAAATGTGCCTTCACAAGCACCATCAACAAGAACAACAGCAACAACAGGTGTGTCCAGTAAAACAAAATCTGTAATAAAGCACAAGAACTGTATGTGAAGATTCGTATTAGTATTGAGAACTGTTGCTGAAATCTGTTCATTCAATGCAGACTTAAGCCCTTTTTACAGATATTAAATCAGTGACCATACATTTTGTCGCATTTTGCTTAAAATAATATGCTGGGTTAGTATGCTTTGCCCACCAGGTGTCGCTATTAACCTGGAGTGTTTAGGATAAAAGAAGCAGAATAAAAGGATGGAGTGATGAGCTATTGCACGCTTGTTACTGCTGCGTTTTATTAAAATACAACAACACATCTATATTTTGATACCAAGTCTTATCAATTTATTTGACATTTTTGGCTTCTAGAAATAAATTGATTCAAGGCATAAAAATACATCAAATGGATTTATAGCTTTGCTTGTTAAGGAAAACAAATTATAGATCCATAAACGCTTTGCTTTTTAATTGATTGGTTTCATGCAAGTTAAAAAATTATATTCGTACTTTTGTTGTACTAGTATTTTTTATTCAACAGTATCAACAACAGCACAGCTGCAAAAGCAACTGTGAATTTATTATTGCACAAAAATATTTGATGTCTGTCACGCTCTGGCTTGACTTGATAATCCCCAATAAAGATGCTTGATGCAGAGGAATGATGAAAACACATTTAATAAAAACTAGAATCCAGACAGAGATAAATACCAGCATGAAACGTTAACACAAGACAATGACTGAGGGTTTACACTACATAATCAGGGACTAAATGAAGGACAGGAATTGAAAATAAAGTCTAGGAACACAGACACAGGGGAATCGTGACAGAACCCCAGCAGTTTTTCAGATGTTGATAAAAAAAAAAAAATATATATATATATATATATATATATATATATATATATATATAATATATATATATATATATATATATATATATTTTTTTTTTTTTTTCGAATTATAAAATTCTATTAAATATTGAGATATTAAAAGTGTTTGTCCCTCTCCAGATATATATGAATGTGTGTTCAGTTCATCTGTATGTGGTCCAGATTCCAACTGCACAAATGAAATAGGAAGTTACATCTGCTCGTGTTTGTATGGATTCACTGCAACAAACTCAAGTCTCCCCGCCAGCATCAATAAGACATGTAGAGGTACTTTCTATATATTCAGATTTGTGTGTGTTGTTATTACCGTAGATAATAAGGTAAGATGAATAACGCCATCCATTTTTTTGTGTATAACATTAAGGCCGGGTTTCACAGACAGGGCTGAGATTAAGCCAGGAGTAGGCCTTAGTTAAATTAGGATGTTTAAGTAGCTTTTATAAATGTGCCTTCACAAGCACCATCAACAAGAACAACAGCAACAACAGGTGTGTCTAGTAAAACAAAATCTGTAATAAAGCACAAGAACTGTACGTGATGATGGTGAAGATTCGTATTAGATAAAAGAAGCAGAATAAAAGGATGGAGTGATGAGCTATTGCACGCTTGTTACTGCTGCGTTTTCTTAAAATATAACAACACATCTATATTTTGATACCAAGTCTTATCAGTTTATTTGACATTTTTGGCTTCTATAAACTGATTCAAGGCATAAAAATATAGCAAATGGATTTCTGTCAGAACCACTATCGTGAAATACGATTGACAATTAGCATTCAATTTGGATTGGCGGTTCCGTTCTGGGCGAGAAATCCCTGCGCATCCATACAGCCTAGCATGGATAAGAGCAGAGAGAGCAGCAATAACCTCCCTTAGGTTAAACAGAACAGAACCAACATGAATGTATTGCAGATATCATTAATTAATTTAAATGACAACATATTTAGAGAATTGTAGTCTGATTCAAGGGGAATCAGAATGCCAAATCCTGACTGGGCGAGAGGAGGAGCTGGGGAGGGAGGAGGGTAATGAGCTCCTGAGAAATACGAGAGCTGCTGATAATACTGAAGGAGCTTATATGTATACAGTGATAGGCGTTGTATTCCTATAGGTAGACGTGGATCAGCTGAAGCGAGCCTGACTAATGTGACCTGCCAGAACTGACACTACGCTTGATTTATAGCTTTGCATGTTAAGGAAAACAAATGATAGATCCATAAAACGCTTTGCTTTTTAATTGACTGGTTTCATACAAGTTAAAAAATTATATTTGTACTTTTGTTGTACTAGTATTTTTTATTTAACGGTATCAACAACAGCACAGCTGCAAGAGCAACTGTGAATTTATTATTGCACAAAAATATGTGATGTCTGTCACGCTCTGGCTTGACTTGATAATCCCCAATAAAGATGCTTGATGCAGAGGAATGATGAAAACACATTTAATAAAAACTAGAATCCAAACAGAGATAAATACCAGCATGAAACGTTAACACAAGACAATGACTGAGGGTTTACACTACATAATCAGGGACTAAATGAAGGACAGGAATTGAAAATAAAGTCTAGGAACACAGACACAGGGGAATCGTGACAGAACCCCAGCAGTTTTTCAGATGTTGATAAAAAAAAAGAAAATATATACGTATATATATATATATATATATATATATATATATATATATATATATATATATATATATATATATAGGCTATATATTTTTTTTTCTTTTTTTTTCCGAATTATACAATTATATTAAATATTGAGATATTAAAAGTGTTTGTCCCTTTCCAGATATATATGAATGTGTGTTCAGTTCATCTGTATGTGGTCCAGATTCCAACTTCACAAATGAAATAGGAAGTTACATCTGCTCGTGTTTGTATGGATTCACTGCAACAAACTCAAGTCTCCCCGCCAGCATCAATAACACATGTAGAGGTACTTTCTATATATTCAGATTTGTGTGTGTTGTTATTACCGTAGATAATAAGGTAAGATGAATAACGCCATCCATTTTTTTGTGTATAACATTAAGGCCGGGTTTCACAGACAGGGCTGAGATTAAGCCAGGAGTAGGCCTTAGTTAAATTAGGATGTTTAAGTAGCTTTTATAAATGTGCCTTCACAAGCACCATCAACAAGAACAACAGCAACAACAGGTGTGTCTAGTAAAACAAAATCTGTAATAAAGCACAAGAACTGTACGTGATGATGGTAAAGATTCGTATTAGATAAAAGAAGCAGAATAAAAGGATGGAGTGATGAGCTATTGCACGCTTGTTACTGCTGCGTTTTCTTAAAATATAACAACACATCTATATTTTGATACCAAGTCTTATCAGTTTATTTGACATTTTTGGCTTCTATAAACTCATTCAAGGCATACAAATATAGCAAATGGATTTCTGTCAGAACCACTATCGTGAAATACGATTGACAATTAGCATTCAATTTGGATTGGCGGTACACTGTAAAAAAAAATCTGTTAAATTTACGGGAAAAAACTGGCAGCTGTGGTTACCAGAGTTTCCCTGTTAAAAATACAGTAGCAACATTTTAGGTTTTACAGACTTTTAACCGTATATAATTTTACAGCAATAAACCGTATTTCATTAGGCCTATCTGAAATAATGTTAATTTACTGACCTTTTGAAGTATTAATATCTGTTTTGTTTCATTGTAATACACTGACAGCCAACAATCACAGCAGTAATGAGAGTCAAATGATCAATCAAAGCGCATCACAAGCAGCTCTTCCAAAAGAAAGTTAAAACTAATATATAGAAGCTGCACAGTGTCATTCACACAAACATTAAACACCATCATGGTCACATGTTGAAATTTAAAAAATGCAATAAGCATTAATTTAACAACATTAAATGTAACATAAAACCCTAATGTACATAACTGATTAGAAAAAAAACTAAGAAAATTATGAAGAAACAGTTATTTAAAAAAAAATACATTAAATGTGAAGTATCACGCAGGGAATTGTGGGAATGTCAATTTACATTTTTTTCACTGCAAATTATACAATGACTTGTTTTTCACTTCCAAAAACTGTAAATTTAACGGTATTTTACAGTAAAATTACATTAAATGTACCATTATATATGCCACAGTTATTTACCGTATATAGTAAGGAAACTTTCTGTTAACCAATTACCAGTTTTTCACTGTAGCATTTTTACAGTCTTTTACCGTTAAAATCACGGCATTTTTTACAGTGTATGGTTCCGTTCTGGGCGAGAAATCCCTGCGCATCCATACAGCCTAGCATGGATAAGAGCAGAGAGAGCAGCAATAACCTCCCTTAGGGTAAACAGAACAGAACCAACATGAATGTATTGCAGATATCATTAATTAATTTAAATGACAACATATTTAGAGAATTGTAGTCTGATTCAAGGGGAATCAGAATGCCAAATCCTGACTGGGCGAGAGGAGGAGCTGGGGAGGGAGGAGGGTAATGAGCTCCTGAGAAATACGAGAGCTGCTGATAATACTGAAGGAGCTTATATGTATACAGTGATAGGCGTTGTATTCCTATAGGTAGACGTGGATCAGCTGAAGCGAGCCTGACTAATGTGACCTGCCAGAACTGACACTACGCTTGATTTATAGCTTTGCATGTTAAGGAAAACAAATGATAGATCCATAAAACGCTTTGCTTTTTAATTGACTGGTTTCATACAAGTTAAAAAATTATATTTGTACTTTTGTTGTACTAGTATTTTTTATTTAACGGTATCAACAACAGCACAGCTGCAAGAGCAACTGTGAATTTATTATTGCACAAAAATATGTGATGTCTGTCACGCTCTGGCTTGACTTGATAATCCCCAATAAAGATGCTTGATGCAGAGGAATGATGAAAACACATTTAATAAAAACTAGAATCCAAACAGAGATAAATACCAGCATGAAACGTTAACACAAGACAATGACTGAGGGTTTACACTACATAATCAGGGACTAAATGAAGGACAGGAATTGAAAATAAAGTCTAGGAACACAGACACAGGGGAATCGTGACAGAACCCCAGCAGTTTTTCAGATGTTGATAAAAAAAAAGAAAATATATACGTATATATATATATATAGGCTATATATATTTTTTTTTTCTTTTTTTTTTTCGAATTATAAAATTATATGAAATATTGAGATATTAAAAGTGTTTGTCCCTTTCCAGATATATATGAATGTGTGTTCAGTTCATCTGTATGTGGTCCAGATTCCAACTGCACAAATGAAATAGGAAGTTACATCTGCTCGTGTTTGTATGGATTCACTGCAACAAACTCAAGTCTCCCCGCCAGCATCAATAACACATGTAGAGGTACTTTCTATATATTCAGATTTGTGTGTGTTGTTATTACCGTAGATAATAAGGTAAGATGAATAACGCCATCCATTTTTTTGTGTATAACATTAAGGCCGGGTTTCACAGACAGGGCTGAGATTAAACCAGGAGTAGGCCTTAGTTAAATTAGGATGTTTAAGTAGCTTTTATAAATGTGCCTTCACAAGCACCATCAACAAGAACAACAGCAACAACAGGTGTGTCTAGTAAAACAAAATCTGTAATAAAGCACAAGAACTGTACGTGATGATGGTGAAGATTCGTATTAGATAAAAGAAGCAGAATAAAAGGATGGAGTGATGAGCTATTGCACGCTTGTTACTGCTGCGTTTTCTTAAAATATAACAACACATCTATATTTTGATACCAAGTCTTATCAGTTTATTTGACATTTTTGGCTTCTATAAACTCATTCAAGGCATACAAATATAGCAAATGGATTTCTGTCAGAACCACTATCGTGAAATACGATTGACAATTAGCATTCAATTTGGATTGGTGGTACACTGTAAAAAAAAAATCTGTTAAATTTACGGGGAAAAACTGGCAGCTGTGGTTACCAGAGTTTCCCTGTTAAAAATACAGTAGCAACATTTTAGGTTTTACAGACTTTTAACCGTATATAATTTTACAGCAATAAACCGTATTTCATTAGGCCTATCTGAAATAATGTTAATTTACTGACCTTTTGAAGTATTAATATCTGTTTTGTTTCATTGTAATACACTGACAGCCAACAATCACAGCAGTAATGAGAGTCAAATGATCAATCAAAGCGCATCACAAGCAGCTCTTCCAAAAGAAAGTTAAAACTAATATATAGAAGCTGCACAGTGTCATTCACACAAACATTAAACACCATCATGGTCACATGTTGAAATTTAAAAAATGCAATAAGCATTAATTTAACAACATTAAATGTAACATAAAACCCTAATGTACATAACTGATTAGAAAAAAAACTAAGAAAATTATGAAGAAACAGTTATTTTAAAAAAATACATTAAATGTGAAGTGTCACGGAGGGAATTGTGGGAATGTCAATTTACATTTTTTTCACTGCAAATTATACAATGACTTGTTTTTCACTTTCAAAAACTGTAAATTTAACGGTATTTTACAGTAAAATTACATTAAATGTACCATTATATATGCCACAGTTATTTACCGTATATAGTAAGGAAACTTTCTGTTAACCAATTACCAGTTCCCTTTCGTTAGGGAACTCCTACGTCTCGTCGGAGGAGTTTCCAACGAATTGGGATCACGCTAGGGAGACCAATTGCCTTCGAGTGAATTAAAACGAGCCAATGAATATTGGCATGCAGGACTTGCATTCCGTGCCCCGCCTGTCAGTGCGGGTATAAAGCGGAAGCGAGCGCATACACATTTGCTTTTACCTTCGGAGCCGACCGGTAGTGTCCTCTGAGTGATGAGCTTCAAGATTGTGTTTGTCTTCACGCTCAACGAGTCTGCTGTTTCTCTGAAGACCTCTCTGTGTTGGTGTGACGGCGCTTCAGCGATCTTCGCGATCTCCCGGGTGCCAGCTGCTGCTTCAAGCGATCTGCCTTTTTTCAAAGAGCTGTTGTCACAGCTGGTATTCGGTTGAGTGCGCACAGCGGGCTTGCAGTTTCCCCGCTGTGTTGCCGCGGTTATCCCTGTGTGCGTCAGCACAATTAAGAGTGTTTTTTCTGTGAAAGAGCAACACGGGTGAAGATCGCGTCCTTTTCAGGATGACGTTTCATCCGTGTGTTTCTGGATGCGATCGTTTCCTGTCCTTATTTGACAGCCACGTTCATTGTTTCACATGCCTAATCAGTGTGTGGGACTACGTTCGTGGGTGGTTCATGTTCTCTCAGGAGTGCATGACCACGTCGGCACGTTGTCCGTCTCCCCTTTCTCGTAAAGGCTTGAGGCGGTCAGCGTGTCGTGTGCCGTCGAGCGCCGGCTGACAGCGCGGGTTGTCACGGCAACCCAGCGCGCGTCATTCGGCGCTCAAGATGCGCGGTCAAGATCAAGACTCGCGTGCCTCTATGAAGTGAGTCCCTTTGCTTATTTCCCGATCTAGTTTCTCTTCTGGTGCACCAGAAGAGGGCTGCTTTGGCGAATAACATTGGTGATCTGAGGGTTTCAGTGAGCACGAACCGCTCACTCCTCTAGCGCATCGCAAACATGCTGAGACTGTGTTCGTGGGTGGTTTATGCTTTCTTTTGAGAGCATGACCACGTCGGCACGTTGTTCGCCTGCCTGAAGGCTTGAGCGCCCAGCGTGCCGTGTGTCATCGAAGCGATGGCCACGTTCACTATCTTGCATGCCTGGTTGACGGCCACGATCACGGTTTCACATGCCTAATCAGTGTGTTGAGACTGCGTTCGTGGGTGGTTCATGTTCTCTCAGGAGTGCATGACCACGACGGCACGTTGTTCGTCTCCCCTTTTTCGTAGAGGCTGGAGCCGTTCAGCGTGCCGTGTGCCGTCGAGGCTTTCGGATGGGTGTCTGGTCCTTCTCATGAGGGACCAGGCGTTTCATTCGGGGCCCCAGGGAGGACAGATGTCGATCGCTACATCGGAGAGAGGGCTGTTATACTCTGAAAATGATGCTGAGTTCCTACTATAGTGGGGTGTGCTCATGCTGAAGATTCAGACTTAGCAGCCACACTTTCCTGGGCTGTTCTAAAGTGCCTGGATGTGTGTGAAGAATTTTGGCAGTATGGAAGCATTTTGGTGCCAATATGGCAAGCCAAACATGCCTAAATCTGCAGATGTTTTTCCTCTCTCACTACCACTGCACGTGCGTAGTTCTAACTCGGGGTTGAGCTGTGCTTAGTGACTGACCGTGATTAGTCACAGCGCTGACCCTCGGTTAGACGATGTCCACACTGGTGGTCCAGAGGCACCTCAAAACCAGCCCGCTCGGAGTTGTTTTTCCCCAGCAAAGGGAAGGGAAACAACCCTGAGAGGAGCGACCCAGAGTATGTGACGTTCTGCTCTTGGGAGTGCGTGTCATCACCACTCCTTCCCCCGGGGGAGGGCCGGGTGGAGAATTTCGTTTCTGTTCCGCCGCTGGTTATCCTGTAATCAGCGGTACCCAAAGTTTGAGCAGTCCACTTCCTCTGAGTCGTTCACGGGCCCCAGCGCTCAGATGGCAGTGAGGGCTGCGGCCTTGTCACTCCCGTCTCTCGCTGGGTGAGGGGAAACCAGGACTCGATGCCCCCGGGCCTCGTTCCTCGTTTCCCCTCACGGGCGAGACTGGCAGTATAATAAGACCAGTTTCCTCCGTCCGAGAGGGTCAGAATGGCAGTGCGTGCCGCCCCCGAGCTGCACCACTCCCGTTCCCCTCTCCCCAGCTTGCAGATAGCAGTGACGCAGCCTCGGCTGCGTCGCTCCGGTCTGCAGCTGGGCCCGGAGGCGCAGAGACCAGGACACGAGGAGTCAGGGCCTCGTTCTTCGTCTCTCCCCCTCCCTTCGCCACCGGGCAGCCCGCAGCAGAAAGCCTACGAGCTCTCTCTGCCGTCTGCCCCACGGTGGTCCGCCCAGACCCCGCTTCCAGTGGCTACATTGCCACTGGAGCCGGGTCCCGGCCTTCCACCTCGCTGCCCCTCCGCGGGTACGCCGGTGGTTCGGGTGGGCTTATTGGCTGGTCCCTGGACGGGACGCGGAGGTTCTAGGTGGCCTACCACAGGCAGTGATAGACACCATCACTTCCGCTAGAGCCCCCTCTACGAGGCGCCTCTATGCGTTGAAGTGGAACCTGTTCGTCGAATGGTGCTCCTCCCGTCAGGAGGACCCCCGAACTTGCTCGGTCAGAGTCATGCTTTCCTTCCTGCAAGATGGGTTGGAGCGAAGGCTGTCTCCCTCCACCCTCAAAGTGTATGTCGCCGCAGTAGCCGCACATCACGATGCAGTAGAAGGTAAGTCTTTGGGAAAGCACGACCTGGTCATCAGATTCCTTAAGGGTGCTAGGAGGTTGAATCCACCTCGTGTTTTGCACGCTGTACCCTCTTGGGACCTAGCTCTGGTACTTAGAGCTCTTCAGAGTCCTCCCTTTGAGCCCCTGTCGACAGTAGAGCTGAATATCCTGTCCATCAAGACAGCGCTCCTGTTAGCATTGGCTTCTTTCAAGAGGGTCGGGGATCTACAAGCTTTTTCGGTCGACGAATCGTGCCTGGAGTTCGGGCCGGCTTTTTCTCACGTTGTATTGAGACCCCGGCTTGGATATGTGCCCAAGGTTCCTACCACTCCCTTCGCGGACCAGGTAGTGAACCTGCAAGCGCGGCCCCGGAGGAGGCAGACCCAGCCCTAGCTTTTCTCTGTCCCGTCCGCGCTCTGCAGGTTTATATCGACAGAACGCAAAGCTTCAGAACCTCAGATCAGCTCTTTGTCTGTTACGGAGGCCAGCAGAAGGGGAAGGCCGTCTCCAAGCAGAGGTTAGCCCACTGGCTAGTGGATGCTATCACCAGAGCGTATGAGTCTCTAGGTGAGCCTTGTCCTCCCAGGTTGCGCGCTCACTCTACTAGAGGTGTTGCCGCTTCCTGGGCTTTGGCTCAAGGCGCCTCGCTGACAGTCATCTGTCGAGCTGCGGGCTGGGCGACACCTAACACGTTCGCTAGATTTTATAGCCTCCGTGTTGTACCGGTTTCCTCCCGTGTACTCGCTACGGCCAGTAGCGCGAGGAATTAGGTATGTCGGCTTGCTACGCCATTCCTGCCCCAGGGGCCGGATACGTGCGTCTTTTTCGCTCCGTTGGTTCCCCAACAAACGGTTAACCTCGTGAGTTCCTCCATCACCCCTCCGGCGCCAGGCGAGGCGGATCGCCCGGCACCAGGTCTACTACCTCTCGTGTGAGTTGTTATTAGACTGGGTGACCTTTACAGTGGTCCCTTCGGTGACCCATTTTTTCCACGTTCCAGCTACCCTCCGGGCTAGCTCCGTGTCTTCCCCTCGACAGACCCGTTCTGTCGTCCTTGCTGAGTACGCTCCCACCCCTCGGGCTGGGACTACCTCTAGGACTGCCGTATGTTTCACTACCCTACGGGCTAGTACATACGTGTATTCCAGTGCCTCCCTTCGGGCGGGCAGGGGCTCCGCAGCGTCCCGTCCTACGGGGCACGCTTCCCCAGTGTTATCCAAAGTCCACTGAGCGGGTCTTGCGGAACAGCAGTGTGACTCTTCCTAGCTTGCTCCCGCCGTAAGGAAACTAAGAAACTGCTTAGGCGGGTAGCTAGGCTGGGCGCTGGAAGGGGCCAGCATCATGGCGTTTTATTAGGGATCCCAATTCGTTGGAAACTCCTCCGACGAGACGTAGGAGTTCCCTAACGAAAGGGAACGTCTCGGTTACGTATGGTAACCCTCGTTCCCTAAGTAGGGAACGGAGACGTCTCGTCCCGTCGCCATGCTTGCTGTACCCTCGCGGAGGACTGGACTCCGTTCGGCTCCTCAGCGTAAAGCAAATGTGTATGCGCTCGCTTCCGCTTTATACCCGCACTGACAGGCGGGGCGCGGAATGCAAGTCCTGCATGCCAATATTCATTGGCTCGTTTTAATTCACTCGAAGGCAATTGGTCTCCCTAGCGTGATCCCAATTCGTTGGAAACTCCTCCGATGAGACGTCTCCGTTCCCTACTCAGGAAACGAGGGTTACCATACGTAACCGAGACGTTTTTCACTGTAGCATTTTTACAGTCTTTTACCGTTAAAATCACGGCATTTTTTACAGTGTATGGTTCCGTTCTGGGCGAGAAATCCCTGCGCATCCATACAGCCTAGCATGGATAAGAGCAGAGAGAGCAGCAATAACCTCCCTTAGGGTAAACAGAACAGAACCAACATGAATGTATTGCAGATATCATTAATTAATTTAAATGACAACATATTTAGAGAATTGTAGTCTGATTCAAGGGGAATCAGAATGCCAAATCCTGACTGGGCGAGAGGAGGAGCTGGGGAGGGAGGAGGGTAATGAGCTCCTGAGAAATACGAGAGCTGCTGATAATACTGAAGGAGCTTATATGTATACAGTGATAGGCGTTGTATTCCTATAGGTAGACGTGGATCAGCTGAAGCGAGCCTGACTAATGTGACCTGCCAGAACTGACACTACGCTTGATTTATAGCTTTGCATGTTAAGGAAAACAAATGATAGATCCATAAAACGCTTTGCTTTTTAATTGACTGGTTTCATACAAGTTAAAAAATTATATTTGTACTTTTGTTGTACTAGTATTTTTTATTTAACGGTATCAACAACAGCACAGCTGCAAGAGCAACTGTGAATTTATTATTGCACAAAAATATTTGATGTCTGTCACGCTCTGGCTTGACTTGATAATCCCCAATAAAGATGCTTGATGCAGAGGAATGATGAAAACACATTTAATAAAAACTAGAATCCAAACAAAGATAAATACCAGCATGAAACGTTAACACAAGACAATGACTGAGGGTTTACACTACATAATCAGGGACTAAATGAAGGACAGGAATTGAAAATAAAGTCTAGGAACACAGACACAGGGGAATCGTGACAGAACCCCAGCAGTTTTTCAGATGTTGCTAAAAAAAAAAATATATATATATATATATATATATATATATATTTTATTTTTTTTTTTATTTTTTTTTGTGAATTATAAAATTATATTAAATATTGAGATATTAAAAGTGTTTGTCCCTTTCCAGATATATATGAATGTGTGTTCAGTTCATCTGTATGTGGTCCAGATTCCAACTGCACAAATGAAATAGGAAGTTACATCTGCTCGTGTTTGTATGGATTCACTGCAACAAACTCAATTCTCTCCGCCAGCATCAATAAGACATGTAGAGGTACTTTCTATATATTCAGATTTGTGTGTGTTGTTATTACCGTAGATAATAAGGTAAGATGAATAACGCCATCCATTTTTTTGTGTATAACATTAAGGCCGGGTTTCACAGACAGGGCTGAGATTAAGCCAGGAGTAGGCCTTAGTTAAATTAGGATGTTTAAGTAGCTTTTATAAATGTGCCTTCACAAGCACCATCAACAAGAACAACAGCAACAACAGGTGTGTCTAGTAAATCAAAATCTGTAATAAAGCACAAGAACTGTACGTGATGATGGTGAAGATTCGTATTAGATAAAAGAAGCAGAATAAAAGGATGGAGTGATGAGCTATTGCACGCTTGTTACTGCTGCGTTTTCTTAAAATATAACAACACATCTATATTTTGATACCAAGTCTTATCAGTTTATTTGACATTTTTGGCTTCTATAAACTGATTCAAGGCATAAAAATATAGCAAATGGATTTCTGTCAGAACCACTATCGTGAAATACGATTGACAATTAGCATTCAATTTGGATTGGCGGTACACTGTAAAAAAAAAATCTGTTAAATTTACGGGAAAAAACTGGCAGCTGTGGTTACCAGAGTTTCCCTGTTAAAAATACAGTAGCCACATTTTAGGTTTTACAGACTTTTAACCGTATATAATTTTACTAGAGATGCACCGATTGATCGGCTGGTGACCGGAATCGGCCGGTTTTCACGTGATCGGCCATGATCGGCGACCGGCCGGTCAGTCTGACATAATCCGATTTTATGCCGGTCAAATGCACTCGGGCGCCGCATGATTAACATCGCGCAACATCAGCATCACACGTGCACACGGAACGCGCACATGTAGGAAACCTCGTGAATTACGGCCGTTTCACACCACAAGGTGCAGCGCGTTTTTTTGTTTTGTTAGGCGTGCATGTTAATCAATGAGTGCATTCACACCGCGAGCCAGAGCAGCGCGTGAGCGTCGAGCAGGAGCGTCGCGTGAGCAACAGTGAAGCGTGGGTTTCGGCGATCTATTTTTGCTGCGCTCAATTTAAGTGAAAGCACACTTTTGATGGACAAAATAATATAATTTCATCCAAAAAGTGCCCAAAATGCAAAGAATTTGCATGTCTGGTGTGTTTTAACAAGAACTGAAGTAGGCTAGGCTATGTCAGAAAGAAAATGAAGACTCAAAAATATTTATAGAAAATGTACCCATTTAAACTTGTTTTTATTATTATTTAATTGTTTCCCTGCACATGCTCCACTTGTCCTGTTTAACTTGGCTGGACATGTGTCAGATGAGAGAAGAACTGCTTGAGAAATATAACTTGCCATTGATATACAACAAGGGATTGCAATAGGCCTGTGTGTGTGTGTGTGTGTGTGTGAGAGAGAGAGATAAATATCTTTATACTGCAAGGCTATATTTATTGAATTTTTATTTGTTATTTATATATTATTTTATTGCCATTACCTGTTTTCATACAGAAGTTTAGTTTGCTAAATATATCAATTTTTTTTTATTGGATATTGGATGTGAAAAGGAAATGGTTCTTCCAAAACACTGCACTTTAGATGTGTGAGAATTTTTCACACTAGGAGTCATTTATATAGTTCTATTTTATAGCGATTATCTGTTAAAAAAATGTTCTATGCAAAATGTTCTATTAAAGAGAAGATAGAAAATAAATATTTGTGTGTGCTGTAAGGTGGTTTGAAAAAATAAAATCGGAATCGGCTAAAATCGGTATCGGCAGGTCAAACTCAAGGAAAAATCGGAATCGGGATCGGCCTAGAAAATTGTAATCGGTGCATCTCTAAATTTTACAGCAATAAACCGTATTTCATTAGGCCTATCTGAAATAATGTTAATTTACTGACCTTTTGAAGTATTAATATCTGTTTTGTTTCATTGTAATACACTGACAGCCAACAATCACAGCAGTAATGAGAGTCAAATGATCAATCAAAGCGCATCACAAGCAGCTCTTCCAAAAGAAAGTTAAAACTAATATATAGAAGCTGCACAGTGTCATTCACACAAACATTAAACACCATCATGGTCACATGTTGAAATTTAAAAAATGCAATAAGCATTAATTTAACAACTTTAAATGTAACATAAAACCCTAATGTACATAACTGATTAGAAAAAAAACTAAGACAATTATGAAGAAACAGTTATTTAAAAAAATACATTAAATGTGAAGTGTCACGCAGGGAATTGTGGGAATGTCAATTTACATTTTTTTCACTGCAAATTATACAATGACTTGTTTTTCACTTCCAAAAATTGTAAATTTAACGGTATTTTACAGTAAAATTACATTAAATGTACCATTATATATGCCTCAGTTATTTACCGTATATAGTAAGGAAACTTTCTGTTAACCAATTACCAGTTTTTCACTGTAGCATTTTTACAGTCTTTTACCGTTAAAATCACGGCATTTTTTACAGTGTATGGTTCCGTTCTGGGCGAGAAATCCCTGCGCATCCATACAGCCTAGCATGGATAAGAGCAGAGAGAGCAGCAATAACCTCCCTTAGGGTAAACAGAACAGAACCAACATGAATGTATTGCAGATATCATTAATTAATTTAAATGACAACATATTTAGAGAATTGTAGTCTGATTCAAGGGGAATCAGAATGCCAAATCCTGACTGGGCGAGAGGAGGAGCTGGGGAGGGAGGAGGGTAATGAGCTCCTGAGAAATACGAGAGATGCTGATAATACTGAAGGAGCTTATATGTATACAGTGATAGGCGTTGTATTCCTATAGGTAGACGTGGATCAGCTGAAGCGAGCCTGACTAATGTGACCTGCCAGAACTGACACTACGCTTGATTTATAGCTTTGCATGTTAAGGAAAGCAAATGATAGATCCATAAAACGCTTTGCTTTTTAATTGACTGGTTTCATACAAGTTAAAAAATTATATTTGTACTTTTGTTGTACTAGTATTTTTATTTAACGGTATCAACAACAGCACAGCTGCAAGAGCAACTGTGAATTTATTATTGCACAAAAATATTTGATGTCTGTCACGCTCTGGCTTGACTTGATAATCCCCAATAAAGATGCTTGATGCAGAGGAATGATGAAAACACATTTAATAAAAACTAGAATCCAAACAGAGATAAATACCAGCATGAAACGTTAACACAAGACAATGACTGAGGGTTTACACTACATAATCAGGGACTAAATGAAGGACAGGAATTGAAAATAAAGTCTAGGAACACAGACACAGGGGAATCGTGACAGAACCCCAGCAGTTTTTCAGATGTTGCTAAAAAAAAAAAAAAAAAAATTTTTTTTTTTTTTTTTTTTTTGTGAATTATAAAATTATATTAAATATTGAGATATTAAAAGTGTTTGTCCCTTTCCAGATATATATGAATGTGTGTTCAGTTCATCTGTATGTGGTCCAGATTCCAACTGCACAAATGAAATAGGAAGTTACATCTGCTCGTGTTTGTATGGATTCACTGCAACAAACTCAATTCTCTCCGCCAGCATCAATAAGACATGTAGAGGTACTTTCTATATATTCAGATTTGTGTGTGTTGTTATTACCGTAGATAATAAGGTAAGATGAATAACGCCATCCATTTTTTTGTGTATAACATTAAGGCCGGGTTTCACAGACAGGGCTGAGATTAAGCCAGGAGTAGGCCTTAGTTAAATTAGGATGTTTAAGTAGCTTTTATAAATGTGCCTTCACAAGCACCATCAACAAGAACAACAGCAACAACAGGTGTGTCTAGTAAATCAAAATCTGTAATAAAGCACAAGAACTGTACGTGATGATGGTGAAGATTCGTATTAGATAAAAGAAGCAGAATAAATGGATGGAGTGATGAGCTATTGCACGCTTGTTACTGCTGCGTTTTCTTAAAATATAACAACACATCTATATTTTGATACCAAGTCTTATCAGTTTATTTGACATTTTTGGCTTCTATAAACTGATTCAAGGCATAAAAATATAGCAAATGGATTTCTGTCAGAACCACTATCGTGAAATACGATTGACAATTAGCATTCAATTTGGATTGGCGGTACACTGTAAAAAAAAAATCTGTTAAATTTACGGGAAAAAACTGGCAGCTGTGGTTACCAGAGTTTCCCTGTTAAAAATACAGTAGCCACATTTTAGGTTTTACAGACTTTTAACCGTATATAATTTTACAGCAATAAACCGTATTTCATTAGGCCTATCTGAAATAATGTTAATTTACTGACCTTTTGAAGTATTAATATCTGTTTTGTTTCATTGTAATACACTGACAGCCAACAATCACAGCAGTAATGAGAGTCAAATGATCAATCAAAGCGCATCACAAGCAGCTCTTCCAAAAGAAAGTTAAAACTAATATATAGAAGCTGCACAGTGTCATTCACACAAACATTAAACACCATCATGGTCACATGTTGAAATTAAAAAAATGCAATAAGCATTAATTTAACAACATTAAATGTAACATAAAACCCTAATGTACATAACTGATTAGAAAAAAAACTAAGAAAATTATGAAGAAACAGTTATTTAAAAAAAATACATTAAATGTGAAGTGTCACGCAGGGAATTGTGGGAATGTCAATTTACATTTTTTTCACTGCAAATTATACAATGACTTGTTTTTCACTTCCAAAAACTGTAAATTTAACGGTATTTTACAGTAAAATTACATTAAATGTACCATTATATATGCCACAGTTATTTACCGTATATAGTAAGGAAACTTTCTGTTAACCAATTACCAGTTTTTCACTGTAGCATTTTTACAGTCTTTTACCGTTAAAATCACGGCATTTTTTACAGTGTATGGTTCCGTTCTGGGCGAGAAATCCCTGCGCATCCATACAGCCTAGCATGGATAAGAGCAGAGAGAGCAGCAATAACCTCCCTTAGGTTAAACAGAACAGAACCAACATGAATGTATTGCAGATATCATTAATTAATTTAAATGACAACATATTTAGAGAATTGTAGTCTGATTCAAGGGGAATCAGAATGCCAAATCCTGACTGGGCGAGAGGAGGAGCTGGGGAGGGAGGAGGGTAATGAGCTCCTGAGAAATACGAGAGCTGCTGATAATACTGAAGGAGCTTATATGTATACAGTGATAGGCGTTGTATTCCTATAGGTAGACGTGGATCAGCTGAAGCGAGCCTGACTAATGTGACCTGCCAGAACTGACACTACGCTTGATTTATAGCTTTGCATGTTAAGGAAAACAAATGATAGATCCATAAAACGCTTTGCTTTTTAATTGACTGGTTTCATACAAGTTAAAAAATTATATTTGTACTTTTGTTGTACTAGTATTTTTTATTTAACGGTATCAACAACAGCACAGCTGCAAGAGCAACTGTGAATTTATTATTGCACAAAAATATGTGATGTCTGTCACGCTCTGGCTTGACTTGATAATCCCCAATAAAGATGCTTGATGCAGAGGAATGATGAAAACACATTTAATAAAAACTAGAATCCAAACAGAGATAAATACCAGCATGAAACGTTAACACAAGACAATGACTGAGGGTTTACACTACATAATCAGGGACTAAATGAAGGACAGGAATTGAAAATAAAGTCTAGGAACACAGACACAGGGGAATCGTGACAGAACCCCAGCAGTTTTTCAGATGTTGATAAAAAAAAAGAAAATATATACGTATATATATATATATATAGGCTATATATATATTTTTTTTTTTTTTTTTTTTTTGAATTATAAAATTATATGAAATATTGAGATATTAAAAGTGTTTGTCCCTTTCCAGATATATATGAATGTGTGTTCAGTTCATCTGTATGTGGTCCAGATTCCAACTGCACAAATGAAATAGGAAGTTACATCTGCTCGTGTTTGTATGGATTCACTGCAACAAACTCAAGTCTCCCCGCCAGCATCAATAACACATGTAGAGGTACTTTCTATATATTCAGATTTGTGTGTGTTGTTATTACCGTAGATAATAAGGTAAGATGAATAACGCCATCCATTTTTTTGTGTATAACATTAAGGCCGGGTTTCACAGACAGGGCTGAGATTAAGCCAGGAGTAGGAGTATTTAATAAAAACTAGAATCCAAACAGAGATAAATACCAGCATGAAACGTTAACACAAGACAATGAATGGACAATGAGTGAGGGTTTACACTACATATTCAGGGACTAAATGAAGGACAGGAATTTAAAATAAAGTCTAGGAACAGGCACAGACACAGGGGAATCGTGACAGAACCCCACCAGTTTTTCAGATGTCGATAAACCATTTTTATTTTATTATTTTTTTCCTAACTAGAAAATTGTATTACATATTGAGATATTAAATGTGTTTGACCCTTTCCAGATATATATGAATGTCTGTTCAGTTCATTGGTTTGTGGTCCAAATGCCAACTGCACAAATGAAATAGGAAGTTACATCTGCTCGTGTTTGTATGGATTCAAGTCTCAAGTGGGGAACTCAAGTCTCCCCGCCAGCATCAATAACACATTTACAGGTACTTTCTATATTCAGATTTGTGTGTATTATTACCGTAGATAATATGGTAAGATGAATAATAAGAAATAATGAGAATTTTTTCTGTGTAGAGCATTAAGTGTTTTAATGCTGATTTCAGTCAGTCACTTTTTAAAGATTTTAGAAAATGTATAGAATTTAAAGGCACAATGTCAAGGTTTGAAGAAACAAACATGAAGATGATGATGATGAAGGATCAGAAGTATTTATAACTCTCAGGTAAACAGGAACACAGGAATGGAGAACTGTTACTAAAACCTTTTCATTCAGTGGACACTTAAAGGGTTTGTTCACCCAAAATTTTAAATTCTGTCATTAATTACTCACCCTCATGTTGTTCCAAGTCCATTAAAGTTTTGCTCACCTTTTCGGAACACAAATGAAGATCTTTTTGATGAAATCTGAGAGCTTTCTGAGAGCTTTCCCTCCATTGACAGCCTACGCAACTACCCCTTTCACGCCCCACCAAGGCAGTAAAGACATCATTAAAGTAGGCCTAATCCATGTGACTCCAGCCTCAATTTTATGGAGTGACGTCCAATGAATTACTTTAATGATGTCTTTGCTACCTTTCTTAACTACCTTACTGCACAAAAATATATCTCTAAATCAAGACATTTTGTATTAGCAGGGGCACAAGCAAATAATAATAACAGGAAATAAGTTTTGTTGTTTTGTCATGGGTTAAATATATATTGTATATTGAGGATTCTTTGATACCTGATACAATACACATAACTGAACATTTGTTTTACAGTTATTGGAATGTCAATGAAAATAGTTCAGACTTTTGACTCCAGTCTTACTGACCCTAATAGCAAGAACTACAAAGATTTATCTGGACAACTTGAGACAGCAGTGAGTATTCCATGTTTCATATTCATATAATTGTTTATGAAAAAGAACATGTTGATTTTTGAATACTATAAATACAACTTTGAATACAGCTTCACTGTAAAAAGAACACTGGAATAGAGTACAACAACTTACTTTGTATTTTCTGCCAGTTACATACAATTCACACAGTAAGCTTACTGTAAATTTCATCATAGTAACTATATACTTACTGTGACTTCTATTACTGTAATAATCACAGTAGGGCTGACTTCTAATAGTCGAGGATTCGACGATTCGATTCGGAGAGGTCTGATTCGACTATGAACCTCATAGTCGAACAGTAGGGAAGTGTTATGTAACCAATAGGGGTGTGACGGTTATCATATAACCATGAGACCGACAGTGTCATTAGAACTCCATAACCGCCAAAACCGTGCTATTAAAATATTTTTTACAAAAAAAAATTATCATAGAGAATGTTTAAATACTAATATCAGCTTACGAGGGAAACGGAGGCGGAGTTAGTGGTGGTTCGGAGGCTGAGTGCTGGAGTTCATTCGGGAGAGGTCTGTGCATCTTCACCGATCAGAACGCGCGCTGACACGGAGAAAGCCTTGTTTATACCAGACGCGTCCGCACGAGCGCGAAGGTGCGCATGGCAAAAAATGACGCGTTGGGTGTGCAAGACCCCATTTCTCTTGGCTGTGTGCACGGCTTTTTTTGTAACAGCGCGCGCGACACCGCATCCGAGGATGAACGGCTTCAAGCCGAATCTGCTCGGGCATGTACGTCTCACCGACCGCACCGGCAACCAGTTTGCGCGTCTAAATTGCAAAGTTCATTGCAAAGTTTTCTTGTTAAGGTTTTGTTTACTGTGTGTGATTTATTTAAAACAAAGCTTTTTTTGTTGTTGTTAAGGATTCATTTAATGGAAAGCACATTCACTTCTAGTTGTCTTGCTGTTCATTTTAAACGTAGAGCGAGTTGTCCTATAAGAGACGAACAGTTATTCAACCGAACGTCTAGCTGCTATCTAAAAAAATAAATAAAAAAAAGGTTCGACTATCAGTCGACTACGGCAAAATCTAACGAATCAGATTCGACTATGAAAATCCTTCGTCGAAAACAGCCCTAAATCACAGTATTATTAGTGCTGTAATTTTTATCACAGCAAATATAAGATTACTGTTATCAGGCATTTCTTCTTTAATTTTGTGTACTGTAAAATGAAGACACCGTTTTTGTCAGAAAATTACATTAAAACTTTCCAAATTTTATTTATATACATTTATAAAAAAAAAAAGTGTAAACAACACTACTTTCCCAAACATAATAAATCCACATAAATCCATTCTCTTTGTTAAAGTTAAATGTTAAATTATTAATGTCTAGATAAAATTGGAAATGATTCAAACAGAAATTAAACATAATTCAAAAACAATAGAATTTTAAACTTCAAAATCTTTACGACCGACTTTTTTCCTGAACTGGAAACTTCTTCCTGGGCTGGATTCTTCTACTCTGCAGTGGAATAAATTAGTCATTAATGTGGAAGTTTAAAGGTTAGACTGGTGGCTTGATGACAATACAAGTTGGATACAAATTAAAATCCAGTCAACATCAGTATTACTATGGTGGTGACCATATTAGTGGGAAAGTGATATGTTGTGGCATGTCCTATGTTGAGGGAACAACATCTTTTTTCATGGCCACAAGTTTAATATGTACAAACCTTTGTAACCATAGCAACATGGGATAGTCATAAAGGGAGATTAGTAACAAATTATTTTTATTTATTTATTTAAAATTTTTAATTAAGAATGAAGACATGACTATTATATTGTATTATAATACATTATACTCCGTACTTACTTATGACTTTATATTCCATAATCTAATTTGTTAAAAGAATTCATAAGATCCCAAGAATAGTTTTTTTCTTTCTTTTTTTCTAGAAAGACTTAAGATAATAGGTGGATTATTCATGTATAGTGGGATGAAAGAGATGGCCAAGCCTAATGCCAGAATAATGGCTGAAACGCTGAATTCAAACAAAAGAATAAGGATAGAATAATAATGAAGATTAAGTCTCATACATCAGAGGTGTGAAAGGTTCGTCGATTGACATCAATATAGCATGAATGACCAGTTCTCCTCGCCAGACATTAATCAAAGACTGTAAATGGTTGTTTACAGGGCAATACAATATTTGATTAGCATCTTATCAGCTTTTCTTTAAAAAAAACTCCCCTGACATACTCTTACAGCAGTCTTCACAGCATCATTTTAGAGATATCAGATTTGAAATGAAGCATGACCACACTTGTGGCTACACTTTAGTTCTGGTTATAAGTTGTTATATTACATTCACATAATATTTTTATACATTTAATACATATATTCTTAATATTTTTTGTTTTTATGTTTGAGCTTATATATCTCAATAGTAATAACAGTATGATTAATTCTGAGTCTTGAACTGTAAACTCTCAAGGGTTGGCTTTCTAAATATATGTTGGTTATGTGTCTATTCAGAATTACTTATGAGCAGCAACCTTTTTCTTTCGGGTATATCATGTATGCCTCACTTGCCAAAATTGGGACTGTCTGGTAAGGGGTTCAGGCAAACATTAACTATAACAAACACTAAACGTGACAGAACCTCCCCCTTCCCGGAATCATCCACCATCTGTATTTTAAAGTATTTAACCCCTTTGTAATATAAAAAAAAATAAACATTCATCAAAGAAAATACATAATTGATCATAACCCATACAGGCATGTGTCCACACTGAATTACAATCATCTTCTTATATTATAGAGATCACAGATGAACACTGATGATGAAGGAGGCCATAATGGTTAGCGTCCATATATGATGAGTCTAGTCCACATCACTATACATAGTCCAAATGAGTATTCATGATGAATTTTTACAGTTTACAATACTCGGGGTTGATGATTGGCACAGCCCATTCACCCACAACTGTGAGATTTCTTTACAAAGATAAATTAAGAAATTATATTTAGGCTACTTAATTATTCAGTCAAACAAATAATTGCGAATAATATACGAGTTATTGCGAATATTATTGTTACTTGTTCATCATTGTGTCAGTGTTTTATTCGCTGACAGCTAGCTTCTTTGCACGAAGAACAACATAGTGACGAAACGCGTTTGTCCGTTTAGGGCTACTGTCGGCGCATTTCAATGTAAGCACCAAATCAAATGCACATGCCTCAGTTAAAGGGTTCGTTCACCCAAAAATGAAAATTAAGTCATTAATTACTCACCCCCATGCTGTACCAACCCCGTAAGACCTTCGTTCGTCTTCGGAACACACATGAAGATATTTTTGATTAAATGTGACAGCTGGATCACTCCTCCATAGGCTGCCTAAGGGAATGAAACTTGACGGCCCAGAAAGTCATTAAAGAAAATGTTTAAATATTCCATGTCGCAACAGTGGCTCAACTATAAGTTTATCAAGCGACGAGAATACTTTTTGTGCAAAAAAACAAACAAAAATAACGACTTTATTCGACTATTCCTTTTCTTCCTTGTAGGCCTGAAACAAGACTTCAAGAGATTTCCACGACGCATGCGCGAGAATTGCGATCTCCTTCAACTACTTCAGTTAAGTTCTCGCGCGTGCGCGTCGTGGAAATCTCTTGAAGTCTCGTTTCAGGCCTACAAGGAAGAAAAGGAATAGTCGAATAAAGTCGTTATTTTTGTTTGTTTTTTCGCACAAAAAGTATTCTCGTCGCTTGATAAACTTATAGTTGAGCCACTGTTGTTTCTGGGCCGTCAAGTGTCATTCCCTTAGGGAGCCTATGTAGCAGTCATCCACCTCTCAGATTTAATCATAAATATCTTCATGTGTGTTCCGAAGACGAACGAAGGCCTTACGGGGTTGGTACAGCATGGGGGTGAGTAATTAATGACTTAATTTTCATTTTTGGGTGAACTAACCCTTTAATGAGAAATAAGAGAAATAAGAGAAACCATCAGCTCACTTTGCTGCCATTATGGCATTAGTGTTAATAAAACAGCTTGCCATAGAAATTAATCTTAATACATGACTCGTCCATTATAGCAAAAATATTTAACAGCTCTGGCTTCAGACATTCGTCACACCAAAGGTGTTCCCATAGCGACGGCTGTTGCAGTGTTGAGAGACCTGTGAAGGGGAACCACGGTGTATGTAGATAGAAATGGCTCATTCTAACATAAGGTAATAAAAACATAACAGTTCATTAAGCAAGGTCTTTATACACCACTGAAAACATAGTTATGTATATGATATTGCATTTCTGTCAACAGATCCTCCTTAATAATACACAATGGAATGTGCATATTATGCTTCCACGAGTCGGGAATGAGAATCCCAATTTAGCTGCAGCATTTTACCCAGCGATGAAACTAAAAAAATCATGATCCTGTGAAAAATGTCATGCTGTTTGAAAGTCTTACCTGTTGCTACGTTTTTACAGATTAACACAAGTTATTCTAAAAAGCTAACTGGCTACATTTCTGGTTCTACAAAAGTCTCTGGCTTCAGGTATGATCTATCATTTAAATGTTCACTTTTTTATACAACATTCCCATTCATTCACTTGTTTTTTCAAATACAATATTAATACAGTGTTTTCACTTTGGTGTGGTTGTGTTTCACTCCGTAGATCTGGTAGTGTTATAGCAGATTACACAATAAATGCAACATCCAACAACCTTGATTTTAGAGCAGCAAACACAGATGTTTCTGACTCTCTAAGAGCACAAGGAATCATTTTAGCTGAAGATGCTTTTGCTCGGAGTGGTAAGGGTAGTCAGTGCCTAATGTAAAACACTTCACATTTCTTAGTTCCATCCTATTTGTTATATTGTTTCTGTATATTTTTTATTGTCAGAACAAAAGGACTTCACAACAGATGAATTATATCCTTTGCAAAAGCTGGAACTGAACTGTATAACCCCAGACTTGGCAAAAGGACCAATAAAATGGATAGTGAATAACGAAGATCCTGCACTGGACAACACAAGATACATAATTTCAAACAACAATAGCACTCTCACTGTGAAAAACACTAGTGAAAGTGACAGTGGTGAGTGACGTGCGATTTATCTTTGTCCTTGTGCGATTTATCTTACATGGCAAAGTGCCTGATTGCTTTTAGTGTAAAACTTTACCATACTAAGTATATTATCACTGATTTACTATAGCATAGCATATGATGATAATATATGACACCATAGAGATTAGTGTTTCTCAACCGTGTGTCTCGACCCAAAAGCAGGTCGCAAGCCCATTCTGAGTGGTTATCGGAGTGTGTAGTCAAAGAAACAACAAAAAACTTCATTATAAATGTTTTTCTGATGCGAGACTTTTTTTTTAAGACATGTGAAAGCTGTTGACTTTTATGTCAGACGCAGTTTAAAGGTAGCCTGACCATGTCAGACTTCGTACTTCCGCTCAATTTCAGTTCGCTTCTGTACTCAGTCTGAGATAGCGACCTATCTCTCAGTTTTCCTCTGGCCTGAAAACAGCCGGCCAATCAACGAACAGAGGGCGGGCTGAGAGCCGTGACGTAGACGCTAAGCGCCGAGTTTAAGATTGTATTTTAGGTTAGGGAAATCGAAAACGGCCGCGGATATGGAGACACGGGATGCAATTCGCTCTGTTGTGGAGAATATTCCCGACATTTGCAAACTGAAGGCCGAACAAGAAGAGTGTTTGTTAAACATTTTGAATGGAGGAGATGTTTAAGTTGGAGAGAGAGGTGATTGTGTTATGTGATTGGCTTACGGGTAACCAATGATTTTATACTTCAGACAAGCCCCCACCCAAGAGAAAGAAAACACTTTACAATTATGCCATTCCAGACTCTGTCTATCAGCAAAGCGAAGTAGCAGAGTTTGGTATTACCAGGCTAGTTTAAAGGGGTCATATGATGCTTTTTCAAAGATCATTATTTTGTGTATTGGGTGAAATAGAATATGTTAACATGCTTTAATGTTAAAAAAATACATAATTTTTCACATAGTGTACATTATTGTAGCTCCTCTATGCCCCATGTCTTTCTAAAACGCATCGATTTCTACAAAGCCCCTCCATTTGAAAAGCGCAGTGTGATCTGATTGGCCAGCTGACCCAAGTGCGTTGTGTCGGAAATGTAACGCCCCTTTTACCATAATCGCAAGCTTCAGCTTTCAAAGCAGTTCTAAAGATAGTTTATAATGTCGTCAGTTTGACCATAGGGGAGAACCGGGGCGAAAGTAACATGGGACGAAAGTAACAAAGCGATTTTCTCTGAGCCCTGACTACATTTGCATTTCAAGCTATGACAGCACTTTCGGCATGCAGCCAGTGACCGAGCTGGTAAATATCACGTGATTTCATCATCGTTCCCCGCGGTTAGGTCCGGAAAGCAGTTTTCGAGTAGGCCTATGATAAGTAAATTACTGAAGCGGTCATTTTTTTTTATTACAAGTTGTGTTTTTCGTTTCATGTGTCACACAGTAATGATCAATCTACAGGTTATTTAGTGCTGTAACACATCCTGAAGTTTGCTTGGTCAGAGTTTTTCAGTATAAAAGTAAATCGGGTTTAAATGTCAGGAGTTCCTGTCGGGACGAAAGTAACACGTGTTACTTTTGTCCCGCTATAGGGAAAACAAGTGTTTATTTTATCCCTCTGCTAATGTGGTGACTTTCTGTGTGTTGCAGCATTTATTAAAACATGTTTATGTCATATTATACCAACAGAATATGGCAGATGTTTCTGAGGGGGCTTTTAAAGATTAAGTCACATTTAAATCAGCTGATTTCTGTGTCACCATTTTTTTCCCCCACTCAATCTGTTTCCATTTACCCTAGTCACATTTAGGTTTTAGCCATACCTTATAGCTTTAACACCTCCACCTATGAATTTGCAGGGTTTCTATCCAGATGTTTTTTATGCACATTTTAAATGTATGCATAAAAACAGCTGGATGGAAACATGACTATTGTTACATTATGTTGAGAATTTATATTATGCTAATTTAATTTAATTTTCATATTTTTCATGTTGAAAAAAAAAACATTTTATAAAATCGATTGACAATAAAAAAATATTCTAAACAATTCAAGTTTGTACTGTTGGGTTACTTTTAAAACATTTGATGAAACTGAAATTAAAAATGAAAAAATGTAAATTAACCATTTTTTCAAAGATAAAGGCCAAAATATGTTTGCAGTTACATGTTAACAATACTCAGGTATATTTAGGCTTAAAAAACAAAAAAAACAAGAGTAACACAAAAAATCTAGCTTGTATATTGTTGAGTTACTTTTGACCCACCTGTGTGTTACTTTCGTCCCAACTGATGGGGTCGAAAGTAACATGAGCAGTCTTAAGTTCAAAGTGAAATTATACTGAAGTTGTTCTACATTTTTACAAAATACCACCTGGTATTGATAGACCACACTTGTGAGTGACTGACCACAGCAAAAATATATCTCTGTCTAAACCATCAGCTTTTAAAATGATGTTTTTCTGAAAAATGGTACTTTCGCCCCCGCTCTCCCCTATCAGTTCGAGCTCGGAAATGCAGATGACCAAGCCGATCGATCAGAACCTGATACCCGTCTGTATTTGCATTGAAAGCACAATATGGGTGCAACTCTGCTTGAGCGGCCAGTGTGAAACAGAACATGTAGTGCATATATGTTTGCCATCTTTTCACCACAAATTATAATTGGAGAACTGAGGATACTGTTTGTAAACATAAATCCATCTCTGCACTTTTGATCGTAAGAACGACAAAAAGAAAAAAAATGCATTTCTCTACACTGCACAAAACTCTGCATTTGCACAGTCAATAGCAAATTCTTTACTGTCCTCCGTGAAATGCACTGCACACACACAAACATTTGGGTTTTACTGTTCTGGAACAGTTATGTAAATAAATATTAACCAGATTCCTAACTGCGTCCACTTTCGGGAGGCCAAATAAAGTGCTTTCGCATAGAAACATACAGCATCTCCAAAACATGGCGGCGACAGCACTGCTACAAGAACTGAAGCCACGCCTTCTTTCTTTGCGTATGCATTTTGGCGGCATTATGCAAATATTTGCAGGCGACCTTAAAAGAACGAACTCGGAAGGACGCGAGGACACAGAACGCATCTTTGTGAGAACTGAGATGTGCTGCAATCTTGTTGCTCAACTGACCGTCCCAGCATATTTTAAGTAGCGGCCAATAAACAATTAATACAACATAACATCACAAACAAATGTCACAACCTATTAAAACATTCCTTTCATATTATTATAGACATTATTTTCATATTTTTTTTCTTTTTTCTTTAATCTTTTTTATTTGACCAATATTAAGATTATTTTAATATGCCAATAAAAATACTGCAGGCTTTCTTCATATTATCACTTTATTAAAATTAAGCAAAACAAACAGACAAATGTTTACTTTCACAAGCAGTTACGTATTTGCGAGCTTGCAGAGGCAATCTCTTAAGTGAGAACGTGTAGTTTAAAACTTCCATTGGCCACCTGCAGTGATGGCCTTCTGGGATTTCGATGGTTCGATTCTCTCAAGTCTGCATTCAATGCATCCTCGAAATTAAGAGCACATCCGGGTACTTTCATGCGTCCTCTGTACTTGCGTTCCTAAGTATTGACGTTAGTACTAGAACACAAGGATGCAAGATTGCTTAAGAACGCACTGAGAAATTTCAGGCTTTTTATTTAGAAAAAATTATGCTAATTGCCTGCACAAAATATAATAGCATTGTAATATAATAATACGATAAAGTTTACAGTACTTCCTAAATTAATTAAAAACACAAAAAAGCAAAACACACCTGATGCACATTCTACGTTCTTCATTTTCTTGAAGAAGAGTAATAAAACCTTGCTGTATTTTTGTGAAGTTAATTAAGTGAAGGTACACCATCATCTTGCTCTGACGAAAGTGACTTGAACGCACCTGACATCATAAACAGGACTTCCCCGTAAATAACTTCCCAGGAGCACCTGAATGCAGCAAAAGAGTAACTGAAATGACGAGCATACAATGACGTGAAATTACCAAAAATGTATGTGTGTGTGTTAGCTGGGAAGGATTTTGATGTATGATGTTCTATTTATCAGGATAAGTGTTTTTAGTGTCATTTTATTAATAGTCCATGTTAGTATTTTGTATTTATCATGGTAATTGTAGTTTCCATAACCTTAACCTACTTAATTTTCACTTTCTAAATTTTTGATGAGGTGGCTCATACCACTGATTAACTTTAACAAAAACTAGTTTGGGGCTGCTAGCTTACTGTTTATTCATTAGTATCTGTCATATTCATACAATTTATGTGTATGTTAAGTCAAATGGGCTGGTAGCCTACTTGTATGTGTGTGTCAGCCTTTTTTTTTTAAGGAAAAATCTGCTAAAAATTTGGGCCTTAGCTTAATGACCATGGGAAAATATGGGTCCCATTCACAAACCGGTTGAGAACCAGTGACTGATGCTGCCAAATCAACATAACAATAAGTTTAATTATGAAACAATTCAACCAATCAGAGTTAAGCTACGTAGATGTCGTGAACATTCTCTCATTTAAAAACTGTTATGTTAATAATTAAATTATTAATAGTTTTGTTTGATTTTTGTTCTCTCCCTTCATGCAGGTCAATACTCATGCATCATAAAAATGAATACAATACCATACATTCAATGGCAAAACATTGTTATTAAAAAACGCCCCAATATCATTGTGGGTGATGAATATCGCGTTTTTCCGTGTGACAGCAACATTGTTCAACTGAGATGTTCTGTTGATGCTGGCTACAATATTGAGTGGGTCCTGAATGACATCGTACAATCTTCAGGTTGGTAAATTTTTATAAATTGTGTGTGTACAGTGTGTAGCATTATAGCCTCGCAGCAAAGTCACTGGTTCAAGCCCCAGCTGAGCCATACAGGAGGCCTTTCTGTGTGGAGTTTGCATATTCTCCCTGTGTCTGTGTGTGTTTCTTCCGGGTGCACCGGTTTCCCCCACAGTTTAAATACATGCCGTTTGAGTGGATTGGACACAGCAAAATTGGCTGTAGGAGTGAGGGTTTGTGTGAGTGTGTCCCAGCGCTATGGTTTCACGAGTTAGTGGACCCTCAGAGCCGGGTTGATTAGGGACGGCCATCCAGTGTAAAACCTCTGCCAAATCAGATGTACAGATTTGTCTCTCTCAGCCGAGAGAGAGAGAGAGAGAGAGAGAGAGAGAGAGAGAGAGAGAGAGACTGAGTTGTTGTCATTTTAACCTTCAGTTAAATCCTCCATGTTATTAATGTTTTCTAATAAATGTATTCCCATTTTTACCCAATCAGGATCTGACATCACAGTAAACTATGTGACTCAAAGTGGAAATTGTAATTTGGAAACCTTTACATGCCGTCTCAAGGGTCTGTCACAACTACTTCAATACAGTTACAGCTGGAGCAGAGTCACAGTAAAGACAAGCACAGAACGTGAGCCTTAAGTTTCTTATTGTTTTCAGCATCAAGTTGCTTTTCACTGTTATGAAATTGCATTGGATGATTTTAACGATCTGGCAGACTTTTCTTTGGATCACATCGCATCTTATGCTGTACTGTTGACTGCTTTGATCCCATTATTTAGTTACTGTATTTGACCCTATTATTTCTGATGCTTCTGCATAGTGTGTGAACACCTTTTCAATTGAATCAGTTTCCTTCTGACTTTCAATCAAATACTTCTCCAGAGTATGACTGTAAAAATACAGAACTTGGACTTGGAAAAGAAAATGAAGAAACGGAAGGAATCTGTAGAAGTGGCTTTATAGGCACCATAACTTACAGATGTGATTCCCCCGATTGGACACCAGTACAAGACAACTGTGTACTTGACGTTATAGACAACCTTAAAATCAAAGTTGAGGTAATTTATAGATCATATATCTCTATCTCTATTCATCTTGCCATTTTAAGGGTTTCTAATATTTATATTTTTGTACTTTGCGATGTAGGGCTTGATTGTGGAGGACATTCCAGAGTTTATGGCTAACCTCAGCAGTGCCACAGTACAGAATAATGTTGATATAACACAGTCTGCTGCTACTGTTCAAGCAATTGTTTTTATACTTTTTAAAATTAGTAATTTGACACAAACTACTGTCATCCATAATCCAGTGATGGTGGTATGTATGTCCACATTTAAGCGAATTTAATGTACCGGTATAGACATTTTATTCTTGTATTATTGAATTTAATAAGATGTCTAGTTAACATAAACTTGTTTTGATTCAGTGCACATACAGTAATTGTGTTGTGCAATAGACATTCTCTCATATAATAATATATTATGTTGTCTTCTTATATTACCCAAATATCTTTTATATGAAATATTTCCATATTTTATGAGTTAAACTTCATCATATTAAATATAATTTTATATTTAATTTCCAGAATTACCTAAAAACAGTGAACATCATTGTATCAGGTAATGTCAGTGATACATGGAACAAACTGAACAAACGAAACATCACAGAAAACACCAGCACTGAACTTCTGAACGCTATTGAGAAGATAAGTGACCGTCTCAAAGATGAGTTTGTTATTAATGAAACATCCATTCAGCTGAACAGAACTGCAATTAAAAACTCATTCAGTATAACATCAACACTGCCAAACTCAACTACAGAGATTTTCATACCACAGGTTCCTAAAGTGACTACCATAACCATCATAATCTTCACAACTCTTGACAATGTCCTACCTACTCGTACTAGTAATAAACAGGACACTAATAATTCAGATGTGCGCATCAATGGAGATGTGGTTGTTGTTAAGGTTAATGAAACACTTAACAACATTTCTTTTGCATTTGATATTACTGATCAGTCTTTGGGAAATCCTCAGTGTGTCTTTTGGAACTTCAGTCTTGACGCATGGGATTCCACTGGATGTGAAGTAAAGCCCTCGGTGAACAAAACTGGCAAAATTACATGTGAATGCAACCACACAACCTCTTTTTCAATCCTGATGTCCCCATTTCCTGATGAAAGTGATCTCTTGGCTTACATAACATACATCGGCGTAGCTATTTCAATGGTCAGCTTGATTTTGTGCCTCATTATTGAGGTTATTGTGTGGAAGTCAATGACAAGAAATGACACATCCTACATGCGACATGTCTCCATAGTCAACATTGCCGTGTCCCTGCTGATCGCAAACATCTGTTTTATCATTGGAGCCGCAGTCGCAGAACAAGAGCAGCCAACATCAGTGGGTCGCTGCAGTCCAGCGGTTTTCTTCATGCACTTTTTTTACCTGGCTCTTTTCTTCTGGATGTTAATTTCAGCGCTGTTGCTCTTTTACCGTACAGTCATGGTCTTCTCCCAAATGTCAAGGTCCAGAATGATGGCCATTGCCTTCATAGTCGGCTATGGTGCGCCTTTGCTCATAGCGGTCATTACTGTTGCGTCGACAGCTGGACCTCAGAAATATATCACGAAACAATTAGCATGCTGGCTGAACTGGAATGAATCTAAGGCCCTGCTGGCATTTGTGATTCCAGCTCTCACTATTGTAGCCATAAACCTTGTGGTTTTGATTGTGGTTCTGTATAAGATGTTGAGGAGAGGAGTTGGTGCCACAACTCAACCGGGTGAGAAACATGCCCTGGTGGTCATTGCCCGATGTGTGGCCATATTGACTCCTATCTTTGGTCTAACATGGGGATTTGGAATTGGAACCATGGTGTCCCGTGACTTAGGCATTCATGTGGTGTTTGCACTCCTCAATTCACTGCAGGTATCACTTTATATATAATTGATATATAATATCAATTTATAGCTAATTTATAGCAAGTTTACATTTTTGGTTTTTAAAATTGTGCAGTCCTTTTTTCATAGAATTTAAAATTGAACTATATTGGAACTGATACCTTAATTTAGTCTATTTATAACATTTCTTTTAATAGGGATTATTTGTTTTGATGTTTGGAACGCTTTTGGACCGCAAGGTATGACTTTACTTCTGTTGTTTTATAAATAGCTTAACTAAAGCCATTTAACTTTGTTATCTTTGATTTAATCTAAATATCTGCCATTATATGGATTATAATAATTTGTATGCCATTATATGCCTAGCTGTATATTTGACAAATATCACCCTGCAATCTACATATAACCTTAAATTGTTCTGTCAAGTGATTCATATAACCTTTTAGAGGTTCTCATCATATAATCATTATGTGGATATAATACTTTAAAGCTGCAGTCCGTAGCTTTTTTTGGGTTAAAAATGATCCAAAATACATATTTGAGAAAATACATAACCAGCTAGTGTTCAAAACTATCTGCTTGCCTTAGCTCGATTCAAAGCGGTAAGCTTGTAATAATGTTTTTAATTCCAGTGGTACTGGTGGATTTACACGGGAGATTCGAGCATGTCTTTGCGTTACGTCACATCTGTACACATAAAGGAGGAGTCTCAGCTAGTAGGCTATATTGCGTGTGAGGATGCTGGAGGTGGAGATTTATAGCCTTTTCTCACAGCACTTGATATAATTAAACTTATCAATTTGATGGCGGATCCAGAAAGGTTCAAACGACAATCACCAGTGACAACAGATTCACCCGTTGTAAAATGCAAAAGACTTCGTTCGGACTTCGGAGTGGCTACAGAAAAAAAGAGACTGCAACCGGCCCATGCGAAAACAAGGATACATATCGGAAGGACAATACATGTAGTCACGCAATGCTGACGTTGTTAATTTGAGAACAAAGTATAATTTGCACGGTTTCGCGTGATATGATAAGCGATTTTAAGATTTAATCAGCGCGATTTACTGCAATGTCAGAACCAGAACAAAAGTGGACAAAAGTACTTACTTGTTCAGATGACACTTTCCGGTGAAAATTATTATGTTGGTCATACTTCAAAAAATAATAATCTGTGATTCTGAATTACAGTATCCACACTTGCGCGGTGATTGACAGCTCCACACTCTCCTCAAACATTGTGTTCATCCGCGCTGTGCCGTGTCGAGGGTGTTGAAGTACAACTCACGTAAAGTTGATAATTCCGCGAATAACTGCAATTGCAGATTCCGAACAGAGATGGCAACAAAGAGGAAAAACTGCGGACTGCAGCTTTAATAAAAAAAACAAAATTATGAATTAAACAGCTTATAAACATACTTTATCACAAAAAACAGTTAAACATGAAAATATTGTACAATATTTTAAGCCATTACTCTTTACATGGCCCCTTTTTGACAAAGAGTTCTTCAAAATTGAGTCCAGAACCCTAGTTTCACACGGTACATTGATAAACCTGGCATTATTTGCCTCGTCGATGTCACTGATTGGACGAACGCCATATTTGCTGGCCTGACCGTACTATCAAGATTATCTTGAATGGACTTTTCGGACTGTAAAGGTAAGAAGGAAACGGTCTTTTCTTCACTCCAATTGTCGCATTTTCTGTTGCTGTTTGACATTTTTCCCTTCACTGAAACTACTGTTTAACGCGTGGTGTTTCTGTGACGGTCCGAAGAATGTTAGCAATGCAGTGTGAAGTAAGAAGCGGTGCTAACCCCGCTTCTAAACTACAAGTGTGAAACGTTCCTTTCCCCGGGGGTTAAAAGCAGGGTTTAGAACGATGATAACCTGGGGTTAAGCGTAGTGTAAAAAAAAAACCTATAGTGACAGAAAACGCGACAACTGGAGTGAAGAATATACCGTTTCATTCTTACCTTTATAGTCCAAAAAGTCCCTACAGAAAACACTTAATAGTACATTCTGCAATATATATAGCTAATATGTAATCCTTTTTGTAATCGCATATAGCGTTAGTCCAATCTGTGACACAGACACTGCAAATAGGCAATTAAAGACATTAACCCAGCGTTTAGGATTGAACAGTGTGACAAGTCAGCTTATGAATACCCACGGGCCACGATTAATTGTTAACCCCAGGTAAAAGTATGAGCTGTGTGAAACGTGAATATGCCTGGGGTTTAGAGACACGTAGGAGACTTTCAGATTTCTGGAAACTAACCAGAGATTTTTGCAGGTTCGTGAGTCACTACGAGAAAAGCTGTCACTACAGAAACTCAGTTCCAGCCATACTAAGGTAAATGACATTCTATAAAAGGCAAAGCACACACTTATATGAGCTCTAAAGGACTTTAACTAATGTTCAACTTCTAAACATTGCTTAAATATTTGTACATTATTTGACTGATATCTCCTTACAGAGCACCAGTGCAGGATCATCATCATCCACACCTAAACTCACTTTATTTCAAAGGATGCAACGGAGGAGTAAGTAGATGACATAAATTTAAAACCTGATGGTTGTTATATAAGTTCAAGAAGATGAATCACTTAAGTTGTTATATTTCTCATTTGAATAAATGTGACTGCTAAATGAATTAAAGTAAATACAATAGATGTGAGTAACATACATCTAACTATTTGCAGAAGCGTACAACGTGTCTGAAGCCAACACTTCCTCAGCAGTTACAGACAGCTCCAACAGCTCATATGCCATTATCAACACTTAAAACACACTCTAAAAGTGTTTCCTATACTGCAATTCCTGTAACTGTTTTGTGTAAGAAATGTTTCTGTTCTGAGATTATTAGTCAAAAAATTAGGTTACAATATGACTTTATACTTTGTTGTGTAATATGTGCATGGTGAATGCAATCACTGGGGGTAATGGACTTTTATGATAGGCTACTTATGATACTTAAAACTGAGGTAATTGTTCACAACTCAAAGAGTAAGAGTAAGTTTCCTTTGCTTTGTAAAGTTCACTTTGGTTTTATATTAGACATTTTAAATGTGTAAGGAATTCTTGATTTAATTACATTGTTTTCTGCACTTTTATGATAAATTTCATATGTTTCCAAAAATTAATTGGACAATAATTAAATTCATTGGACAACAATCATTACTTTGGCAATAATTGCCAATAATTAAATGCCTCTTCATAGTGTATTCACTTGAGTAGCTTTCTTAAGTAACTCATTTTACTTCTTGTGAACTTCTGGGTCAAATCAAACACTAATAAAAATGTTTCTTAACTTAATTGGAGAGAACAATTAAAAAACAGAATTTGGAGGAGAGAAAGAGAGAGCCATTTCTGAAAATGCAGTTTAAGTATAAAATGTGTGTAAAAAAAGTTGAACATTTGCCAAATGTACTTTTTTAAACTGAGTTGAATGGGAAATGTATAATTAATATGTAATCATAATTAATATGAGCTCATAATTATACATTATGGAAAATGATTCTAGGTACCAATTTCAATGCCATTACAAAATATTGGAGCTACTTGTATAAATAAAAATATTAAACTAAATTAGTTAGGCTAATTATTAATGCTATAATTATAAGCAATAAAAATACAATAAAACATTAGCATGTAGCTAAGTTTCAATTTAACTGATTTAAAGAGGTCAAGTGAAAAGTTAATTTAAAATTATTTCCAAGTTTTGTCATGAGTGTGAATTTGTAAGTTTACGAAAAGCTATAAACATCACTCCTGGAATTTGGTACCCATATTTTATGCCAGTCAATAGCAGGCACACAAGCACTTCATACTCAGTAAATCTTCCTAAAAATGCCAGATTAAGCATCTTATATTCTCAAATCTATGTTTAAGTTCTGTGTAAATTAAATAACATTTGGATGTAAATAAATGGCCCTTCGTAGCACCCAATAAACGGCTCTTGGCATTCGTAAACCACGCCTCAAATAGGAGAAAATGAACATGTGGTTCCCAGACCACGGCTGCGTTCAGCCCCGACAAAACGTTGCACAACGTTTTTTAAACAGAAACGGTGATGCGTTGAACACACTGTTCTGATGACGCAAGAGTTGCAACTATGGCAGCTGAGAAGGCCATTCTTTGTGAAGAATTTTCGGAGCCTGATGAAGTCGGTATAAATGTGTTTAATACTACAAAATATGCCCGATGTTACAGTTACTGCACTTGCCGCCCAGAACACAAGAGAACATCCCAATCGAGTGAAGGGATTTGTGGAAACTGAAATGGAAGCACACATCTTACCTAATTCCTACGGTGGCCGAGACAGCTCAACGCGCTGCAACTGAAGCAAACACATGCAAATAGAAAAAACACATGCAAATAGAAGAAAACGCGTGCAAATAGAAAAAAAACAACTGTAAATTAAAAAAACATCTTCATCAGTTTCACAACACACATGTGCTCCAATTACAAAAACGCGCTGCAAAAGTTCACAACACAACCAAATACAGAAACGTGCTGCAAAAAACACAGACCACAACGGAAATGTTTTATATATTTATTTTAGGTTTATTTATTTTAACCTATTTATTTTAGGTTATTTTGGTTCCCCTGGAAACATTTCCGTTGTGGTCTGTGTTATTTGCAGCGCGTTTCTGTATTTGTGTTGTGAGCTTTTGCAGCGTGGTGTTGTGAGTATTTGGAGCACACGTGTGTTGTGAAACTGATGAAGATGTTTTCTTAATTTGCGGGGGTTTTTTTCTATTTACATGTTTTTTTTTTTCTATTTGCACGCGTTTTTTTTCTATTTGCCTGCGTTTTTTCTATTTGCATGCATTTTTTTCTATTTGCAGTGTGTTTTCTTCAGTTGCAGCGTGTTGAGCTCTCTCTCGGCCACCGTATAATTCAGACTAAAACACATCTATTTAGCCTCACATACTAACTTTATTTGTAGTTCATACTGTTTTAATACCCTGTATTTTCTTTCTCATTTTTAGGAAAAGCACTTAATTACCATTGTTTATTTCTATACCAAATGTCATACACTTGCAGTGAAGCTAAAAATATAAAAAACTACATCATTATTGATATCCTATATTTTTACAATAAAACTTACGCCAAACATGTCTTCTAATATCCTCAGTTGTTGCGTATACCGAGCTGCATCGGACACATTTGTAAACTACTTTCCTTGAACCCATTGTGCGAGTTCACTTTAAAGGTGCTCTAAGCGATGTCATGCGTTTTTTAGGCCAAAACATTTTTTGTCACATACAGCAAACATCTCCTCACTATCCGCTAGCTGCCTGTCCCCTGAACACACTGTAGAAAAATGCGGTCTCTGTAGACAGCCCAGGCTCCACAAACAGCAACAAAAACAAACTGCGGCGACCCGCTCCACGAAACAAAACAAACAGTGTTCCAGCCTGGGGGTGGGGTTAGTGAGCGTACATGGGGGGTGTGGAGGAGAGAAGCATGAAGAGGAAAGTTTTAATTTTAACTCTTTAAGTTTGATATGGCCGAAACATGACCAAAGAGACGACGTTCTGATTGCAAAAATACAAAGAAGAGGGAAAAGGAGAAGGAACGCATGCCCGAATTTCTACTGGAAAAGCCTTTGAAAGGTGGTGAGAACTCCGCCGGCAGAAGGGCTTCCAATCCGATATTCAGATAACGTTAGCTCTGTTTTTGCTGGACAGGTGGGTAAATCCAGTTTGGTTTTTCTAAATGGACTTTCATGTTCGCCTAACAAACACAAGGATATAATTAGCTAGAACAATGCAGTCAGCGCTAACTTTGGTGAATACAACATATAGGTTTCTAGCAGCTAGCTATCGATATTGTAAATAATCAAGCAAACTCACAGTAGGGCGACAGTTTGTGTGAATGATTGTTTTCACCAACTATTTATTATGAAATTGAATGTTCATTCATAGCCTATTGACAACTTTGACTAAATTTGAAGTTAACGTTATCTTGCTATTATTGCGTCCTGGTATGGGAGCTAAAGTTATAACCTCAGGTGGCGAAACGTTTTATCGTGTTTTTCTGGTATGTTTCTATTTTTTTTTTTTTGCATTATATGAAAGCATTTATCTAACTTGGCGACACACCTTGAATGAAGTATCAGTAAAACTACAGGGGGAGGGGACGGGAGAGGGGGAGGGAAGGTCTAGCTAGCCTCCGTTTTGTTTGACAATACTTTGAACGTCAACAAGAAGTGACGTCACCCAGCATCGCTTTGAGCACCTTTAATACCGCGTGCTTATACATATTGCTGCTGATTGGACTGTAGTTCTGACACACCCACCAAACAAGAGAAAACTTATCTCAAACCATAGGTCTTAAACCCCGGTGCACACCGTTTCCAGGAAACATGACCCGGAAACCGTAGCAAAACGTTGCTCACCGCTTTGAACTTGGTGCCCCAGGTCTCAATCTCAATGAGCCAGTAGCACCTGACGTTAGCCAGGCTACCATTAAACAATTATTTAAAATATATTGTCTTTGTGTTGTTTCTACATTAATTTGGATATTAACTGTGAAATTATTACATTATAAAATATATTAAAAACAAGCTATCTTGTGCAGTTTTACAAAATTATCCCAATATAAAAACAAATACACAGACTGAGCAAACATTTAGGTGAGATTTGCAATGGTAATTGAGCAAAGTTTATATATAAATAAAAGCCTTAGGCGACTGTGTTGGAGTAATAGGGACAGATCTCAACAATCCCGAATTGATTTTTGGCTCATTTCAGAACATATAGCCTAAAAGAGAGAGTTGAATTTGTTACTATTGAACCATCAGTTTTAACAGACCACAAAGGCATATCCATTAAAATTAAAGTAAGTCGTCAATCAAGAGTTAAACGAGGATATTGGAGGTTAAATAATAGTCTATCGAAACAAAGATTTTTGTGACCAAATTAAGAATTTAATTATTAAACATTGGCAACAAGCATCTTTGATTCAAACTTATGGGAAATTATGGGAACTGACAAAATTTGAAATAAGGAAATTCACAATAACGTATGGAAAATCTGTTAAAGGAGTCATAATGTGCAATTTTCACTTTTCCATGAGAATCAATGTATGTTATGATTGACTAACGATTATACATTGGCCGGGATGCCGATATTCAAAAGTGAAGCGTTTGTTTACCCCAGGGTTCTTAAACTAGCCAACGTGCACGCGCACTCAAATACGAGATTTCAATTTCTCCCCCGACTTGACGTCAAGACGGGGCCGGATATACCATATATGGACACCGCAGAGGAGGCCCGCCCTGCCCCTCTCCCCATCATATTCAGTCAAGAAAGATGCAGAAACGTAGTGCACACGTGAGTTGCTCTGTGGTTGACTGTCATAATCCACATTCTAATGTTTTTTATTTACCCAAAATTTACCAAACTACAAGGGACAAGTGGATGAAATTTATTTTTAATGACTCTGTTCCAACAACCATCTCAACTTGCTCAACGTTAGGTGTCTGCGCTAAACATTTCACAAAAGAATATTTTACAAATTTGGGCCAATATCAGGCGAAGTTGGCATCGAAGCTACGTTTGGAAAAAGGTGCCATTCCAACAATCAGGGACTTGCCTGAATTTGAAACGGTAAAACTGTGTTTTTATTACTATATTTTGTGTAACAAACAGCAGCTAACTACTAATGCGGTTAATGTATGTGATGTAAACATGGGGAATGGACTCTACGAATGCTAGCCACATCTTTCCACTTTTTTATATAATAGATAAAGATAGATCAATTTAAAAAACAGTCAAGAAATAATAAACATAAAGAAAAACATAACGTTACATGTCTGTAGATGAAAATTATTAAATATCTAAAAAAACACAACGTCAAAAAAGACATTATAGCAAACGTTAATCTCTATAACCACTGTAAACTGGAAATAAAGTAGACTACATCTCCGTTAATATAATCTACATTAAATTAAAGCTAAACTTATGTGGGAGAAAATAGCAAAAAAACGTTTTAGCTCGTTACTGATGTTAATGTATGTCTCAGTCAAAAAAATTATCTTTACCATTCAGAGACATGTTGATGTAGACGTCCTTCCATTGACTGTTGTTCATCTTCCCTTTCCAGCTCTGGTTCAGAGTCTGGCTCAAACATATACGGTTGAATCCTGTAGGTTGCGGCCATGATCTCTATTTGGAATGATATGCTGAAGTTACCTGCGGTGTCAAGCCCCCTCCTTCCTGCCACCAATCAACGCGCCCCTCATTTGCATTATTAAAATGACCGTCCACGACAGCCAAAACCTCGCATCAGATCTCGCGAGACAATAATGCATTCAGAAATAAGGGTCAAACGAGCTCTGTGTTTATTTTTTTCCAATTTTTCTTTTTTAGAAGGGCATGAAATGACTATAATAGAGCGTGGGTATCAAAGTTAATACTACATTATGACTCCTTTAAAAAAATGAAAATGAAAACAAAATAATTAATGAAATAATATCCCTCACTTGTAAAAATAACAAAAATATGTCAAGCACTGAACTATTAAAGCTGGCTAAATTGCAGAATGAGCTGGATAATATTTATGATGAAAAAGCTAGGGGTGCTTTTGTTAGGTCTAGACAAAAATGGATGGAAGCAGGTGAAAAAAATACTAAATATTTTTTTGGGTTTAGAAAAAAGAAATAGAGAAATAACTTCTGCAAATTAATAATAATGATAATCCCAAGGATATTTCTTGTTTTGTTAGTCAATTTTATAGTAAATTCAAATAGTCAGCTAAATGATGCAGATTGTTTTCTCAGTAATTTATCAACCAGTATTAATAAGATTACGTCAGACTATAAAATTCATGCGATAAAGAACTGAATAGAGGAAATTACAAATTGTATAAATAGTCTTAAAGAAAATAAATCTCCGGGGAATGATGGCTTGACGCAGGGCTGGACTGGGACAGGAATTCGGCCCTGGCATTTTGGTCCAGACTGGCCCACTACATATGATAATAAACACCACCCATCTTTGCACGCCCTTGAATATGTTTTTGTGCAACTCCTATTCATTAAATCCACTAATGCCATGTAATGAGTGAGTATAAACGAGTGAGAGTTAACAGATGAAATAAGTACAAAATTGTACTTTATTAATACAATTGAACTATACTCCACAGTGATGCATCCAAAAAACAAGCTATAATCTGGATTGGCATATAAATACAAGTGTTTCTCACAGGAATTTTGGTAAAACTGTGGTGGGCGGACCTCTGTCCTTCTAGGGGGTTTCGGGGGCATGCTCCCCCTAAGAAAATTTTGTGCATTTTAATGTTAAATTCATCAATCTGGTGCAGTTTGTGGGTTCAAAATTAAAAGCTCCAACCCATATTCAGTGTGCAAATATAACAAAGAAAAAATTAAACCTATTTTAGTAACAGTGTCTGTCTATATTACACTACTACATAATAATAGTTATAACATTAATCTCATGACAGTAGCCTAATAGCCATTGTAAAACAAATGCACTGAAAAATAAAGAAAACTTTCATAATTAGTTTTGTACTCATTTCTAAACTTGAAAGAGATAAGCACATGATCTTTTATTTTGACGGAAACTGCATCAAGCTTTTATTTTGGCGGAAAACATGGATAAAAATGCGTCTCATTAAACTTCTAGTAAATTTCTGTAATCGTCAACTATGCAGATGTGGAAATAATGCGTAACTGGGTTATGGGTTCCTATACACTCATAGCCAAAGTGTTTTGAAAGTAGTTCTGCTTACCGCGGACTCTACACTTTCTCATCTCTCTCCTGATCCTCCTTACTATTCTCCTCATCAGCCACTGGATGTTTTCTGCAGCTGGTCCTGTTGCTGCAGAAAACATATTTTGACACATTTTACAGCGTCTGCTATTTCTATTACACGCTCTTTCTCTGCACATTCCTTGCGTTTCTTCTCCATCTCTCAGACTATTTTGACAGATACACACTTGACACTGCACGCTCACTCAAAGCCCAAAGGGGGAGGTGTTTAAAGATGTGATTGGGCCAGCCCTGTGTCAATCAAGAAAACAACCAATGGGCCGCTGATCTACGCGTTTCATGGGCCGGTCTGTCAGTGGAAAAAAAAACTGACGCTTACTTTTTTTGACCAATGCATTACACCTGGCACCGGCACTAAGTTACCCAGCGCCATCAATTAAACAAAACAAAACGAATGGGCCGCCGATATACGAGTTTTATGGGCCGCTAAAAAAAAAAAAAGTATGAGATGTATCGGCCCAAAAAGCTTGTCGGCCCACCGGGCATTTGCCCGGTATGCCAGATTACCAGTCCAGCCCTGAGTCCAGCCCTGGCTTGACGGGAGTTTTATAAACATTTTTGTAATGACCTTGCACCCTTTATACTTGCAGTTTTTAAAGAAGCCGTTGATTTGGGAGAAATGCCCGCATCACTAAAACAAGGGGTAATTACACTTATACCCAAGCCAAACAAAGATAGATTGGTCTTAGAAAATCAGAGAGACCAATTAGTTTGTTGAATAATGATACTAAAATTTTTTCTTTCATTTTTGCAAAAAGACTTCATCATAAGCCCCTTTTACACAGCGCTTTGAACCCGGCAAATTGCCGGCAAATTGCCAGAGTGCCTTCTGTGTGAACGCAAACACGACCCGGGATTGATGCCGGGTTGCATTGCCGTGTTCAGACCCGGAACGCGCGCTGTGTGAACAAAAGCTGAACCAATGCCGTATAAGGGGTTTGTCGTAGTGATGATTCACGAGCCTTTGCAATAACGTTATCGTGCGACTCAGTTACTCTAGAAGAAAGTTTAGGCTTGTTTGAGATGCGCCTAGCCTCGCCTGAAATGTCTGCGAGAGTAGGCGGCTGCAGTAAGAGGAGGAGGAGTGAAGAAAGCGCTGTCAAGCCGGACAGATCTCGGTTCTCGCAGTGGGTCTGACACCTGTGTGAGATCAAAGACTGATATCGCGGGATTCACGCTCGTGCACGTGTTGCTAATAAACTGGATGTGATTTAAGTTCTGTTGCTTTTATATGAAAATAAATATAATGAACAAGACACCCAGTACTTGTTATTTAAAAACATTCCAAATATGTGTTTATGTGTTAATACAGACGTGTTTTTACTTTTTATTAGGGCCGGGACTTTAACGCGTTAATTAAGATTAATTAACTACAGACTTTAACGCGTTAATTAATTACACAAAAAAATATTTATTTAAAGTAATTATTTAAAGTGAATTTCGTTTTGTATTAATTTTATCTTGATTTTAATCAATGTTTCATCAACCAATTGCCTGGATTAAATAAATAAGAAGTAAAAGCAGACAATTATAGATAATCACGACACGGAGGCGCCGGCGCGTGAACTGGAGCGCGTCTCATAAATATACCGAAACTCAGCCTATAAGTGTAGGCCTAGGCCAGTACTTCTCAAAGTCCGGACTCCGGTCCGGATCCGGACCCGGAGGGAATTCAATCCGGACCCACCTCCATTTGATATTTCAAGAGCACTAATTGTGTGTAAGGGATTAAAAGTGTGGATGCACGCAAGCGCGAACCACTAGTGTTTCTTCTTGCTGCGTATCTTTTACTAGGGTTTCCAAATTCCAAAACGTCGCTCTCGCGGCCTGATTGGAGGTAGCTCGTCAAGGGGCCGTTCACATATCGTGTCTTTTGCGCGCTCCGGTTCGTTATTTCAAATGTAGGCGAGCGGCAAGCGCGCTCATATTTGAAGCGACGCGCTGTTTTTTTTCAGGCGCAGCGAGATGTATCGAAAACGCCTCAACTTTTCAGAATGCTGCAAGCGCACTGCAGTTCATGTGACAAGAACCATCAAATCAGCTTCGCCCTTTCCGTAACAACATTGGAAGTTCCAGGAAAGTTCAGTCAACATGAAGGATGGGGGTGCACCTAAACACTACGGGTGTTTTTCTTTTCTCCATAAATAACAGACAGAAAACAGAAACAGAAACAGAAAAACCTGTCTGCTCCACACCAAAAGCCTGTAAGCTAGAGCGTGGAGTTTCGACGAGCGCATGCCGCCCTGACAGTTGATATAAGCCACTGCCGTGGTATTATCGCACCGTACTAGAAACGGGATGTCCCTGCAGGCAAGGCAGAAAATGATTCAGAGCTTTCCAAATAGTAAAAGCTCTAAATAGTTAATGTGCGCTGAACGTAGTCTGCTCAGCCACAGACCGTTCACTGTTCTGCCTTCCTGGGTGGTTCCCCAGCCTGTTAAGGACGCATCTGTCGTCAAAACTTTTCGCATCGTACAGTCCCGAGGGGGGTTCCCTGTGCGTAAAAGTTCTCGCTCTCCTAATGGCGCATGGTCGCCGAGCAGGCGCGCGTCATCGTTACCGAGCGGCAGAGATCGCGAATCGGGCTGAAATGTAGTGACAAAACCCATTTCGTTAACGCTCTCATTTTCAGGAGACCAATGGCACAACTTGGATAGATGAAGCCATGAGATCCTGCAGCCTGAGGCATGTGCGATATTGTACTCTCGCCCCTTCTCTGAACTGAGACAGACAGTCCATCAGCGAGCGAACGCGCTCTTGAGAGAGACGCGCTCGCATGGAGACTGAGTTCAATTCCAAGCCCAGGAAAATTACATTCTGACTGGGAGTCAGATTGTTTTTGCTCGCATTCACCTTGAACCCGAGGGATGTGATGTGCGCGAGCACCCGGCTGGTGTCCAGCGACACCTTCTCCTTTGATTTGGCTATGATGAGCCAGTAAGTCAGAATTCTCAGCCCTGATAGTCTCAGGGCGACATGCATGGGATCAAGAGAGATTTGCTCTTTATGTTGGCAGATATATAAATCTGAACGAATTCATTTGATTCGTTTATTAAATGTGTTGTTTAGTAATGTGTGTGTTTGTGTTGGGAAACACTGGGGCCGAAGCCTTTAATAACTGGGTGAGGGGAACCAAGTGCGTGCGGTGTGGTAACACTGCTATGTACTTTTCCTCACGACAGCCCCCCCCCCCCCCCTGTAACTTGTTGTTGTGGGGGGAGGGGGACACACACACACAACGTCCACTAACACACGGGCTGGGCAGCCACGAGACGGGGGTTTTTTTTATTCAGTTTCTGTTGTTAAATATCCCTAATGTAGGATAACCTGAACAAACCCCGTGGTTTGCATTGATGTTAAAATAGCGCTTCTTATAAAACACTCTGATGTTCACTTTATAGAAGTTGTAGCGATGTTTTCTTGTCACAAAAAGATTGTGAAACACGTAGGCCTACATACCATTTTAAAAATAGCCTATTTTAAAGATAATATTTCGCATTTTTCTTCAATATCGTGCAGCCCCAATCTGTAGCATATAGTCATTTATAAATATAATGTTACGTTTCGTTTTGTGTAATAAAGCATATAGCCTATTAATTTTCTGACAGGCGGAGGGTGAACCAAGACGCGCTTCCCATTTAAAAACAAGTTTCAAGTTACTTTTCACCGTGACTGTCCGCTCAATATCCGCTCTTTGCCAGTTTCACATTTGTTTAAATATTATAATAGGCTTTTGTTATTTTATTTCATTTATGTTGATTATGAACAGTGAACAGCATGAGTAAGAGCAACGGGATGCGAAATATGACGGGAGACATGAAGTGGGTCAGACATGATTTTGACCACTTCATTAAGTTTTGTTTTGTACAAAGACACTTTCTTTAAAGTGAATTTCGTTTTGTATCAATTATGCACGAGCATGCATGGGAATAGGCAATAGGCTATTTAATAATAATACAAAAAATATATATAGTAGAGTGGCAGTGGATGGAATTATATTCTGAATTTCTATGTTATAAAAAATCGTTCTAACTTCTAGCAAGCTCGTTTAAACCGAGTTGTAAATGCCGAAATGAAAGGAGCTCGGCCAAACAAAAATGAAACTACTAAATATAAATATAAAACCGCCAGTAGATGGCGGCAAGGCACTGTTATATTGACATTACTGGTTAATGTTCAACCTATACTTTCAAAAACACAAAGAGGCTATATTTAATATCCACACAACTACTCCTTTTAGACAATTGCAATTGTTCTGCTGTGGTGCTGTTTGGAACTATTTTTTTATTGTGTGAAATGTCATTAACATATTGTTTATTTAAAGGCATTCTGGTTTTCGAATGATCCTTTTTTTAAAAGCTAAAGACTGCTCATTACAGAAACATTAAAATAAATATTTACAAATGTGTGCTTTACTTGGTATTTTTTCTCATCTATAACACTAAATGTATGAAAAAATCAGGAAAAATAGATATCTCCAGACGTATGGCAGACGCACTTAGTCACGTTTGTAAACTTAGATCGTTGCAGGCGTGCAGACGGGCAGACGTGCAGACGTCAAGACGTAATCCACATGTTTACTTCTAACGTGACGCCGCCGTGACGTCTGCATAGATCAACAGCTGCACGTTATTGACGTGTCTACGTGACGTGATATTTGCGTGTTTTTTTTATTTTTTTTATTATTAACAAAAATATCAACATACAAACTCTTGTAGGGAAAAAAGAATATACATGGGCATATACAAATGTTGTCAATATACAAAAGTATTAACCAAGCAGAAAACAATAAGAACAAACCAAAAAAGGGGGAGCTATTTCAAAATACACAAGTCAAAAGCAAAAAAGGCTAAAGAAAATAAAAATAACTTTTGGAGCGGCACACAAGGGGAGATTAATCAAAAAAGTAATTTCCTAGATATGTCTCTACACGTTATTCTTGCGATTTTAGTAGATTTTATCTTTTTCAGTGAGGTAAAAAACAATTTAAAATCATTTATAAACCAAACAAAGGAAGGCTTAGAACATCTCCACTTACTGCAATGAATATGATATTTACCCATAAGAATAATCATATTGACTAAATCTGATACTGATGAATCTACATTATCCATATAAAAGAGGATGTGTGGCAAGATGAGAGTAGGGATATTATCAATCTTAAGTGACAGCCAATTATGTAGCTCGGACCAAAAGCTGTTGGACACGGGGCAAAAAAAAAAAACATGTGTTCCAGAGTCTCATCAGCCATCTCACAAAATACACAAGGGTCTACATCAAATTTAAATCTTTTTCTAAGAAAGTCAGCGACCGGATATATTTTATATATTATTTTAAAGTGAGTCTCCTTGACTTTTGGGAAAATGGGCCATTTAATGAATTTAAAATGTTTTTTTTCTATGGACAATGCAGCCATATTTGGAATCTGTACACACAATCCTCTGTTATAATCAAAAAACAATTTAGATTTTAAAGCATCATTAATATATTTATTATTACATTTTTTGTCAACTAAAGTACAATCATTAATAACTGTATTTGGTAAAGTTGGTAAGGGTCTTGTTGTATATAACAATGTGTTCTGAATTAACTGTAATAAAGGTACAGGTATTGCTTTACAAATCTTATTGTATTCTCTATATGTGCAGTTTAAATTATATTTGTCTAAGAAAGCTTTATATTCCAAAAAGTTACCATTATCATCTATAACATCATTCACAAACACAATGCCCTTTTCATACCAATCAAACCTGAACAATGATTTCCTATTGATTATAATGACCCTGTTGTTCCATAAGGTGGATCCATGCGGAGAAAAGTTATGGGTGAATATCATTTTCCAATATTGGAGAATTTGTTTGTGGAATTTTGATAATTTAACCGGAATTTTGGTCACCTCAAAATCACATTGCAAAAGAAAATCAAGCCCCCCTACTTTTTAAAATAGATGCCTAGGTATGTGAAACCACATAGAATCTGGTTGTGATAGAAATGTTTTCAACCAGTTAATCTTAAAGGTTCCAAACATTGATTCAAAGTCCAAGCCTTTGATACCACCCATATCATACTCTTTAACTAGCTGTGATTTCTTAATATAATGGGTTTTATTTTTCCACAGGAATTGGAAAATAATTGAGTTGGCTTTCTTAATATTACCAGAAGAAACATACAGGGAATGACATGGATAAATTACTTTGGAAATACCTTCTGTTTTAGATAGAGTAACTCTACCAAAAATAGTGAGGTCTCTGGTAAGCCAGCGACTCAGAGATTTCTTCATATCCATTAATCGGTCAGAAAAATTAACATCTTCCCTTCTGATGGCATTTTTAGATAAAACTATTCCTAGATATTTCACTTCAGATTTAACCTCGATTGAAGAGATGATGGAATCCGTTGAGTGAATGGGAAGTAGCTCACATTTTTTAATATTGAGGGTTAATCCTGAAGCTTTAGAGAAAATCGAGACTGAATCAAGGGCAACATCAACCATGAATTTGTTCCTTAAAAGGATTGCTGTGTCATCTGCAAATTGACTAATTTTAAATTCCTTATCAAATATTGAGATCCCATGCAAATTGGGGTTGTGATTAATGAGCATGATAAGTGATTGGGTGGCTAGAATAAACAGTTTGGGAGAAATCGGGCACCCTTGTCTAATACCGCGGAGCACCTCAAATCTAGGAGTCATACCAGGATTCAGGGACACAGAACTATATATGTCAGTATAAAACATCTTAATTATTTTACAAAAATTGTTCCCAAAATCTAAAAAATCTAAGATTTCAAATAAAAAGGCATGTTCAACAGTGTCAAATGCCTTATAAAAATCGAGAAATAAAATAAAGGCATCCGTATCAATGAGATCTCGATAGTCAAGCATATCTAGTAACAATCTGGTATGATTATGTATATTTCTGCCTCTCATGAAAGCTGATTGACACTCATCAATAATATGTGATAATCCCTCATTCAGACGATTGGCATAGACAAGTGCCAGTAATTTATAATCGTTACCAGGGCCGGCTCTGTAAATCTGGGGGCCCTAAGCAGGATAATGTTGGGGCCCTGCCTTGCAGTAAATAATGGAGTATTGCTACCGCAAACCGGAAACTGTATACAATCTAACCCCAATCTAACAAATCTTCAATAAAGTTGTTGCATATACTACAGGTGTTGCTGGAGTCTCGATCTTTGAACTTCTTTTCCCTTTTCCACACTTTAAAAAGAGGGAGAAGTTGGACCAGTAATTTCTTTGCTTCCTTCTAAAGGGATTTAAACATATTCTTCTTTTTTCTTTTTTCTGCACCCGATGGATAGACTCGTTTCATTTTTTCGGTCAAATTTCCAAGTCCAGGGAAGACAACGATCTGACACGGTTGGTTGACTTAACGCAGTGGTTCTCACTTTGGACAAGGGGGAATTTTCAAGCCCCACTGCCCCCATCACCCCAACACAATGCTAATGAAATACGCAACAAGCTTAAAATGTTCCAATTTATTGAAGTAACAAGTAGTATCTAAATACAAACTAACTATCTACATCAAATAACATTCCAGCAAGTAAAAAAATAAAGAAAATAAAAGTGCAGCTGTGTCATAACTTGCATGGAATTCAAAAATAGACAAAATAAAAGTGCAGCTGTGTCAAAATGTTAAAAAAAGAAAAGAAGAGAAATCCATTTGGCAAGACAAGTCTATTTAAAAAAAAAAATTAGACATAACATAGGCTACTGTGTTTGATATGGGATTAAAATGATGGGCAGAGTATGAGATATAAACTAATGATTAATTATTTCAATATTCCTTGAGCGGAGAGCGCATTTCTGAATATTCCTCGGCTCGCTCATTCCGCTCAGGGTCGCGCGCTCAACCCTGCTGGCTCGAAAATATGTGGAATAAGGGCTGCCTCCGACTAAAGTTTTTTTCTAGTCGACTAGTAGTTGTTTATTTAAGCCATTAGTGGATAAATCGCCCCTTTATATTGATTTAATAACTGAAATAGGCTATACAGGATAACGAGTGTTATAAAGCCGCACTCAAGCGCACCGGCAAAAGTAGGCTAATGATTTTGAATGTGTAAAAAATAGCAAGGAGATATTGACTTGTTTATTAATAAACTGGTGTTTTCTGCGTTGCTGCAAAGATGAAGTTGACGACGCGGACTCGCCATGAACGAATAAAGATATAGAGGCATAAAAAGGAAAATTTCCTCCCGTTGGCGCGCTCCACCTGTCACGTGGGCGCGCCCCACACTTTGAGCGGCGACGCGGGCGACTACCATCTGTAGTTAGGGGGCCCCCTAGTGGCGGCGGGGCCCTAAGCAGCCGCTTAGTTCGCTTATAGGGAGAGCCGGCTCTGATCGTTACATAAGGTAATTGGTCTCCAATTATCCAATAAAAGATTATCTTTGTTAGGTTTGGGAATTAGAGTGATGAGACCATGTTTCATAGTGGGAGAAAGATTCCCTTTTGAGATACAATCTAAATAGGCATTATAGAGCATTTCCCTGATATCACTCCAAAAGAAAGATAAAAACTCCACAGTTATCCCATCTATTCCTGGTGATTTCCCCTTAGACATCTGTCGAACTGCCAAGTCTAGATCCTCAATTCTTAGCTCATCTTCCATAAGTTGTTTAAAGTTATCATCCATTGTCTTTTTAAACCCCTGAATCTCATTTAGGAATAAACAACAATCTTCTTTAGAAAAAAGGGATTTATACAAATTACTATAAAAAGCGTAGATTTTTTTCGTTTACTACTTCTTGATTTTCAACAATAATGTCATTGCAATTTAACTTCAAAAATTTTTTTTTCGTCTGTCTTTGTTTTTCCAGACTAAAAAAATAAGAAGAGTTTTTTTCCCCTTCTTCAATCCAACGAGCTCTTGAACGAATAAATGCTCCCTTGGCCTTTTCCAGATATATATTATCAAGATGGGACTGTAGATTGTTTAATTCAGTCTGCTCTTCCATTGTCAAATCATCTTTACAGCACAGCATATTAATGTGACTAATGATGTCTCTTTGTCTTATCTTTTTAAGTGTTGATGCTTGCTTACTTGTCCTAATAGCAATTTGTCTAACTTTGAACTTGAACCATTCCCATTTACTCAGAAAACACATTTCCGATTCACCTACTTCTTTAACCAGTTGTTTAACTACATTACAAAACTCAGTATCTTCCAAAAGGGTATTGTTAAATTTCCATATGGAGTTTATGTTATTCTCTCTTCCATCCGGAGAAAGAGTCAAAAATATTACACAGTGATCAGTTAGGGGTGATGCTGAGATTTCACATCTATTTACCTCATTAATTAGATTGTCTGAGATTAACCAATAATCCAATCTTGAGCACTGGCCATTATTAGATGAGTTAAACCAGGTAAATTGTTTTCTGAGTGGGTTTTTCATTCTCCAATAATCTATTAGATTGGCCTTTGTGATCAATTCAACTATTGTTTCATCAAATGTGTGGCAGTGTCTCTTTGATGGAATACGGTCCAACCAAAGATCAGGGGCCAGGTTAAAATCTCCCCCAATTATTACTCTATCTGTTGAAAAAAGTATTTTCCATTCTTCTAAGCAATTACTTAAGGATGAGAAGAGATTTTTGTTCTGTGCTCTTGTGTTATAACCATACACACATAATAAAATGTAGTTTACACCATTAATTTCTGTTGCGACCATTAACCAATAGCCGGTAGAGTCACTTTTATGGTCAATAATTTTCCCAGGAAATCTATTTAATAAAATCATAACTCCTGCCGAGTGTGACGTTCCATGACTGAAAAAGATAGAGTCTCCCCATTGCAGTTTCCAAAATTTTGTGTCAGCCTCAGCTGAGTGGGTTTCTTGCAAAAAAACACAATTAGCCCTTTGCTCCTTACAGAAAAGAAAAATAGCCTTACGTTTAACATTATCTTTCAACCTCCTAGTATTTAAAGAAATAAAGGACAACATTTAGGTGATAAGTAGATAACCAACAAACAATGCACAAAAGAGTGTAACGATGCGCAGGAATGAGTAATTAGTCCTAAATCTACATGTCTAGAGTAACTAACCCACTAACGTTATATAGGGAGAAAATGAAACATCCAAAACGAACAGTAACAAAGGTCTATTTAAACATGAAATCAACTTCACCTACTTTGTTGTAATTTTCTTAATTTTAGCAGCCATAAAGCTATTATTAGCGTACCATAACAAGTAAAGGATAACACGTTTTAAAAGCATTTACACAGCTAAACAAAGTAAACATTCAATATATGCCATATTCTGGCGTGCAAAAATAAAAGTCATCAACATTGGTGCTCCCAACATCAAAACATCGGATTATTTAACCCTGAATGTTCATTGATGCATTAACAAACAAAGTGTAGGTGTTGATACTTACATATCAGAGCGTTTATGTCAAGCAAACAATAAAGGTAAAATGTCTCAGTCAAACGTGAATGCAGGCTGAAATTCTGACAGCCATTCAAATGCAAGCAAAACAAGTGTTCAATTAGGGTCTACTCTCCGGTTATCGATCAGAGCGTATCCTTCCTTTAAGAATACCCTTTTACCTGTCTTTCTGGCTTCTTGGACCAGCGGCCACAGCTTTGCACGCGCCTCCCGGTCTTCTTTCGAGAAGTCTTCTTTGAAACGTATGTGCATGTCCCTACACACTCGCGCATCCTTCGACTTCTTCCACACATCATCCCGCACCGTTCTCATCCCGAACTGAATGATGATTGCTCTCGGTGTGTTGTTTGAGGTAGCGGCGTCGCCTTTCCTTCCCAGCCGGTGAACGGTGTCTACGGTGTCTCGCAGCCGCTCCACAGACATTGGCACAACTCTGGTCAGTATCCCGATTACAACTTCTCTCGTGTCCTCTCCATCCTTTTCAGGTAGACCAATCATCCTCAAATTCCACCTTCTTTTGTATCGGGTTTGCTCTGCACATGCTTCTTTTAACAGGCTGTTTTCTCTCTGAAGGCCTCCTATTTTTTTCTGAAGCACGCCGATTTCTTCTCGGTTTTCTTTAGTTGCGGTTGTGTTAGCTTCAATACGTCTGTCGAAACTTTTCAAAAGTTCCGTCTGCTCGTCCATTTTTCTGGTCAGAGCTTGTACTGCGTGTAAAATTGCAGCGCCAGTATTCACGTCCTCAACTTCTCTTTGGTGTCTCTGTTTCTTTGGATTCAGCTGTTTAATTGGTGTATGTTCTTTGTTAATTTTGTCTTCTTTGGATGAATGTTGCTCCGCTTCTATTTCTTCCTCAATGTCAAAATCTTCGCATGCCTCGTGGAGAGCAGCCAAGTTGTAGTTGTGATCGACGGACATGATTCCAAAAAAAACCTCCAGAATGTTATGATAACTTATTTTTGTCCCTTAATTTAGACACTACGTTATATGTCTGTTTAGTAGAGGGGTTGTTACACTAGTTTATCACATTTCAAGGACTAAAAAAAGGCTTTTTACCGGAGCCTGCAAAAGTGCTACCCAGGGGCGGAGTGGGACCAAAAAATCTACCGGGAAATTTCATATACCACCGGCCCTCGTCGCCGGCAGGATTTTAATATAGGCTAGCATTTACCGTTTTACTGATTTAAAGGGAACTTTGTTGTACTATGCTGGAGTAAAGTTTATAAATGGTCGTTCTTTCCCATAGAAATTTGTGAAACTATGTTGGGTGGACCTCTGTGCCTCTAGGGGGGTTCGGGGGCATGCTCCCCCGCAAGACAATTTTGTACATTTTAAGGTTAAATGCATCAATCTCGTGCTCTCTGAGAGATCAAAATTAAGAGCTTCAACCCATGAACTGCTCGTTGAACAAAGAAAAAGCATTGATTTAAAGTGGGCTCAAACATCTTTTTAGTTATGAGAGTCTCAGTCTGCATTACATTATCAATGGTGTTTTAGGATGCCAAACAATTATTATAATAATGTAATAATGATTTATATAATTATTCCTATGACGTAAAATCCATTTAGCCTATAAATGTACTATATGTAAATGAAAATGAATATTTCAAAAGTATATTTTAGCCTACATTACACTATAATATAGGAAAATTACAATACTTTTGTCCTAATTTCTTCACTATAAACCCTTGAGCTTTTATTTAGGAGAAAACACCATGCTGATCGCGTGAGCAAGTAATCACGCAGCACAAACAGGATGCTATTCTAAACGTCTTGTGCTGTTTTATAAATGCACAAAGCCATATCATGGTTTCAATTTTAGTTCGTTGGCAAAATATAACGCTAGAGACCTTAATGTTAGGTTATAAATTTTACATCTTTACATATGTGTTGGGAAAAGGGAGAAGAGAGAGTTCGGCAAAAGGCGGATTCGAACTCGCGTCGAGCGCATCAAAAGCTGCACTCGAGTATCTCAGGCTCACACCCTACGACCTAACGTTACGCCACTAAAGCTTAGCGCAAAACTACGTTTCGTTTTAGATAATATTCATTAAAAAAAAAATTCTTCCCCTCACTTGGGGCCCAAGTGCGCATGGCGAGCTTCCAATAAATACATTTTATCAGACCGGCCCTCGCGGCCTCGAAACACTACCGGCCCACCGGGAAAACTCCTGACTCTCCCGATTGCCACTCCGCTACTGGTGCTACCACTCACTCCGCCATCTTAACTCCCTCCGTGCTTCTCAATCGATATTTGCGTGTACGTCTCCATATAAAACAAATGGAGACGTACACGCACGTATACACGTGTGTTATCTGTCGTGCTTGTCAGTCTCGTCGCCGAATGGAACATTTCGAGCGCCATATTTTGAGCCTATCGGAATATACAACTGCGCGCGACTGCAGAATCCGACACGTGCGCCTTGCGGTCGCGAGAGTTTTTTGACATACGTCAGCCTGACATCAAAGCAAGGCAAGCACTCGGACACATTTCTAACCGGCATGCATCTCGCTCTGATCACCGGTGATCGGTTCTGCGCAGATTTTGCTCATCTCAAACAACTTGAAACAAGTCTTTTGTGTTCGTCATCGATACAAGAAAGATCTATGCATGACGGAACAGGATGATGGGCAATGTAGTATGAGTGAATGACACCCTGGTGGAAGAGGACCTCTGGTGGTTACCAGGGAAACACAAACCAAACACTGTGACAGAACCTTTCTGGATCCGACATAAAATTGATAAGTTTAATTATATCAAGTGCTGTGACTGTGAGAAAAGGCTATAAAACTCCACCTCCAGCATCCTGACACGCAATATAGCCTACTAGCCGAGACTCCCTCTTTACGTATAGATGTGACGTAATGACGCAAATACATGCTCAAATCTCCCGCGGAAATACACCAGTACCACTGGAATTAAAAACATTACAAGCTTACCGCTTTGAATCGAGCTAAGGCAAGCAGATAGTTTTGAACACTGGCTGATTATGTATTTTCTCAAATATGTATTTTGGATCATTTTTAACCCAAAAAAAGCTACGGGCTGGAGCTTTAAATGAGTTCGTGGCCTTGACCAACAGCAACATCATGTTGTCTTCGCCAACCTCAGTGAAGTAGCTCACAGGCTTTTTGCGAAGGACAGGACAACTAAAGGACCAGGACGTCCTTTACTGGACATAGCACAAGAGATGATCGAGTACTACGTGATATATTGTTACACATGTGTCCAGCTTGCGCGCCTGCTTGGAGTATCTGAGCGAACCATTCGACTGGAACAGCATGGATTAAGGCAGGCTATTTCATTTTAATACATTTGTATTATTGAGAAAGGAAAAAGTGGAATGGCACTGTACAAATAACGAATTTAAATGCTATTCTGTTATGAGTATTGCCTTATACAAAAAATTATGCTGCGAGTTTTCTCAGCACTTTGCATCATGCTTTTGATCAGCGCAGTCGGTGGAGAGCATAGCAACTGCGCGCGACTGCAGAATCCGACACATCCTTGCGGTCGCGAGAGTTTTCTGACATAGGTCAGCATGACATCAGAGCAAGGCGGACCGCACTAGGAAACACATTAGGGATGAGCGATACCACTAATTTTGTTTTTGATGCGATACCCATACTTTCAAGGCCCGTATCGTCCATACCGATACCAGCTGAACTTTTAAATGTATACTAAATTTATACTAAATTTACACTAAACATTATATTTGAAAGGCATTTTAACGTGCAATATGTCTTAATTGGAATTTATTCGATTATATTTTTATTTACACATGGTTAAAATGTTTACTTGTAGTGGTAACCATGGAAATCTACAAAATATTATAGGCCTATTTGAACTATGGTCACTGTAACTAATGCACTAGTAACTAATAAATAAGCACTAGTATCTAATAAATAAGGACTAGTATCTAATGAATAAGTACTAGTATCTTTAAAAAGGTACTAGTACCTTAAGAATAAGCACTAGTATCTAAAGAAAAGGCACTAGTGTCTAAAGAATAAGCACTAGTAGCTAATGAATAAGTACTAGTACTTAATGGAATAGATACTAGTATCTAAAAAATAAGTACTAGTAGGTAGCATGAAAATAGAGACTAGTAGGTTTAAATGATTAAATGTTAAAACGGCTTGCCATAGCAGTATCGATACGCCCATCCCTACACATTTCTAACCGGCATGCATCTCGCGGTGAACGGTTCTGCGCAGATTTTGCTCATCTCAAACAAGCCTATAGGTTTCGTGACTTCATATAGAAGGCCAAAACTGGAGTCGAGGACAGCATTGTCTTTGTGTTGTTGTGTGTCCCACAGCCATGCAGAATCTTTATTGAGCAGTTGAGTGGGTGTAGCACTGTGGACAAGTCAGGAAACTTTCCAAGGTAATTTACCATAGCACTTGTCAGAGTTGAGTGATGCCTTTGGGGCATGTTCTGTCTTACTGAAATGGCATGTCTTTATTGAGCTTTAGTCCAGACTCCTGGAGTGTCTGTAAAACAGCCTCTAGATTCCTGTCGTGTGTCTCTTGATCTCTGTCATACACCAGAACATAATCCATGACCACCACACAGCCCTCATGTCCTTCCAACAGCTTGGTCATTTCCCTCTGGAAGATATCAGAAGCCGATGTGATCCCAAAAGGAAGTCTCTGGAAATAAAATCTGCCTTTTGGAGTGATGAATGTTGTAAGCATCGAACCACTGTAGTCCAACGGGATTTGCCAGAATCCTGATGATCCGTCAAGTGTTGAGAAAACATTAGCCACTGTCAGCTTTACAGCAACATCCTCCAGAGTAGGCAGCATGAATTTTTCTCTCTTCACAACTTTTTTGAGGTGCTTTAAAGAGCATATTGCAGGTAAAAAATTGAATGCAGGATTTAAAATGTTTTAAAACGACATAAGGGCACTAATTTAGTAGATAAAGTGAGCGTTTCTTTGACTGCTTGTAAAAACGGCTTTTTTTCAACATCGCAGATACTCAGTGCAGAGTAGGCTGGTATTCAGCAAGAGCGGCCGTGAGTCAGTGTGTTTTAGGTAGTTTTTGTATTTCAATTTATCATCTGCATGGTAAATTATTGTGTTTGTGGAGGTTGCAAAAACTCCGGCCTGTCCATTGTTTTCCTGTTGCTTGAATTGACCGCTCTCCCGCCCGTTACGTCACACCCGCCACGCCCATTTTCAGGTGCGGAAGTAAAATTTTCTCACAAAAACGACTCCTGAAGCTTCTGTAGCGTATTTATATGTATATTTTAAAGAAAATCTAGTTCCTACATTATTTTTCTATACTTTGACTCGTGACATTGACTGCATCCACTATAGCTCTTTCTGTATTAATGGAAATGGCACCCTGCGATGTGACTAAACTGTAAGGTTGTGCGTCTGGCTTCAGTTCAATTTTTATCGGCTTGCAGTTCAGACAGACAATTTCTCCAAGCACTTCTGCACTTCCTGATTCACCTGTCTTTTGCACACATTGGTTAAAGCATGCATGTTCATGTATAACATTCCTGCACGGTATGAAATGTTCGTTAAACGTTTCTATACCATCTTAAAATCACTGGAATGAGCAGGCTCCGTGAACCAAAACGAGATCACACCTTCCTCTTTAAGCAACTTTGCAGTTATCGTGTGAAGCGTTCGATCCAGAGGCCATGTGGAGGGCTGGCTAAAATCAAACGATTCCAGAGCTCGTCAACATCTCTGTTTGTTTAGTCAGTGGGTATGATGAATTTCTGACACCATGTCACATATACAGTCACGTCAGGTATATATTCTTTAGAGAATTTATTGAGAGCAACAGCTCATTCAACACTCACATGCAGTACCATGTTGTCTAAACTTCCATGCTTGAGTCACATTCATTACATATACACCCCAAAGCCTTATGGGTAATGTAGTTTAAAACTCATCCAGACACAACTGCCAGACATGTACTGTACAAATCGTATTGCTATTGTGCATTTACAAAGCAGCCATTCTTAATCAACTTTTGCCTGCGGTGAAAAGCATTTAAACTGCTGAACAAAGCGGGTTTGGCTCAAGTTCACACAGGATGACTTTTCAGAGGTTTAATGCTTGAGATAAGACTGATCATCTTCCTTTCCAGTGTTTGAATGTCTATTATGTGGCAAGCTTTCACTTGTGACTTAAGCTAACACACACATTTGCTGTATTGTTAGTTGATTGTTGCAGGTGTCTCCCAAGTGTTTCTACTGCAGGATTCCCCCAAGTGTTTCTACTGCAGGATTCCTTACATTGTTGGCAGATCATGGGACCCCCATTCTATTCCCCCCTACGGTGGCCCAGTAGTGCACAAAAATAAATTTTTATATATATATATATATATATATATATATATATATATATATATATATATATATATATATATATATATATATATAGGGAGCTATAATGCACGTAGGTGATTTTGAATTAATATTTCATGTCGATATACAATGGTTACATTGTTAAACTAATTGTGGTATTGATATCTTTGTAAGACTTTCGACTCTATAGAATATTGGCAGGTGAAAGCAAATGTCTGGCGAATCTCGAACCTTACTTTACCGCGCTCCAACTGCCCCCCTAGTGGTCGGGAGCATTTCCGTTGGGGTTTGATTTCCTTGTGCCGTGACTTGTTTCCATGCTTGTTTCTGTTGTGTCGTGACTTGTTTTCATTGTGTTGTGTCTTATTTCCGTTTGTGCTGTGTCTTGATGTCGTTGTTTTGTGGCTTGATTCCGTTGTGTTGGGAACTTATGTTTGCTTTTTAAATTTTGTTGTGCTGTCACATCTCTTCTCTAAGGGGGTATTCTAGAAAGCAGGTTTTGCGACTTACCTGGGTAAGTTTACACAACAATTCTTCTTCTTCTTCAAAATAGTTTTTTTCTTTTCTGTTTATTTGGTTACAGAACCTGAGGTAACTTTCAGGGTAAGTATAGCCACAGTAATTCTATGAACATAACCTGCTCTGAAGGTTAAATATATATATTATTTATATCTCTCTCTCTCTCTCTCTCTCTCTCTCTCTCTCTATATATATATATATATATATATATATATATATAATAATTACAATTGAAAATAATAGTAATTATATATATGTATAATTACTATTATTTTAAATTGTAATAATTGTTCTCGATATTGGTTTTATAAATATTTATAATATGCTGATTTATTATCAATGTTGGAAACAGTTGTGATGCTTTATTTTTTATTTTTTTATAACCAGTTTTGATACTTTTTTCAGGATTCTTTGATGAATAATAAAAAAAAAAAACAGCATTTATTAAAATTAGTGCTGTCAAACGATTAAAATATTTAATCGCGATTAATCGCATTAATGTCATAGTTAACTCGCGATTAATCGCATTTAATCACACATTTTTATCTATTCTAAATGTCTCCTGATTTCTTTTTGTCCCATTATTTTTTTCTCATTTTAATGCTCTTATCAACATGGAAAAGTGGATCGGCTTGCTTTGAACAGTATATGCCAATATTGTTTTCAATAAAAATCATTTGCACAATTTCACACTAAAACATTCACACTTGGAGCAAATAATCTCTCACACAATGTGACACTGTCCATCAATAAAAGGGTGAAAGAAATACTGACTAGGTCCTGATATTGATGAGGGGGCGGAGAATTCGCATCAGCTGTGTGTGTGAGTGTGTGCGTGTGTGTGTGTGTGTGTGTTTGGCCATCATCAAGTGGTATTCAGACTGGAGGTGCTGCGATGATGATCAGTTCACAACGACAAAACACACAGATCACTTTGGTCTTGTCAATGGAACCATTTGGCAACTTTTTAAAAGTAAACTTTCCATTCAGAATCTTATTGGCGTCCATTTCGGTGTCTCGCGCTCGTCATCCACTCAAAACTGGACGTTTTGAACGTTCCTATAACATTCAGAAATAACGTTTTTAAAACTTAATGGGAACGTTATGAAAACGTTCTTATAACCTAAAATTGTAAGCTGGGGAAGAGGAGAGATTCGCGATTGCACTGAACACGTTTTAAGTGCAGGTACATATTCTCTGAGCGAGCCCAGAGAAAATTCTTACAAGAGCAGCGTGTATCTGAGAGCGCGCGACTCGAGCACAGAGAGATTCGTGCTCGGCACATTATATTCCGCGCGCGAGCAGAGAGATTCGCGCTCGCGCATCCGGCTCGCAAGCCCAAACAAGTGTGTGCGGCGTGCCTGTTGTTTTGTTTCCGGTCTAGCTAGATTCGCTTGCGCTTTCAAAACGTCCTCGCGCGGCGCAAGCCATTGAAATGAATGGGTTTCATAGCGCAGCGCCGCGCATGCCGCGTCCTGTTGCAAAAGCATGCGGGAAAAAAAACTACAAAGTTTGCTAGGCCAAAAAGACCGTTAATCGCGCGATAAAAAAATTAACGCCGTTAAAATGGGTTTGCGTTAACGCCGTTAATAACGCGTTTAACTGACAGCCCTAATTAAAATACAAATCTTTTGTAACAATTTACTACCAAACTAAAGTTTGGGGTCTTTTTTATTTTATTTTAAGATATTAATAATTTTATTCAGCAAGGATGTGTTAAATTGGTAAAAAGTGATAGTAAGCATTATTTTTTAAAGCATTATTTTAAATTATAATAATATTTCACAATATTACTGTTTTATTTTCGGTATTTTTGATCAAATAGATGCAGGCTTGATGAGCATAAGATACTTTTTTTCGAAAACATTAAAAATAGTAATGTTTCCAAAGAACTTTAGATTTGGAAGCAAAATGGCTAAACATAAAAAAGTTAACTTAGACAGCCATATTATCTTATCTTTGCAAGCACAGGCTGTTCTTTTAAACTTTCTATTAAACTGTTTTTAACATGGATAAATCAGCATATTAGAATTATTTCTGAAGGATCATGTGACACTTAAGACTGGAGTAATGATGCTGAAAATCTAGCTTTGACAATACAAGAATAAATTGCATTTTAAAATATATTTAAATAGAAAACAGTTGTTTTAAATTGTAAAAAATATTTCACAATATTTCTGTTTTTCTGTATTTTGTATCAAAATAAATATTATTTTGAAACGGGTTCTCAAAATAAATAAATAAATTATATATATATATATATATATATAATTTATTTATTTATTTTGAGAACCCGTTTCACTGGGACACAACACAATAGGGAAGACAAAACTATCCGTCACTTGGATTATATAATGCATTTTTTCTTATTTACATTAAATACAGAAATTCTAAAAGGGGATGTAGCGTAATAAATTTTTCAATAAGTAATCCACCATGTTTTCTGCTCATATTGCCTCATTTAAAATAAATTACTTTCCATTGCTTTGTCACTGCAAATTGCTATCCTTGTGATCGCTCGCTAAAATATCATATGCTTACATTACAGATAATGCGTGTATGTACATTTTGTCTCCATTCTCCTGGTTCTAGCCTGCCAATAATATATATTGACAGAAGTTTAGTTTAAGAATTGAGTTAGTTTTTATTTTGATGTATAGTGTTTGGTATGTCAGCAGGTGTAATCTTTTTGCAGTCGTCTTAAAATCACTGATAATTTGGGGTTATTTTCCGTCTTCTGTGCAATATTGTAATATATTAAAATGATACTAACCATGGGTCCTACAAAAGTCATTCCAGTTTAAAACAAACAAACACACAAAAAAATAAAAAATAAACAAAAATAATTATTCCTGCTGTTTTTTTTTTTGGCAGATTTGTCAACGTTGCATAACTGAGCATAACCGTGATGGCCCTGTTACATGTGAATGATTGCGGAAGTAAAATAGTTTTGAAATAATAGTGTTGTCAGTCAGGATTTTTGTCATGTCTTTGCTTCCGCTTTCAGATAGAAGAGCTGAACCAACACTGTCAGCTGCACAAGGACTTTATGTTGTTATACTGTCCTCTTCAAACCATACTTTCATTTTAAGGAAAAAAATCAGTTTTATAGATTAAGGGCCAGATTTACTAACAGCTTGCGCCAGCACAAACCCTCTTTTGGTGTTAAAAAAAATCACTGTCAGGATTTACTAAAGATACTGTGAAAAATTAGCTCTGAAAAGGCATGGACGGGGTTATTTTTGCGGCTGACCTTATTGCACTCTCATTGGCGTTTTTTGGAATTGTTCTCTCACGCTAATTTGACCTGTTTTGTATATCTAGCCCTAAGAGTCAAAGGTAAACTTTTGGCCCTCTAGCGGTTAAAAAGCAAAACTACATGCATTTTGAGGAAGAACGTTGTTTTGGTTGTGCTTCGCCTTTGCATGACTGTTCGGATGAATATGGTTATCCCACTGCTCATAAAACATTCACTACTAGGCCTAAGGGATATAACCAGTTAAAATAGCTGACTAGCTGAAGATGTTACTGTAGCTATACCCATTAATAGACACGGTACTTCATTGAAAATAAATTCCAGCGCAGCGCTACAACCACCATAATGAAATGGCCCTTCGAATTGAATAATGCTTTACAATGAACTCTGTTAAAAGAGCAAAGAGCTACACATGGCAATTTATCTGTTTAATAAAATACCTTACTCACCTGTTGAGTAATAAAAACGGCATCTCCGAGTCGCTTTTACTACCTTTCTCCTAAAAGCCAAGCCAATGTTGATTCTCGTTTTATTACGAGCTTTGTTGCATTCTCTTTCTGCCTGCAGACTCTCCTCTGTTCTGCATTTTTAAAACGGGTTATTCACCGGTTTGGGATTTAGCGTGCACCATGTCAACCTTTCTCGCTCGTGACAACTAACCGATGCCACTCTCACACCATACAAGGGTCAAAGTAGCTGGAGCAACTTTTCTCTATTTACAGATATGACAATACATGCACGGGCGAGTGATGCATGTATGCAATTTCCAGGGAAAACCATCCTGCTTGTTCGAAATATAAACACTTATAATAGGCTTACTATAGTGAATCAGGGTTAGACAAAAAAAAAGTTTTGGTAGAAGGATTGATGAAGTATTGACTCATTCAAATTTGGCAGATTTTGAAAAATAAAATAAGTTATGTAGTGTAAAATTACTATATCTTTACTATATAGCCTTACATATATACATATACATATACACATATATATATATATATATATATATATATATATATATATATATACTATATATATATATATATATACTATATATATACTATATATGCATACAGGGGCGTGGTAGCGGGGGGAAAAGGGGTACCGAGTACCCAGGGCCCGCGGCAGGGGGGGGGGGGGGCCCTTAGAATTCGCCGAGCTCAAGTCAAAAGTCCGCTCATACCCATACCCCCCCCCGTTGGAGAAGTCGCCGCGCTCAAGTCCAAAGTCCGTCTCCCGCTACAATACCCCCACAACCCCCCCCCCCCCCCCCCCCCCCGTTGGAGAAGTCGCCGAGCTCAAGTCCAAAGTTCCCGCTACCCCCCCCCCCCCCCCACCCCCCGTTGGGGGCAGCGATTATTTGTTATGCTTGTTAGTGATGGACAGCAGTATTAAATGCTGTTCCAACTGAACGCTCTGCGAGTTTGAGTTGCTTATAAGGTGAATTTGGAAAAGCAACACGCGCCAAACATCTTTCCAAACACGAGCAGCATTTATGAACCTGTTGACCAACAAAAAACAACAAAAAATAAAGCCAATTGTTTTAATCTTCTGTTTATTCAGCTACATCGATAGTATGATGCCCATAGGGATTTCCTGGAATAACTTGCATTATCTACTTCTGTGACAGGGCATATTTGGAGTTTTTCTGCGTGAGAGCGCCCTCTGGCTTTCAGATGGAGCAGCATTTACTACTGAGAACAGTGCCATACTTCACTGACAAGCTGCGCATAAAATAATCGCAGCCTTTGTCAAATCGCGTGCGGGTTTCATTTCGATTAATTGTGCAGTCATCGTGCATAGTATAACTATATGTAATTCAGTTAAGTTTACTTAAATATTTATTGTCTTAGTTATTTAATACATAGTTAAATATAGAATCGTATATAGTATCAATCAGGCCCAAAGTTTAGCTCCGTTTAGCTCCAGCCCTGATCAAGCACACCTGAACAAGCTAATAAAGTAATTAAGGTCTTCAGGATTACTAATGCGTGGGCCTCATCCTCCTCTGACTTTTGTGGGACCAACTCCGCACAGGGCCTAGGATAGTATAATGTTGACTGAGTGTAAAGGAATCTGATGAATCCTGCATAACAACAACTCTCAAGCACTCCGATTCATAGATACTGATAGGAATGTACAATTATGCAATGACGATAATATATTTTATACTCCGAACATGAAAATTCACTTTCCTATACAAATGTAAAAAAGTGAGTTGATTAAAGATATATTAAAATCTATTTATTTTCAGCTGTTCAAATATGATACTTTTTTACTTTGTTGATCGAATTTCAGAGACAAGGCCTGATAAAGTGTGTAACTATAATAGCCTATTCTCTTTCCATAATTTGCCAATAATGGATTTTTTTCTAAGGGTATCTGAGTATATATATGTGATTAACTCCTCCTGATAATGTAGCCCACAAGACCTTATACTGTTTCTTTTAAAACTCAGCCCACTTATCTGTTCTTTTCACACAAGAGAACAAGGAAATAATAGAGAGAATTAAACTGGTCTAGCAGGTGACCCACACGCAGTCACATTATTGTGGTGACCTGCACAAAGACACGTTAATTCCAGGAAGATTTTGAAGGTGGATCATTTGACAAGGAAACAAAATCTCAGACCCTGAGAAACGAGTTCGGCATCTCTTCATGGTTGTTTCCAGAGGTAAGGTAAGTGTGACAAATCAATGTTTATTCTTTTGAATGTATAACTGCTTTAAATTTCATTTTTGAAGTAGGTCTACATTAATAAAAAACCTTGACTTTAAAATGTACTGTTCAATGCTTTACTTTTGAAAATTGTCATTTCTGTCTACAAGCAGAACAAGCTAAAATTTGACCTACATTCAGGTGTGCGATTGCTGTTGACTGGTGCACAACCAATACTTATTTGTACTTGGAGTTTGTGTCATTGTAATTTATTATGAAACAATCCTTTTTTATTGCAGGGTACTGTACTCCCATTAAAATTTGTGATAAATAGCATGGAAATTTGACTGTTTTGAGCACTGGACATTACAAAAGACCTTAAACATCTTTAATCAAAATGTAGTCTTATCATTGTTCACTGATTATCTATGACATCATTTCCTATTTTACAGATATAAGGTGTCTGGATGAGCCATATAATTGCCTTTTGTTCTGAAGAAATATGTTGAAGTGATTTTGACTATTATCAGTGTCATCAGTGAGAAACATGGCCGGTCAAGGTACGATCAACTAAATTATTTTTGGTTCACTGTAACTATGTTTGTCACAAAAATGCTGTAATTCAAGTCAATGAAGTCAATTATCTCAAACCACTTGAGCCTTTAGGTTTTAGATCTTATATATATGATATCTCACTAAAAACGAATTTGGTGCTCTTACCCTGCAAAAATGTTCACTGTTGAAACTATCAGTTTACATATTTGCATTGAAGACAGAATTCATGCAGTAAATTTCATTATCTTTTCCGAGACTGTGCTAATAAATGTTTGATTTTTTCTGATATCTGTTTATAGGCCATATATTTATGTTTTTCTTCTCAGATAAAGGAAAAATGCTAAAGTACTTTGCAGGAATCATAATGACGCTCCTGCTGACCCATGAATGTGTTGTGGACACACTTGATTTCCCAGAAACAAGTATAGATTTAGAGGTAGGGAAAGGTTTTTTTTTCTTCGCTGTGGAAACATAAACACAAATCATGTACTGTATGAAAAACAACAGATTCCTGTCTTTTAAGATTAACTTGCTATAATAGAGTTTTCACTAATAATTAAATATTTTGTAACCATTAAAAGCACTTTTATGTGTTTAACAAAATTTATAGCATAAAACAAATTTATTGTATAGAGCCATGATCCAGTGTTATTTTAGTTTTTATTATAGTTGTATTCATATTTTGAATGTGCATTTATTTTTATAATTTTGTTTATTTTGTAGTAATTTCGTTATGTGCTTTTGTCTTTTTATTTGTTTTTCTTTAAATTTTGCTATTTAGTTTGAATTTATTTTTCGTTCCGATTTAGTTTTATTTAGTTTTTATTTATTTCTAATAATTTATAAAATAGCTAATAATTTTAGTACTTCAACATAAACTTGTGTCAGATTATTGCCACGGCAACATTTCTAGTTTCCGTTTAGTTTGTTTTCGAACTAATTTATATTTTATTTTATTTCATTTAGTTAATGTTATTAACCCTGCCATGGTCACATGATCAACTCACATGATAAAAGTTTATAGATAGATAGATAAATGTATTTTTGTGTTTTATTTTTACAGTTTAGCTACATTGATGGGCAACTGCATCATAGATTACCGAGAAGCGCAGGTCGGATTCACTGTTTTGTCCTCTACTCACACTGTTATAATAATTGTTTGATGTTATTTATATAAGAATCAAGACACATTAACTTAATATGCTTTGTTATTTTTTTAGTCTGGGATTTTGTCTGTCAATGGTTTTGTCTTGTCCTTTCCTTCAAGAGTACAGGCCTCCATATGACCGCATGATGATTAAAATCTCATTCATTTTCTCATGTATAGACCTATTGGAGTTCATTGTGGTTGTGGAAGTGAATGCATCCCAAGCTGTGGTGATTGAACAGATCAGAGCGTCATTGGCCTCCATCACATTCCCTCTTCAATTGGGCAACAGTACTGAAATTACTGCTGTGAACATCACAACAGGTGAGCCAGTTAAACCGGTGATCAAAAGCTATTTATGTAATTCTCACTGATCCATTATCATCTTTAACGTTGTGCAAACAATCTGTTGTTAACCAGTTCTGTTATATTTACATTAGTGTGCCAGCCAAATGTGACCGAATACCAGTGCGTTTGTGAAGATGGTTATGCATGGACATACAACAACTGCAAGACATATGAGGCCTGTGATGACATCAGTCTGGGCTTATGTGGATGTATCAGTGGTATTCCGAGTGATGGAGAGATGTGTGTGCTGGAGAGCGGTAAGAATCATGACCAAACAAGCCAACTGCAAATGTACTCTAAAAAGCTGTATTAATGTTTATGTTTAAAAATTCAGTAAAAAAAAAAAAAAAAAAAAGTTAAATGGTATACTGTAAGTTACCTTAACATATACAGTAAAAAGGATGAATTTGCATATAATTTACTGAAAATCTATATTTTATTTAACAAGACAATATACTGTAAGCATGTTTACATTAAAATATATTATAAGGAGTCTCCTTATGATTTATGGTGAAAAGCTATTTAAGAATGTTTCCAAATGCATCTTTTCAATATATATATTTTTTTAATAGTTATGATCAATTATGTAAACATGGATAGTGTTATGGTGGTTTTTAAGGTAAAACAATAGATTTACTGTAGGTTGGTACATCAGTTAACAAAATTTACAAATACTGTATATACTGTAAAGTATATGGACACCAAAATGCCTCTCATGATGCCTAGAAAGTTTTACAGTGAAATTGCACAGTCACTAGTTTAAGTTTTGTACTGTCAATTTAACCAAAAAATGTAGTCTATTAACATCTGTTGGAACTACTTTTGATTTATTTTGATGTATTACACATTGCTATTGAATTAATTACATAAAAATGTACATTGTAATAAAATACAAAGTACAATAATATATGCTTGTTGATTCTGCCACAGAACTGCCCTTCACAGACTTATTGTTTGAAATTGAGATGGAATCATCAAGCATCTCTGTGATCGATGAAATGAGGAGATATTTGCAGAACATGACCTTTCCACTTCAGTTAGATGAGCTGGTTGAAGTATTAGATGTGGACATCACGACAGGTGAAGAACATCACATGACCTTCATGAGCTTCTGAACACAAACAAAGCAGTTCTGATCTGTTAAAAATGACCTTACGTTTATGTTTTATCCTTTCTTAGTGTGCAATTTTAATGACAGTGGATACAAGTGCGTATGTGAGGATCAGTATTTCTGGCCGTGTGAAAAGTGCACAGAATATGGGAGCTGTGATGACATCACGAACAACACATGCAGCTGCATCAATGATATTCCAAGTGACAGACAGTTCTGTCAACCAATCAACAAGATAACAAGTAAAATTGTTTTATACATTTCTGTTTGTGATCACACAGAAGACCTTGGTTATTGTTACAGATTATTTCTAATCCATTCTCACCTTTTTCCTGGAAGATAACACTGCATGTGGGAAACCACCAACAGGTACATACAAACATCTGATTTAAATCCCGAAGTCCATATAACTGCAGCATTTTCATGCATATTGGAAGATAATATTCTATTGAATATTCCTAACTCTTTTTATCTTTCCTACACTCACTCCAGTTCCAGCTGAATATCTAACTGAAATTCAGATAGATGCAGAGAATACTTCCATCATTGATCAGCTGATGATCTATTTGATGTCTTTCAGTTTGCCCTACAAAATCAGTGACAGCACTAACATCACAGAAATCAACATAACTACTGGTACGAGCTCTGTCTCTGCTTCGACTTGTACTTTATACATCATATGTACTGCTAACTTGTGGATTCTGCTTTTCAGTGTGTTCATTGAACCAAACGCAGTATCAGTGTAAATGTGAGGGTCTGTTTGTTTGGCCAAATGACACGTGTCACTCGTACGAGGCCTGTGATGACATCACTGATGGTTCATGTACATGTATCAATGCCCTTCCAGTGGATGGACAGTTCTGCCAGTTAAAAGAAGGTGAGCCATTACATTCATAAATCTGAAAAACAACAGCATTCTCCTGTTAACTTTTTATATTTGACATTTGATTTGTAGCAACCCAATGCAACTAAATATCATGGACAGTGATTTCACACTTTTAATTTAAGCACACTTTTAATCTTAAACTCAATTGCTTATCTTTTCTTAATATCTGGTATACCGATAATTGTAACCATTTTAGTGAGTCTCTAAAGAAAAGTTTCCAACAACAGTTTTCACAGTAACTTGTAGTGTTTGAAGTGTTTGGATAATTTCTTAGATAATAATAAAAAATAAAAAAAAACCAGCAATTAATTAAATTGAGAAATGTGTAATATTTTTTTTGCCATAAACCAAAACATAGATGAAAATGAATTCATTAATGAAATATTGGCAATGAATATAATGTTTTTTATATTAGTAGTCAAATTATCATACAGATATTGTGTCAAAAAGCAGAAATCACTTATCAGTAATTGGACATTGGTGTATAAAAATAATCTGAATCAAGTCGGCTGATCTCTATTGCAGAGTAGGAACTTTCATAAAAATACAGCAAAACAACAACATTCCAGAAGAAGGCCGTGGCATCAAGAAAAACCTGTTTTTGACAGTGAGGGTACATAGTTTTACTTTTGTTCTGCTATACTTTTTTTTGCAGCACCACCTTCTAACTACGAGATTGACATTGATGTGAGTTTCTTTGACTTGTTCCTGGTGAACTACTTAAGAAGTCTAATCACGAACATCCGCCTGCCTCTCATTCTGAGCAACAGCATAAATATCACAGATATCGACATGACTACTGGTAAGAGCAGAAAGCTTCGTTACATCAGTGTTTGCACAAAAATTAGTAATTTTGATACGATTAGTTTTATATTTCTAATCATGTATGTTAGATAGACTGTATATTTCCTTCTGTGCCACTGAATGTCTTTGGATATTAACATGCACATAAACACAGTTACTCCCATATATGTTTACCTACAAATGCAAAGATTCAGAAATGCTTTCTTGGTTTTACACTAATAATTTTAAGTGACTTCTATTGATTGTATGAATATAGCCAAAAAGTCGCCATCATTTCTTTTTTTCACAGTGTGTGGGTTAAATGGAACACAATATGAGTGCAAGTGTGAGGAGCGTCATGTTTGGCCCAATGACACCTGCAGGGCCTATCATGAGTGTGATGAGATTGTGGGAGGCACTTGTGGATGTATTCAAGCTCTCCCTTCAGAGGGTCCGCTTTGCCAGAGAGGTAAGACATTGTGGAAACAAAGCATGCAAGCAAACAAATACATAAATAAAAAGAATCATTATTGAATTTGAATGTTTGTGTATCTGATTCACTATCTTTGCTTTCGTCATTATAACAACAACTTTATTTCATTTAAACTGTCAGGATCATTTCTGTCATTTTTATTCAGTTTTTAGATAAGATAAAAAAAATAATGTATACTACATAAATTAAATGATTAAAAAAATAAAAAAATAAATTAGTTATCCCATACACAAAATAATACAATTCCAACAAAAAATATATGGTTAGAGAAATTTATAAAGGTCTTTTTAACTCTATATTCCCATTTTTTTGTTTATCGTTCATTTCTACTGCATACATGTAGTTCCGTACGAGTGGTGTTCTGAAATGAGAAGGCAAAGTCCTCACAGGTTTGTTTTTTTTGAATACATCAAATATAAATTCATGTCCCAGTTAACTTAATATTGTCACATTTTCCTCGTTAAATAAACATTAAATCAAATAAGAGAAACCAAATACAATTTTATTTTGTATTTTTACATCAACTTGGTAATTAATGTTCTGTTTATTAAAGCCAAGTATAAATTTCATCAAGGTAGTATGTAATTTTACATTTATTCCAAAATAATAACTAAAGGCAGTAACAATTTAAACGATATATTATATTTGTGAACTGTTGTTCACCATCATCAGTCATCAAGCTCGGTAAACACTGGTCACAGACATGAAGATGTACCTTTAAAAGCTGATTGCTCAGTAAAAACCTCCACAGCCATCATGTTTTCAGGCCTTTTCAAGTTTGATTTTGACGTGACAAAGCAGTGATATCTAAATTGCTGAGTTGTTTACTTACTTTTTTATTAATCGTCCCATTAGACCGATTGGCGAGCGCACACGAAAACAAGAGGCAAGATTTTTCACACAAACCAATCATGTCCACTTATAACCAATCACATCAAATCTTAGCACGATGGTAGCATTGCCTCCTCTCACGTGATTTTCCCCCCATTCTTTCTCAATTACCCGCCTCCAAATCTACTGCATGCTTTAGGGGGTCTGTTAAAACTCAATGGGCTCTGGGGAGGCAAAAGAAACGCAGCGTCCCGCTGTAACTTTATCCACTGGTGTCACTGTTGGACAGTGTTACTTTAGAAAAACAAGTTATTTATATACTTTTAATGTAACATTAAGTAATATGTGTGGTTTTATTTTTGTAATATGGATTATTTTCTCTTGCACTTTTTTGAGGAGGTACTGTCTCCCTTGACTTCTCGGGAGAAACGCCTCTATTTTATTTTATTTGCTCAACATGCTAATGAGAGGCTGTCAATCAAAAATCAGTCTGTAGGCGGGATTCATAACACCATTAGCTAATCATTGTAAAAGTACTGTGCTGGACTGATTGCCTTCAAAACAAAACGTTTTCTTCTGATTAAATGCTGTATATATATATATATATATATATATATATATATATATATATATATATATACATATATATATTTATATACATATATATATATATATATATATATTTATATACATACATATATATATATATATATATATATATATATATATATATATATATATATGTATTTTTAAAGATTACAAAGTAGTTTTGACTTTGTATTGATTGGCTGAGCTCTTTCGCAACTTGGCTGTTTGGCAACCGTAAACTGCCATATGCTAACATATGTGTGTGTGATATTTCAACACCTAATCAAAGAGTATAGAAGTACTTCTATACTCTTTGACCTAATTCTCTGATAAATGTCAGGTAAAGTGGATATTTTCTTTCCAATAAAAATCATTTACAGAATGATGTTAGTCCTTTGAACAGAATCAAACAGGTTAGTCAGATGTTTCCTCAACAACTCAAGCAGCATAACAAATTTAAAAAAAGGAGATGGCAAAAAGCCAAAGTACACAGAAACTAACAAAAAATCAACAGTGGTCAGAAAAGTCAGAACGACTCCCCCTGGTGGACAAAATCGCAATTGTCTGAAAGTCTGACAGAGCACTTTAATCAAAGATTGTTTCTATTGGAAGTTGTATCTAAGATTTGGATTTTAGTCAGTATAGGTGACATATGAGCAATTAAGTAATTGCCTAAGGCCTAACAAATGTGAAAAGACCTACTATAGGTGGTTTGGAAATCTTTGATTTTAGCATTAATGCAAAACCATCTCCCTCCTTTCAGACATCAATGAATGTGTAGATGCAGTGTCAGTTTGTGGTCAATACTCAGATTGTATTAACATCATTGGGAGTCACATGTGTTCATGCTGGAGTGGATTTAATTCCTCCAATAAAGACAGTCCTGTGAGCCGCAACAACTCATGTCAGGGTGAGTATTATCAACTGATTTTGTTTTCTGTTTTTGCCTCATAAATTTTGAGAGTACAGAGCTGCTATATCTTTACAGTTTGTGTGAATACTAGTGTGAGTTTTAGCTGTTCCTGTTTGAGGTGTAACATCACCAAACAAATAATTATTTTTAAATTTTTTACTCTCTTGGAATTATAATATCAATACTTTTGTTTAAATACCAGAAGCCTTTCATGTATTTACACTTTTTACGTAATTTAATACTGTAAACGTAATAGTTTTATTCATATTTGTCTTTTTTTTTCTCTCCATAGATATAGATGAGTGTCTGGTCAGTCCATCTGTATGTGGTCCAGATTCCAACTGCACAAATGAAATAGGAAGTTACAATTGCTCATGTTTGGATGGATTCACTGTAACAAACTCAAGTCTCACCATCAGCATCAATAACACATGTAGAGGTAAATCCTAGAATCACATTTATATATAGTCTAATATTTGGAAAATAACCTAGTGTATTTTTTTTTTTTTACTTTTATCATATTTAACACTGTTTGTTGTTTAATTAACAATTGAAAGCAATTAGGTTTTTTTAACTGTTGCATACTAAATCTTATTCGTCCTCTATTTATAGTTACCAAAACATAAGAAAACATAGATTTAAATTAAAGTGACATTCATATTTCAGTGTTCCTATAACAACAATACCCTTTTTTATATCGTCTTGTGATATAGATGTTAATGAATGTTTAAAGACATCAGAGTTCTGTGGTCCAAACTCTCGTTGCACCAACTCAGTTGGGAGTTACAACTGTTCCTGCTTGAGTGGGTTTACTGTAACAAATATGAATCAACCAATCAGCATCAGTAATCAATGTAATGGTGAGCATGTAGAAAATATATTTCATGATGTATTTGATTTATATTGTAAGTAAATTTGACAGAAATATCAATTCAATCTATTATATGGTTTGGTGTGTGTTTCTGTCGTTTCTGTTTTCAGCCATGATTAAAGCTGCTTAAATACATAATCAAGTTATTTAAAAAAAAAAAAACCTGCGACATGAAATCCTATTGGCCTGAAAAAATCATTGTCTGTTAATAATTTTCCTTTGTGAACTTTGATTATTGTATTTCTAGGTAAAAGGCATTGTCATGATTTTTTTTTATCTTTTTTTTTACAGTGACTCTACCTTTGACTGAATATCTGATTGAAATTCAGATCAATAGTGTGGATAGTAGTGTCACTGATCAGCTGAGGACTCTTCTGATGTCTTTTAATTTGCCCTACATAATCAGTGACAGCACTAACATTACAGAAATCAACATAACTACTGGTACGAGCTCTGTCTCTGCTTTGTAATCTTAAATAGCGAAGATTAAACTTTATACGTCATGAATACTGACATAAATTATTTGATGTTTGGACTGTTCTTCTGCTTTTCAGTGTGTTCATTGAACCAAACGCAGTATCAGTGTAAATGTGAGGGTCTGTTTGTTTGGCCAAATGACACGTGTCACTCATACGAGGCCTGTGATGTCATCACTAATGGTTCATGTACATGTATCAATGCCCTTCCAGTGGATGGACAGTTCTGTCAAGGTGAGACACTGGCATCATTCTACAACAACATCAGTTTTATCCCTTTTTATTAATTTGTTGTTTTTCCTGCTTAGATTTTCCTGCATTTTGCTACTAGGATTAAGAGACTGATTATGTGCTTGTTTTTGTTTGCAAATACCTCTGACACATGGTCTATTATTGTATGGAGTTTTGTCATAAAGATATTAACAACACATTGATGTTCTTTTAATTTATAATGCTTAGGCTACAAAGAAGGTCATATAAAAAACTGACGTTTTTGTTATTTTAAGAATTTAATTAATTGCACTAATTGATCGGCTCAAACTGCTTCTGTTTGTTCTTGCAGTACTGCCTTCTAAGTACATGATTGACATTGATGTGAGATTCTTTGACTTGTTCCTGGTGAACTACTTACGGAATCTCGTCAGAAATATCAGCCTACCTTTGACTCTGAGCAAGAGCATAAATATCACAGATATCGACATGACTACTGGTGAGCGCTGAATGTTTCATCACGTCGCATACTAAGATGAGTTCAGTATTAGGACAAATTGACAGTTTGAGCACAGATTAATGAATCCTATTCTATTACAGTGTGTGGGTTAAACGGAACACAATATGAGTGCAAGTGTGAGGAGCGTCATGTTTGGCCCAATGACACCTGCAGGGCCTATCATGAGTGTGATGAGATTGTGGGAGGCACTTGTGGATGTATTCAAGCTCTCCCTTCAGAGGGTCCGCTTTGCCAGAGAGGTAAGAATCACATTAGATCACAAATGTACTGATTGTAATTGTAGTAACATGACCAGTATGGTTTTACTCAGTGACACTTGACACGTTTTGGTGGTTTAGAAATCTTAACATTATTGCAATAGCTTCTCACTCTTTTTTTTTTCCAGACATCAATGAATGTGAAGATGCAGTGTCAGTTTGTGGTCAATACTCAGATTGTATTAACATCATTGGGAGTCACATGTGTTCATGCTGGAGTGGATTTAATTCCTCCAATAAAGACAGTCCTGTGAGCCGCAACAACTCATGTCAGGGTGAGTATTATCAACTGATTTTGTTTTCTGTTTTTGCCTCATAAATTTTGAGATTACAGAGCTGCTATATCTTTACAGTTTGTGTGAATACTAGTGTGAGTTTTAGCTGTTCCTGTTTGAGGTGTAACATCACCAAACAAATATTTATTTTTAAAATTTTTACTGTCTTGGAATTATAATATCAACACTTTTGTTTAAATACCAGAAGTCTTTCATGTCTTTAGACTTTGTACCTAATTTAAAACTGTAAACGTAATAGTTTTATTTTATTTATTTTTTTCATTTTATTTGTTTTTCCATAGATATAGATGAGTGTCTGGTCAGTCCATCTGTATGTGGTCCAGATTCCAACTGCACAAATGAAATAGGAAGTTACAATTGCTCATGTTTGGATGGATTTACTGTAACAAACTCAAGTCTCACCATCAGCATCAATAACACATGTAGAGGTAAATCCTAGAATCACATTTATATATAGTCTAATATTTGGAAAATAACCTAGTGTAGTTTTTTTTTTACTTTTAATTTTTTTCGAATAAAATCATATTTAACACTGTTTGTTGTTTACTTAACAATTGAAAGCAATTATTTTTTTTTAACTGTTGCATACTAAATCTTATTCGTCCTCTATTTATAGTTACCAAAACATAAGAAAACATAGATTTTAATTAAAGTGACATTCATATTTCAGTGTTCATATAACAACAAAACCCTTTTTTATATCGTCTTGTGATATAGATGTTAACGAATGTTTAAAGACATCAGAGTTCTGTGGTCCAAACTCTCGTTGCACCAACTCAGTTGGGAGTTACAACTGTTCCTGCTTGAGTGGGTTTACTGTAACAAATATGAATCAACCAATCAGCATCAGTAATCCATGTAATGGTGAGCATGTAGAAAATATATTTCATGATGTATTTGATTTATATTGTAAGTAAATTTAACAGAAATATCAATTCAATCTATTATATGGTTTGGTGTGTGTTTCTGTCGTTTCTGTTTTCAGCCATGATTAAAGCTGCTTAAATACATAATCAAGTTATTTAAAAAAAAAAACTGCGACATGAAATCCTATTGGCCTGAAAAAATCATTGTCTGTTAAAAATTTTCTTTTGTGAACTTTGATTATTGTATTTGTAGGTGAAAGGCATAGTAATACTTTCTGGATGCTTATATCTTTTTTTAATCTTTTTTTACAGTGACTCTACCTTTGACTGAATATCTGATTGAAATTCAGATCAATAGTGTGGATAGTAGTGTCACTGATCAGCTGAGGACTCTTCTGATGTCTTTTAATTTGCCCTACATAATCAGTGACAGCACTAACATTACAGAAATCAACATAACTACTGGTACGAGCTCTGTCTCTGCTTTGTAATCTTAAATAGCGAAGATTAAACTTTATACGTCATGAATACTGACATAAATTATTTGATGTTTGGACTGTTCTTCTGCTTTTCAGTGTGTTCATTGAACCAAACGCAGTATCAGTGTAAATGTGAGGGTCTGTTTGTTTGGCCAAATGACACGTGTCACTCGTACGAGGCCTGTGATGTCATCACTAATGGTTCATGTACATGTATCAATGCCCTTCCAGTGGATGGACAGTTCTGTCAAGGTGAGACACTGGCATCATTCTACAACAACATCAGTTTTATCCCTTTTTATTAATTTGTTGTTTTTCCTGCTTAGATTTTCCTGCATTTTGCTACTAGGATTAAGAGACTGATTATGTGCTTGTTTTTGTTTGCAAATAACTCTGACACATGGTCTATTATTGTATGGAGTTTTGTCATAAAGATATTAACAACACATTGATGTTCTTTTAATTTATAATGCTTAGGCTACAAAGAAGGTCATATAAAAATCTGACGTTTTTGTTATTTTAAGAATTTAATTAATTGCACTAATTGATCGGCTCAAACTGCTTCTGTTTGTTCTTGCAGTACTGCCTTCTAAGTACATGATTGACATTGATGTGAGATTCTTTGACTTGTTCCTGGTGAACTACTTACGGAATCTCGTCAGAAATATCAGCCTACCTTTGACTCTGAGCAAGAGCATAAATATCACAGATATCGACATGACTACTGGTGAGCGCTGAATGTTTCATCACGTCACATACTAAGATGAGTTCAGTATTAGGACAAATTGACAGTTTGAGCACAGATTAATGAATCCTATTCTATTACAGTGTGTGGGTTAAACGGAACACAATATGAGTGCAAGTGTGAGGAGCGTCATGTTTGGCCCAATGACACCTGCAGGGCCTATCATGAGTGTGATGAGATTGTGGGAGGCACTTGTGGATGTATTCAAGCTCTCCCTTCAGAGGGTCCGCTTTGCCAGAGAGGTAAGAATCACATTAGATCACAAATGTACTGATTGTAATTGTAGTAACATGTAGGAAACTCCTGTTAGCTCAGATACAGGGAATATAATTTTAATAACGAATCATGAAAAATGATCGGGAATCACCTACAAATTATAAAATTACCCGTAAGGGAATATTGCCAATGTTCTGCATGAACGACTGAATCCAACGAATTATCCTCAGTCCTCCATACAGTTAGGCAAAAATAGAACAATTATACTATCAATAATCAATCACAACGAATTATAATTAAATATTAATATGTCAATTGTCTAAAATAGATCGATTCTAAGGACAATTCCCCATGGGATTAATTTAGTACCGACTAATCTGTTTTGTCCAGCAAACTGATCATCCGATCTTTAGGTATCACCCCATGAAAAATTATCCCTCTGATAGACTTTCAGGAGATGCTATTCCTCAGGATTAACTTTCCTGTTCTATAACAATACTATTTAAATATCAACAAATTTTAAAGTGTTGTAGCTTGATCGCAACATTAAAGGGACTTTGAAATATGCGCACGAGACAGTCAATCAAATGAATATAATGTATTTAATAAAGGAAAACTACGTATAGCCTACAGGTGAACTAAAGTTACACGGAATACATGTATATACACGGGTTAAAGCAACAAACAATGAAAGAGAATGAAAGTGAAAGAAAAAGGAAGTGGTCAACAGTATGGCAAAATCACAGAGACAGGAACCTTGAGACAGAGAGACACCAAGATATCGAATCATAAACGCATTAAAGCTCGATAAAATGAATACTTGCATATGGTTCTCTTATGTTGCTGAACAAGGCTGCGTGAGTGATCGTTCCTTCTGAGCGTCGCGCGCTCTCTGTGGTTCTTCCGGTGTGCGAAGGAGCGGCGAATTCAAAGGTCTCTTAAAGTGAAGTTACTCAAAGAAAAATAATTCAGGCTACGTTCATTCCACTCGTCTGTGGAAATGAACAAAGTAGAATACGAAACGGAAAACAAAAGAAAAACTAAACTAACGGACTGACGAGAAGATCTTGAAGAGCGTCCAAGAGATGAAGAAGGAAGAGATGAAAAGCACTGAAGACGAGGAGGAACTGGCGTTCCATCCTTTTGAGGAAACCGGAGTTTACACCTCTTTTGGGGTGAACGGCCAATCTCCTTTGAGGATTTCGAGAGGGAAACTTTTTCTTTGCCCTGTCACAGCCAACTCATCTGCATAGTTTATGACATTGCTAAAAGATGTAATTTCTAACCAGAAAGCTGTTGTGCATAGAATAATATATTTTACTGTAATTTCCTGTATCTGGTTAATTCAGTGAGACTAAGAGGATTAAAATGGTACCAAATAAAACATGAAAACGAATAGGAATTACAAAGATACAGCTTAATGCATAATTACAAGCACTTCAGAGTTCCACTGATACACTAGAAAATCAAAACTAGACTAATATGAACTGGGAAACATGCAAACATACAGGAATATATCGTATTCTTTCCAGAATTAGTCAAATTATAGATTTCAATGAAGGAATGTCTGTTTGTGTGTTTGGGTTTTGGAGGGAGCTTTTCTTGGCCACCTGGCATTGCTCTGAGGAGATACTGATCTCTTTGAGGCTCGAACCCATGGCTGTGTGTAAACATTTGCATGCCATGATAAAGGTGTCAATGGCAATTTTAACGCAGACTCGGTGGTGCCAGAAGAGAGAGTTACGGATAAGAGTCAAAGGGTTAAAAGCATTTTCACATGTAGAATTGAATGAGTCTAAACTGACACAGTCCAGATACACTACAAACATGACCAGTATGATTTTACTCAGTGACACTTCACACGTTTTGGTGGTTTAGAAATCTTAACATTATAATAGCTTCTCACTCTTTTTTTTTTCCAGACATCAATGAATGTGTAGATGCAGTGTCAGTTTGTGGTCAATACTCAGATTGTATTAACATCATTGGGAGTCACATGTGTTCATGCTGGAGTGGATTTAATTCCTCCAATAAAGACAGTCCTGTGAGCCGCAACAACTCATGTCAGGGTGAGTATTATCAACTGATTTTGTTTTCTGTTTTTGCCTCATAAATTTTGAGATTACAGAGCTGCTATATCTTTACAGTTTGTGTGAATACTAGTGTGAGTTTTAGCTGTTCCTGTTTGAGGTGTAACATCACCAAACAAATATTTATTTTTAAAATTGTTACTGTCTTGGAATTATAATATCAACACTTTTGTTTAAATACCAGAAGTCTTTCATGTCTTTAGACTTTGTACCTAATTTAAAACTGTTAACGTAATAGTTTTATTTTATTTATTTTTTTATTTTATTTGTTTCTCCATAGATATAGATGAGTGTCTGGTCAGTCCATCTGTATGTGGTCCAGATTCCAACTGCACAAATGAAATGGGAAGTTACAATTGCTCATGTTTGGATGGATTCACTGTAACAAACTCAAATCTCACCATCAGCATCAATAACACATGTAGAGGTAAATCCTAGAATCACATTTATATATAGTCTAATATTTGGAAAATAACCTAGTGTATTTTTTTTTTTACTTTTAATTTTTTTGCAATAAAATCATATTTAACACTGTTTGTTGTTTACTTAACAATTGAAAGCAATTAGTTTTTTTTAATTGTTGCATACTAAATCTTATTCGTCCTCTATTTATAGTTACCAAAACATAAGAAAACATAGATTTAAATTAAAGTGACATTCATATTTCAGTGTTCCTATAACAACAATACCCTTTTTTATATCGTCTTGTGATATAGATGTTAATGAATGTTTAAAGACATCAGAGTTCTGTGGTCCAAACTCTCGTTGCACCAACTCAGTTGGGAGTTACAACTGTTCCTGCTTGAGTGGGTTTACTGTAACAAATATGAATCAACCAATCAGCATCAGTAATCCATGTAATGGTGAGCATGTAGAAAATATATTTCATGATGTATTTGATTTATATTGTAAGTAAATTTGACAGAAACATCAATTCAATCTATTATATGGTTTGGTGTGTGTTTCTGTCGTTTCTGTTTTCAGCCATGATTAAAGCTGCTTAAATACATAATCAAGTTATTTAAAAAAAAACCTGCGACATGAAATCCTATTGGCCTGAAAAAAATCATTGTCTGTTAATAATTTTCTTTTGTGAACTTTGATTATTGTATTTGTAGGTGAAAGGCATAGTAATACTTTCTGGATGCTTATATCTTTTTTTAATCTTTTTTTTTACAGTGACTCTACCTTTGACTGAATATCTGATTGAAATTCAGATCAATAGTGTGGATAGTAGTGTCACTGATCAGCTGAGGACTCTTCTGATGTCTTTTAATTTGCCCTACATAATCAGTGACAGCACTAACATTACAGAAATCAACATAACTACTGGTACGAGCTCTGTCTCTGCTTTGTAATCTTAAATAGCGAAGATTAAACTTTATACGTCATGAATACTGACATAAATTATTTGATGTTTGGACTGTTCTTCTGCTTTTCAGTGTGTTCATTGAACCAAACGCAGTATCAGTGTAAATGTGAGGGTCTGTTTGTTTGGCCAAATGACACGTGTCACTCGTACGAGGCCTGTGATGTCATCACTAATGGTTCATGTACATGTATCAATGCCCTTCCAGTGGATGGACAGTTCTGTCAAGGTGAGACACTGGCATCATTCTACAACAACATCAGTTTTATCCCCTTTTATTAATTTGTTTTGTTTTTCCTGCTTAGATTTTCCTGCATTTTGCTACTAGGATTAAGAGACTGATTATGTGCTTGTTTTTGTTTGCAAATAACTCTGACACATGGTCTATTATTGTATGGAGTTTTGTCATAAAGATATTATCAACACATTGATGTTCTTTTAATTTATAATGCTTAGGCTACAAAGAAGGTCATATAAAAATCTGACGTTTTTGTTATTTTAAGAATTTAATTAATTGCACTAATTGTTTGGCTCAAACTGCTTCTGTTTGTTCTTGCAGTACTGCCTTCTAAGTACATGATTGACATTGATGTGAGATTCTTTGACTTGTTCCTGGTGAACTACTTACGGAATCTCGTCAGAAATATCAGCCTACCTTTGACTCTGAGCAACAGCATAAATATCACAGATATCGACATGACTACTGGTGAGCGCTGAATGTTTCATCACGTCACATACTAAGATGAGTTCAGTATTAGGACAAATTGACAGTTTGAGCACAGATTAATGAATCCTATTCTATTACAGTGTGTGGGTTAAATGGAACACAATATGAGTGCAAGTGTGAGGAGCGTCATGTTTGGCCCAATGACACCTGCAGGGCCTATCATGAGTGTGATGAGATTGTGGGAGGCACTTGTGGATGTATTCAAGCTCTCCCTTCAGAGGGTCCGCTTTGCCAGAGAGGTAAGAATCACATTAGATCACAAATGTACTGATTGTAATTGTAGTAACATGACCAGTATGATTTTACTCAGTGACACTTGACACGTTTTGGTGGTTTAGAAATCTTAACATTATTGCAATAGCTTCTCACTCTTTTTTTTTTTTTCCAGACATCAATGAATGTGAAGATGCAGTGTCAGTTTGTGGTCAATACTCAGATTGTATTAACATCATTGGGAGTCACATGTGTTCATGCTGGAGTGGATTTAATTCCTCCAATAAAGACAGTCCTGTGAGCCGCAACAACTCATGTCAGGGTGAGTATTATCAACTGATTTTGTTTTCTGTTTTTGCCTCATAAAATTGAGAGTGTAGAGCTGCTATATCTTTACAGTTTGTGTGAATACTAGTGTGAGTTTTAGCTGTTCCTGTTTGAGGTGTAACATCACCAAACAAATAATTATTTTTAAATGTTTTACTGTCTTGCAATTATAATATCAATACTTTTGTTTAAATACCAGAAGCCTTTCATGTCTTTAGACTTTGTACCTAATTTAAAACTGTAAACGTAATAGTTTTATTTTATTTATTTATTTTTTCATTTTATTTGTTTCTCCATAGATATAGATGAGTGTCTGGTCAGTCCATCTGTATGTGGTCCAGATTCCAACTGCACAAATGAAATGGGAAGTTACAATTGCTCATGTTTGGATGGATTCACTGTAACAAACTCAAGTCTCACCATCAGCATCAATAACACATGTAGAGGTAAATCCTAGAATCACATTTATATATAGTCTAATATTTGGAAAATAACCTAGTGTATTTTTTTTTTTACTTTTAATTTTTTTGCAATAAAATCATATTTAACACTGTTTGTTGTTTACTTAAGAATTGAAAGCAATTAGTTTTTTTAATTGTTGCATACTAAATCTTATTCGTCCTCTATTTATAGTTACCAAAACATAAGAAAACATAGATTTAAATTAAAGTGACATTGATATTTCAGTGCTCCTATAACAACAACACCCTTTTTCACATCGTCTTGTGATATAGATGTTAACGAATGTTTAAAGACATCAGAGTTTTGTGGTCCAAACTCTCGTTGCACCAACTCAGTTGGGAGATACAACTGTTCCTGCTTGAGTGGGTTTACTGTAACAAATATGAATCAACCAATCAGCATCAGTAATCCATGTAATGGTGAGCATGTAGAAAATATATTTCATGATGTATTTGATTTATATTGTAAGTAAATTTGACAGAAATATCAATTCAATCTATTATATGGTTTGGTGTGTGTTTCTGTCGTTTCTGTTTTCAGCCATGATTAAAGCTGCTTAAATACATAATCAAGTTATTTAAAAAAAAAAACATGCGACATGAAATCCTATTGGCCTGAAAAAAATCATTGTCTGTTAATAATTTTCTTTTGTGAACTTTGATTATTGTATTTGTAGGTGAAAGGCATAGTAATACTTTCTGGATGCTTATATCTTTTTGTAATCTTTTTTTTTACAGTGACTCTACCTTTGACTGAATATCTGATTGAAATTCAGATCAATAGTGTGGATAGTAGTGTCACTGATCAGCTGAGGACTCTTCTGATGTCTTTTAATTTGCCCTACATAATCAGTGACAGCACTAACATTACAGAAATCAACATAACTACTGGTACGAGCTCTGTCTCTGCTTTGTAATCTTAAATAGCGAAGATTAAACTTTATACGTCATGAATACTGACATAAATTATTTGATGTTTGGACTGTTCTTCTGCTTTTCAGTGTGTTCATTGAACCAAACGCAGTATCAGTGTAAATGTGAGGGTCTGTTTGTTTGGCCAAATGACACGTGTCACTCGTACGAGGCCTGTGATGTCATCACTAATGGTTCATGTACATGTATCAATGCCCTTCCAGTGGATGGACAGTTCTGTCAAGGTGAGACACTGGCATCATTCTACAACAACATCAGTTTTATCCCTTTTTATTAATTTGTTGTTTTTCCTGCTTAGATTTTCCTGCATTTTGCTACTAGGATTAAGAGACTGATTATGTGCTTGTTTTTGTTTGCAAATACCTCTGACACATGGTCTATTATTGTATGGAGTTTTGTCATAAAGATATTAACAACACATTGATGTTCTTTTCATTTATAATGCTTAGGCTACAAAGAAGGTCATATAAAAAACTGACGTTTTTGTTATTTTAAGAATTTAATTAATTGCACTAATTGATCGGCTCAAACTGCTTCTGTTTGTTCTTGCAGTACTGCCTTCTAAGTACATGATTGACATTGATGTGAGATTCTTTGACTTGTTCCTGGTGAACTACTTACGGAATCTCGTCAGAAATATCAGCCTACCTTTGACTCTGAGCAAGAGCATAAATATCACAGATATCGACATGACTACTGGTGAGCGCTGAATGTTTCATCACGTCACATACTAAGATGAGTTCAGTATTAGGACAAATTGACAGTTTGTGCACAGATTAATGAATCCTATTCTATTACAGTGTGTGGGTTAAATGGAACACAATATGAGTGCAAGTGTGAGGAGCGTCATGTTTGGCCCAATGACACCTGCAGGGCCTATCATGAGTGTGATGAGATTGTGGGAGGCACTTGTGGATGTATTCAAGCTCTCCCTTCAGAGGGTCCGCTTTGCCAGAGAGGTAAGAATCACATTAGATCACAAATGTACTGATTGTAATTGTAGTAACATGACCAGTATGGTTTTACTCAGTGACACTTGACACGTTTTGGTGGTTTAGAAATCTTAACATTATTGCAATAGCTTCTCACTCTTTTTTTTTTTTTCTCCAGACATCAATGAATGTGAAGATGCAGTGTCAGTTTGTGGTCAATACTCAGATTGTATTAACATCATTGGGAGTCACATGTGTTCATGCTGGAGTGGATTTAATTCCTCCAATAAAGACAGTCCTGTGAGCCGCAACAACTCATGTCAGGGTGAGTATTATCAACTGATTTTGTTTTCTGTTTTTGCCTCATAAAATTGAGAGTGTAGAGCTGCTATATCTTTACAGTTTGTGTGAATACTAGTGTGAGTTTTAGCTGTTTTTTGTTTGAGGTGTAACATCACCGAACAAATATTTATTTTTAAATTTTTTACTGTCTTGGAATTATAATATCAATACTTTTGTTTAAATACCAGAAGTCTTTCATGTCTTTAGACTTTGTACCTAATTTAAAACTGTAAACGTAATATTTTTATTTTATTTATTTTTTCATTTTATTTGTTTTTCCATAGATATAGATGAGTGTCTGGTCAGTCCATCTGTATGTGGTCCAGATTCCAACTGCACAAATGAAATGGGAAGTTACAATTGCTCATGTTTGGATGGATTTACTGTAACAAACTCAAGTCTCACCATCAGCATCAATAACACATGTAGAGGTAAATCCTAGAATCACATTTATATATAGTTTAATATTTGGAAAATAACCTAGTGTATTTTTTTTTTTTACTTTTAATTTTTTTGCAATAAAATCATATTTAACACTGTTTGTTGTTTACTTAACAATTGAAAGCAATTAGTTTTTTTTAACTGTTGCATACTAAATCTTATTCGTCCTCTATTTATAGTTACCAAAACATAAGAAAACATAGATTTAAATTAAAGTGACATTCATATTTCAGTGTTCCTATAACAACAATACCCTTTTTTATATCGTCTTGTAATATAGATGTTAATGAATGTTTAAAGACATCAGAGTTCTGTGGTCCAAACTCTCGTTGCACCAACTCAGTTGGGAGTTACAACTGTTCCTGCTTGAGTGGGTTTACTGTAACAAATATGAATCAACCAATCAGCATCAGTAATCCATGTAATGGTGAGCATGTAGAAAATATATTTCATGATGTATTTGATTTATATTGTAAGTAAATTTGACAGAAATATCAATTCAATCTATTATATGGTTTGGTGTGTGTTTCTGTCGTTTCTGTTTTCAGCCATGATTAAAGCTGCTTAAATACATAATCAAGTTATTTAAAAAAAAAACATGCGACATGAAATCCTATTGGCCTGAAAAAAATCATTGTCTGTTAATAATTTTCTTTTGTGAACTTTGATTATTGTATTTGTAGGTGAAAGGCATAGTAATACTTTCTGGATGCTTATATCTTTTTTTAATCTTTTTTTTTACAGTGACTCTACCTTTGACTGAATATCTGATTGAAATTCAGATCAATAGTGTGGATAGTAGTGTCACTGATCAGCTGAGGACTCTTCTGATGTCTTTTAATTTGCCCTACATAATCAGTGACAGCACTAACATTACAGAAATCAACATAACTACTGGTACGAGCTCTGTCTCTGCTTTGTAATCTTAAATAGCGAAGATTAAACTTTATACGTCATGAATACTGACATAAATTATTTGATGTTTGGACTGTTCTTCTGCTTTTCAGTGTGTTCATTGAACCAAACGCAGTATCAGTGTAAATGTGAGGGTCTGTTTGTTTGGCCAAATGACACGTGTCACTCGTACGAGGCCTGTGATGTCATCACTAATGGTTCATGTACATGTATCAATGCCCTTCCAGTGGATGGACAGTTCTGTCAAGGTGAGACACTGGCATCATTCTACAACAACATCAGTTTTATCCCTTTTTATTAATTTGTTGTTTTTCCTGCTTAGATTTTCCTGCATTTTGCTACTAGGATTAAGAGACTGATTATGTGCTTGTTTTTGTTTGCAAATACCTCTGACACATGGTCTATTATTGTATGGAGTTTTGTCATAAAGATATTAACAACACATTGATGTTCTTTTAATTTATAATGCTTAGGCTACAAAGAAGGTCATATAAAAAACTGACGTTTTTGTTATTTTAAGAATTTAATTAATTGCACTAATTGATCGGCTCAAACTGCTTCTGTTTGTTCTTGCAGTACTGCCTTCTAAGTACATGATTGACATTGATGTGAGATTCTTTGACTTGTTCCTGGTGAACTACTTACGGAATCTCGTCAGAAATATCAGCCTACCTTTGACTCTGAGCAAGAGCATAAATATCACAGATATCGACATGACTACTGGTGAGCGCTGAATGTTTCATCACGTCACATACTAAGATGAGTTCAATATTAGGACAAATTGACAGTTTGTGCACAGATTAATGAATCCTATTCTATTACAGTGTGTGGGTTAAATGGAACACAATATGAGTGCAAGTGTGAGGAGCGTCATGTTTGGCCCAATGACACCTGCAGGGCCTATCATGAGTGTGATGAGATTGTGGGAGGCACTTGTGGATGTATTCAAGCTCTCCCTTCAGAGGGTCCGCTTTGCCAGAGAGGTAAGAATCACATTAGATCACAAATGTACTGATTGTAATTGTAGTAACATGACCAGTATGATTTTATTCAGTGACACTTGACACGTTTTGGTGGTTTAGAAATCTTAACATTATTGCAATAGCTTCTCACTCTTTTTTTTTTCCAGACATCAATGAATGTGAAGATGCAGTGTCAGTTTGTGGTCAATACTCAGATTGTATTAACATCATTGGGAGTCACATGTGTTCATGCTGGAGTGGATTTAATTCCTCCAATAAAGACCGTCCTGTGAGCCGCAACAACTCATGTCAGGGTGAGTATTATCAACTGATTTTGTTTTCTATTTTTATTTCATAAAATTGAGAGTGTAGAGCTGCTATATCTTTACAGTTTGTTTGAATACTAGTGTGAGTTTTAGCTGTTCCTGTTTGAGGTGTAACATCACCAACTAATTATTTATTTTTGTCTTTTCCATTCATGCAATTATAATGTGCTAGTGAAATGCTCGTGCAAAATCTGTTTTTGTGTGTTTTTAGTAATTGTTGGTTTGGTGTGTTTGAGTTGCTGAATAGCCTAGGCTACTTTTACACAGGAGCCTAAACTCTGAGAAAACGATAACGTTAAGCACACCTTAATAAAATATAAAATTCAGAATTAAACCGCTTAGCTGACTTACAGATTTAGTTAACATCCACAAATGAATAAGCGCGACGATTCAGGGGAGGTTCAGACCTTGGCTGGAGCAGCTACACAGTGAACTCCGAGAAAACGCTACGCTTGAGCAAACCGTTTTTGAATACGCTACTACAAATGATGGCTGTGAATAAAATATAACATTCAGATATTTTTAAACCACAACTCTCTAATGTCAGAATGTTTATTTTGGGGAGTGGCCACTCAGTGTGCAGTGTGAGCCAGAGTGGCCAGCGGCAAGAGCGGCAAAAGCCAATGTGTGCTTCTTTTACCGATATATTTACTTATATCTTATATATGTACTATATATCTTTTGCATTTCTAATCCAAACAACGTCAAACTTGGCAGTGCACTTACTCGTGCCCGTGGCAAGACACCTGTCAAGTTTGAAATCCATCAGACTAACGGTTCGAGAGATGTGTGGTTAATAGACAGACACACACACATATATATATATATATATATATATATATATATATATATATATATATTTATTTATTTATTTATTTATTTATATTTATTTATATATTATTATTTATTTATTTATTTTTACCTTGAAATGTACAGATAACCACCACAATAATACTGGTGTGGTGGCACAATAGAAAGCCAAATGATGAATCAGAGTTCGTCGTAAGTGGCCTTTTCATTAAACATGGTCAATAATCGTACAGTAGACAGTGCACAGGGTCATACACACAAAGACAAAACACCATCAGGATAACACATATGACACCAAAAATAATGCAATAAACATTAACTAAATAACATAACATGTAACAAAATACACTAATGTACATTACTGATAACAAAAATAAGAAGAAATAATTTATAAAAATTGTAATCATATGTGCTGTGTACTACTGGGACTTCTGTGAATGTCCTTACTGTTTTTTTTTTTTTCTGTAAGTTGGGTTTCACTTTATTTTGATGGTCCCTTTAACACATTCTGCTGACTATAAGTAACGTTGCACCTACATGTCTACTAACTCTCATTAGAGTGTTAGTTGAGTATTAATAGACTGTTAGGGTTAGATTAAGTGGACATGTAGTTGCAAAATTACTTATAGTCAGTAGAGTGTCTGTTGAAGGACCATCACAATAAAGTGTTTACAGATATTAAGCAAACAGTCTACTAATGCTTTGATGAGAGTTAGTTAACATATAGTTGCAAAGTAACTTATAGTCAACAGCATGTTCAAAAGGGACAATCAAAATAAAGTGTTACCGTAAATTGTATAGTAATTCATTGTTTTAAAAATTACTTATAATGTGATGTTAAACCATTTAAAATTTTGCATCATATATGGTAAAAAAAAGCGTTTTTACAGTATTTTTTCAGTAAAAATTAAAGACATTTTTACAATGTACAGAAATGCTAGTTTGTACATTTTGTCTTGAATTGGAAACTTGCACAGCATCTTTCAGTGTTTCCTAGTTGGGACATAATTTTTGACCTTCATATACTGCAAGAATGAGTGATTCAAACTATCTTTTTCTGTATATTCCGTTTACTAAAGATGTGGATGAATGTGTTGAGAGATCAGAGGTCTGCGGTCCAAACTCAATCTGCATTAACACTGTTGGGAGTTACAATTGCTCGTGCATGAGTGGATATAATGTAACAGACCCAAACCTCCCTATAAACAGCAATAACACATGCAAAGGTATGATTGACAGCTGAAGCTCTGAAAACTTTGTTACGGTTTGCACTGCCTGAACCTTCTGTTAACCTTTCACTTTATTAATTATTTTATGTCAGATAATCAAGAATGTTTTGACTCACCATCAGTGTGTGGGTCGAACTCTTGCTGATAAATATATATATATATAAAAAAAATTTTTATTTTTTTATTTTTTTTTTTTTATAATTGCTTATAGTAATAATATTGTGTTTCCCTCCCATAGATATAGATGAATGTCTGGTCAGTCCATCTGTATGTGGTCCAGATTCCAACTGCACAAATGAAATAGGAAGTTACAATTGCACATGTCTGGATGGATTCACTGTAACAAACTCAAATCTCACCATCAGCACCAATAACACATGTAGAGGTACATTTTATATTCAGATTTGCATTTACTCTAACCTTTAATAATTAGCTAGAGTTCATCCATTTTATTTATATTCTTATTATTTATTTGGATGAGTGACCCAAACTGTTCTTTCCCTCGAAACTTCCTTTTACTAAAGATGTGGATGAATGTGTTGAGAGATCAGAGGTCTGCGGTCCAGACTCAATCTGCAACAACACTGTTGGGAGTCACAATTGCTCGTGCAAGAGGGGATATAATGTAACAGTCCCAAACCTCCCTATAAACAGCAATAACACATGTAGAGGTATGATTGACGAATTAATTATTAATTAATTATTTTATATCAGATATTCTTGAATGTTTTGACTCACCATAAGTGTTTGGGCTGAACTCTTACTGTTATAATTTTAATTGCATAAAATAAAACTGTTTTTAAATAATTGCTTGTTATAATAACATTGTGTTTTCCCCCATAGATATAGATGAATGTCTGGTCAGTCCATCTGTATGTGGTCCAGATTCCAACTGCACAAATGAAATGGGAAGTTACAATTGCTCATGTCTGGATGGATTCACTGTAACAAACTCAAATCTCACCATCAGCCTCAATAACACATGTAGAGGTACATTTTATATTCAGATTTTTGTGTTCTAACATTGAATTATAAACTGGATGTTTGTTGTACATCATTAGTCTAATTAATTTTATATAAAAAAATAGCAAAGATGTTTTTCATGCTAACATTATGAAGGTTTAGTGTTTCCTTCTTTGAATAAAAAATTCTAAATGGAATATTAGATTATAATGTTAGCCATTTAATGAGTTGACCCCCACATTCTGTACCAGTGAATTAAAGAGGATCTGTTATTTTTTTTCTGCAATTTTCTTTTAATAAAGATGTGGATGAATGTGTCGAGAGATCAGATGTCTGCGGTCCAAACTCAATCTGCAACAACACTGTTGGGAGTTACAATTGTTCGTGCATGAGTGAATATAATGTAACAGACCCAAACCTCCCTATAAACAGCAATAACACATGCAAGGGTATGATTGACGGATCATTAATTATTTTATGTCAGATATTCTCGAATGATTTGACTCACCATAAGTGTTTGGGCTGAACTCTTACTGTTGTAATTTTAATTGCATGAAATAAAATGTCTCAGGTTACGACTGTAACCTCTGTACCCTGAGAACAGGGAACGAGACACTTCGTCGAATGACGCTTTGGGGAACACCACAGGCGTGACAGGTGTCTGAAATCACTATCAAATCACGGCAATCACATTGACCGGCGACAGCCCGTGAATGATTAACGTGCGACCTGCTAGTATATAAGGGCGCCTTGCAAACATGACAAATCACCTTATCGTCTGAAGGGACTGTTTGGTAGGCAGGCCCCGAGGCATGGCAAGGAGAGCCAGTGTCTCGTTCCCTGTTCTCAGGGAACATAGGAGGGGATATCTCTGAGAGTATGACTCAGCAAGTTCTTTCCAACCCTTACCAGCAAGGGGAGTTTCTCTACTCGATCCATGGATCTACCCAATGTTTGTGTTTTAAAACACTGAGGAGGCCTGTGCAGGCCTAAGGGCTGATCTACCTGGGAGGCCTCACGAGAGGCCTATGGCCGTCTGACCAGACTCAGGAGTCCGCGTGCTCATAGTGACCCTCGATGAGGGCAGCACATGGTCCGCCTGGTAGGCAAAACCAGGCTGTAGGCAGGAAAGAGGTTCCGGGAGGGAACCAGTAGCAGAGAATGAACACTTTAGTCGAGCCAGGGCGCAAGCTCGCCTTCAGCAGCTGCCTGCTAAGGCCAGCTGAAGTGATAGCAAGAGGCCACTGGCTTCCTGAACCCATCACCGCTTGGAAACCACTCACAGGGAGGCCTGGAGAAGCCTACTACCTGGTAACCACAGTATGTGGGGAACCCACCCTCAGGGAGGCCTGGTGAGGCCTACTACCTGACAGTTCCCATTCAGGGAGGCCTGAAGAGGACTACTACCTGATAACCACAGTATGTGGGGAACTCACCTTCAGGGAGGCCTGGTGAGGCCTACTACATAGTAACCACAGTACGTGGGAGTTCACCTTCAGGAAGGCCTGGTGAGGCCTACTACCTGACAGTTTCCATTCAGGGAGGCCTGGTGGGGCCTACTACCTGATAATCACAGCATGAGGGAAATCACCTTCAGGGAGGCCTGGTGAGGCCTACTACCTGACAGCCACAGTATCTGGGAGCTAACATTCAGGGAGGCCTGGTGAGGCCTACTAGCTGAGAGTCACAGCATGTGGGAACTCACCATCAGGGAGGCCCGGTGAGGCCAACTACCCGATAGTAAGTCAGGCTAGCTGTCCAGTTGCCTTTCCTTGGGCTTGCCTCCTGGGAGGCCTGGTGAGGCCTACTACCTGATAGCCAGCGTAAGTGGGAATTTGCCTTCAGGGAGGCCTGGAGTGGCCTACTATCTGACCACCACAGTATGTGGGGAACTTACTTTCAGGGAGGCCGGGTGAGGCCTACTACCATCTCAAGTGTGAATTTACCTTCAGGGAGGCCTGAGAAGCCTACTACCTGATAGCAACTGGTAACTTTGAGCCCTGAGTGCGGGTGATAGTTCCAAGGCGGCCTGCTAAGGCCAGCCAGCTGGGGACTCGCCTATCATGGAGGCCTGGTTGGGCCTACTAGCTGATCAAGTCAATTCTGCTACAAAGGTACACTGTTGGGAACCATACTACACCAACATAACTATTGGGTCCATCCACAGGAGGCCTAATACGGCTAGCTACCTGGTAATGGCTATAAAGTATGTCCCACAATGTTGGGACTCACCTCCAAGGAGGCCTGTCTAAGGCCTACTACCCATCAGTGAGTCAACTGCCCGAACCACTAAGGCCAACCACTTTTTATTTATTTATTTTTTTTAAGTAAGCTGGGCTATAGCGCCCTCTTGGGGGCTGCCCATTCAAGGAGGCCTGCTGAGGCCTTCTACCTAACGGTGCAGCCTTCGTTGGCAGATAAGCTGTTTACACAGCGCCTACAGCATCCTGGTGCCTAATCACATTGCCCATGGCAGTGTACTCAGCAAGAGAGCTATTACCCATAAATCACGGGGAGTACAACATACGCCACACTGCTTCAACGGAGGCCCCAGAGTCAGGAGTCATAGCTCTATACAGGGAACTAGTTCTATAGAGAGATTCATTTCAGTAATTTATTCACAAAAAATTACCTTTGAGAAGACCCGTCAGCTCACCTGCGGCGTGCGGAGTGCAGAATCACCAGACAATTCCTTATGAACCTGGGGTCCACCACTTTACATGCCTAAAAGCGGTGCTCTCACTAACCAAGCCTAGGCGGCCCATCAGAACATTGTTCTCATCATAGGCCCAGCCCCAGGCCTGATGTAATGAATGCCGCGAAATCGGAGGAGAGAAGAGGGCAGATTTCATAACCCTCCAGGGAGGTTATCCACTACCGATGCTGAGTGCGTTTGTTCTGGATAACCTCCCTCAAATCTCTCCTGTTGCGGGAGTCACACCTCTTCTGCGCCCTGCTCCTCCTGGGAGGGGGCGCACGAGAGGAGACGCTGGCTCGCTGGCCCTTCCTGTAGTCCTCAGACCGTGAAGGCCGAGGTCCTCCCGCCTGCCTGGGCGTGGAACTGGATCTCAGCGGTATACAAGTTTTAAATGCTGCTGAGCGCGCCTTCGCCTCTCTGGACCTCCCCACCACCTCCTCTACAGAGGTGCCGAAGAGTTCAGAGGGCAAAACCGGCGAATCGAGGAGAAAGGACTTCTCTTTATCCCCGATGTCGGCCGGGTTTAGCCACAGATGTCTCTCCGTGGCCACCATCGCCGCCATCGACCGACCGATCGCGGCAGCGGTTTGCTTGGTGGCCCGGAGAGCAAGATCTGTGGTGCGGCGCAGCTCAGCCACCGCCTCAGGGGACATTCCTGCCCCCTGGTCGAGATCCCCCAGCAGGTCGGCCTGGTATGCCTGCAGCACCGCCATGGTGTGGCGGCACACTTCTGAAAACACCACGGGTCGGCACACTTCTGAAAGCAATCGGCCTTCGCTGTACGTTTCATTTTAATTTCTTTTTCTTACCGTTACCTAGTAGCGTTCACAAACAGACAGTCCCTGAAGATGAAAAGATGATTTGTCATGTTTGCAAGGCGCCCTTATATACTAGCAGTTCGCACGTTAATCATTCATGTTAATCATTCACGTTAATGATTCACGGGCTGTCGCCGGTCAATGTGATTGCCGTGATTTGATAGTGATTTCAGACACCTGTCACGCCTGTGGCGTTCCCCAAAGCGTCATTCGACCCAGTGCGAGTTCCCTTTCGAAAGGGAACTGTTTTTAAATAATTGCTTGTTGTAAGAACATTATGTTTTCCCCCATAGATATAGATGAATGTCTGGTCAGTCCATCTGTATGTGGTCCAGATTCCAACTGCACAAATGAAATGGGAAGTTACAATTGCTCATGTTTGGATGGATTCACTGTAACAAACTCAAATCTCACTATCAGCATCAATAACACATGTAGAGGTACATTTTATATTCACATTTGTTTACTCAAACTCTTGCTAATTATTAAAGGTTAATACATTTTATTTTTATTCTTATTTATTTACACATGAATGAGTGACTCAAACTGTTCTTTTCCTCGTAACTTCCTTTTACTAAAGATTTGGATGAATGTGTTGAGAGATCAGAGGTCTGCGGTCCAAACTCAATCTGCAACAACACTGTTGGGAGTCACAATTGCTCGTGCATGAGTGGATATAATGTAACAGACCTAAACCTCCCTATAAACAGCAATAACACATGCAAAGGTATGATTGACAGCTGGTGCATTACTGTTTGAACTGCCCTAATTAACAGTAACCTTACATTTGATCAACTATTTTTGATTCCCCATCAGTGTGTGGGTCGAACTCTTACTATTGTAATTATAATTGCAGGAAAGGAAACTGTTTTTAAATATTAGCTTGTTTTAATGATATCATGTTTTACTCCCATAGATATAGATGAGTGTCTGGTCAGTCCATCTGTATGTGGTCCAGATTCCAACTGCACAAATGAAATAGGAAGTTTTAATTGCTCATGTTTGGATGGATTCACTGTAACAAACTCAAATCTCACCATCAGCATCAATAACACATGTAGAGGTACATTTTATATTCAGATTTGTTTACTCTAACTGTTTTAATAATAAGCTAGTTTTTTCCATGTAATTACTCTTTTATGTATTTTTGGTAAACATATTATTCTAATTTATTTACATATGAATGAGTGACCCAATCTGTTCTTCCCTCGAAACTTCCTTTTACTAAAGATGTGGATGAATGTGTTGAGAGATCAGAGGTCTGCGGTCCAAACTCAATCTGCAACAACACTGTTGGGAGTTACAATTGCTCTTGCATGAGTGGATATAATGTAACAGACCCAAACCTCCCTATAAACAGCAATAACACATGCAAGGGTATGATTGACGGATCATTAATTATTTTATGTCAGATATTCTTGAATGTTTTGACTCACCATAAGTGTTTGGGTTGAACTCTTACTGTTGTAATTTTAATTGCATGAAATAAAACTGTTTTTAAATAATTGCTTGTTATAATAACATTGTGTTTTCCCCCATAGATATAGATGAATGTCTGGTCAGTCCATCTGTATGTGGTCCAGATTCCAACTGCACAAATGAAATGGGAAGTTACAATTGCTCATGTTTGGATGGATTCACTGTAACAAACTCAAATCTCACCATCAGCATCAATAACACATGTAGAGGTACATTTTATATTCAGATTTGTTTACTCTAACTTTTTGAATAATAAGCTAGAGTTTTTCCATGTAATTACTCTTTTATGTATTTTTCGTAAACATATTATTCTAATTTATTTACACATGAATGAGTGACCCAATCTGTTCTTTCCCTCGAAACTTCCTTTTACTAAAGATGTGGATGAATGTGTTGAGAGATCAGAGGTCTGCGGTCCAAACTCAATCTGCAACAACACTGTTGGGAGTTACAATTGCTCTTGCATGAGTGGATATAATGTAACAGACCCAAACCTCCCTATAAACAGCAATAACACATGCAAGGGTATGATTGACGGATCATTAATTATTTTATGTCAGATATTCTTGAATGTTTTGACTCACCATAAGTGTTTGGGTTGAACTCTTACTGTTGTAATTTTAATTGCATAAAATAAAACTGTTTTTAAATAATTGCTTGTTATAATAACATTGTGTTTTCCCCCATAGATATAGATGAATGTCTGGTCAGTCCATCTGTATGTGGTCCAGATTCCAACTGCACAAATGAAATAGGAAGTTACAACTGCTCATGTCTGGATGGATTCACTGTAACAAACTCAAATCTCACCATCAGCCTCAATAACACATGTAGAGGTACATTTTATATTCAGATTTTTGTGTTCTCTGACATTGAATAATAAACTGGATGTTTGTTGTACATCATTAGTCTAATTAATTTTATATAAAAAAATAGCAAAGATGTTTTTAATGCTAACATTATGAAGGTTTAGTGTTTCCTACTTTGAATAAAAAATTCTAAATGGAATATTAGATTATAATGTTAGCCATTTTAAGAGTTGACCCCCACATTCTGTACCAGTGAATTAAAGAGGATCTGTTATTTTTTTCTGTAAATTTCTTTTAATAAAGATGTAGATGAATGTGTTGAGAGATCAGAGGTCTGCGGTCCAAACTCAATCTGCAACAACACTGTTGGGAGTTACAATTGTTCGTGCATGAGTGGATATAATGTAACAGACCCAAACCTCCCTATAAACAGCAATAACACATGCAAAGGTATGATTGACAGCTGGTGCATTACTGTTTGAACTGCCCTAATTAACAGTAACCTTACATTTGATCAACTATTTTATATCAGATATGTTTTGATTCCCCATCAGTGTGTGGGTCGAACTCTTACTATTGTAATTATAATTGCAGGAAAGGAAACTGTTTTTAAATATTAGCTTGTTTTAATAATATCATGTTTTACTCCCATAGATATAGATGAGTGTCAGGTCAGTCCATCTGTATGTGGTCCAGATTCCAACTGCACAAATGAAATAGGAAGTTTCAATTGCTCATGTTTGGATGGATTCACTGTAACAAACTCAAATCTCACCATCAGCATCAATAACACATGTAGAGGTACATTTTATATTCAGATTTGTTTACTCTAACTTTTTGAATAATAAGCTAGAGTTTTTCCATGTAATTACTCTTTTATGTATTTTTCGTAAACATATTATTCTAATTTATTTACATATGAATGAGTGACCCAATCTGTTCTTTCCCTCGAAACTTCCTTTTACTAAAGATGTGGATGAATGTGTTGAGAGATCAGAGGTCTGCGGTCCAAACTCAATCTGCAACAACACTGTTGGGAGTTACAATTGCTCTTGCATGAGTGGATATAATGTAACAGACCCAAACCTCCCTATAAACAGCAATAACACATGCAAGGGTATGATTGACGGATCATTAATTATTTTATATTAGATATTCTTGAATGTTTTGACTCACCATAAGTGTTTGGGTTGAACTCTTACTGTTGTAATTTTAATTGCATAAAATAAAACTGTTTTTAAATAATTGCTTGTTATAATAACATTGTGTTTTCCCCCATAGATATAGATGAATGTCTGGTCAGTCCATCTGTATGTGGTCCAGATTCCAACTGCACAAATGAAATAGGAAGTTACAACTGCTCATGTCTGGATGGATTCATTGTAACAAACTCAAATCTCACCATCAGCCTCAATAACACATGTAGAGGTACATTTTATATTCAGATTTTTGTGTTCTCTGACATTGAATAATAAACTGGATGTTTGTTGTACATCATTAGTCTAATTAATTTTATATAAAAAAATAGCAAAGATGTTTTTAATGCTAACATTATGAAGGTTTAGTGTTTCCTAATTTGAATAAAAAATTCTAATTGGAATATTAGATTATAATGTTAGCCATTTAATGAGTTGACCCCCACATTCTGTACCAGTGAATTAAAGAGGATCTGTTATTTTTTTCTGTAATTTTCTTTTACTAAAGATGTGGATGAATGTGTCGAGAGATCAGATGTCTGCGGTCCAAACTCAATCTGCATCAACACTGTTGGGAGTTACAATTGTTCGTGCATGAGTGGATATAATGTAACAGACCCAAACCTCCCTATAAACAGCAATAACACATGCAAAGGTATGATTGACAGCTGAAGCTCTGAACATTTTGTTTCTGTTTGAACTGCCCGAACCTTCTGTTAACCGTTCACTTTATAAATTATTTTATGTCTGTATTCATGAATTTTTGGACTCACCATCACCAGTGTGTGAGTCAAACTCTAATGCTTCCTTCTTGTGCTATCAGAATTATCGGAAATACGAGTTTACTCATTAAACATTTGTACATGAATGCCCTCTCAAGTCGTATTTATCACTGAGAAGCTCTGGGATCATTTTAATATCCAAATTCCCGAGTTGGTTGTACCATAAGCTTTAAACATGGGAGAGGGGAGAACGATTGCAGCTGTGACTGTTATTTTTTATTAGTTTTTCCCTCAACATCTCCATCATTTTGTTTTGTTGTTTAAGTACTGCATATTTATTTACATATATGAATATTCATTTGAAGCATATTGTATGTTTTATACACAGTGAAAATAGCATTTATTTGACAGAAATTCCGGAATCTTTAGCAAGTTGACTATCTAGATAGACGGGAGAATGTTTATATAATTGTCAATGAATACTACGCTAAATATCATTTTGGCCCAATAAGATTTTCCCAATCAATAGGCAAGAATAAACCTGGTTTCCTCCATGATTCCTGTTCTTTCTGACAACAAAGTACTTGAATGCGAACAAGCTCATATTTATAACTTCAGAAGTTGAAAGTAGAAAATTTCCGATAGCCCGTAAAGGCAACATTTCTTTTGTAATTGTAATTGCAGGAAATGAAACATTTTCTTTTTAAATACTTGATTATATTAATAATATTGTGTGCTTTATTCTTATTTATTTACATATGAATGAGTGACCCAAACTGTTCTTTTACCTGTAACTTCCTTTTACTAAAGATGTGGATGAATGTGTTGAGAGATCAGAGGTCTGCGGTCCAAACTCAATCTGCAACAACACTGTTGGGAGTTACAATTGTTCGTGCATGAGTGGATATAATGTAACAGACCCAAACCTCCCTATAAACAGCAATAACACATGTAAAGGTATGATTGACAGCTGAAGCACTGAGCAGTTTATATTTGTACTGTATAAATATTTAGTCAAATCAAATGTAACCTTTCTCCTTATCAATTATTTTTTCAGATATCTATGAATGTCTTGACTCAGTATCAGTGTGTGGGCCGAACTCTCACTGTTACAATTACAATGGAAGCTTCTCATGCTTTTGTTGGGAAGGATATAACGTCTCGGATGGAAATAAGGCAATTACCAAAAGTAAACCATGCATCGGTAAGTGTGCACTATGTAATATTTTCTGTCATGATTGTTGCATAATTTCAGATATGTTGAAAATCATTGTTTGTTTAAATAGTTTTTTAGAAAATTCTCAGTTGACTTTTCATTCTCCTAAAAAAATTCTATATGCATAAAACACATTGTAAGTCATACTATATGTATCAAATATACTAATTTTATCATTTTTTCTAAATCTTTTTTATTTTATTAAAATTTTTGCACATGCAGTTTAAACTTGTAAGTTTAGGGCTGAAATACTATTTTTATCCAGCACTTTTTATTTGGGAGATACTGTACGTTTACATTTATTCCAGTTTCTACCTTCTTGATTTATATTCTCCTTTCTATAGACATATGAATGCCATGAGATAACAAATGTATTTCATGCCTTTAGTTGTTAATGTTAATGATTTTTCTTTAGCCTATTGCTTAAATATTTTTCCATAGATATAAATGAATGTATGTTCAGTCCATCTCTATGTGGTCCAAATTCCAACTGCACAAATGAAATAGGAAGTTACAATTGCTCATGTTTGGATGGATTCACTGTAACAAACTCAAGTCTCACCATCAGCATCAATAACACATGTAGAGGTACATTCTATATTTAGGTCTCTTTGTTCTCTAACATTGAATAATAACCTAAATATTTGTGTGCACCATTAGTCCAATCAATTTGATTAAAATAAATAGCAAATATGTTTTTAATGCTACAATTATGAAGTTTCAGTGTTTCATACACTAAATAAAATATTCTAAATGGAATATTATATTGTAATGTTAGGCAATAAATGCATTGACCTTCAATTCTTCTGTTTGAGTGATCTAACGAGGAAACTGATATTTTTATGTCTGTAATTTTCTATTGCTAAAGATGTGGATGAATGTGTTGAGAGATCAGAGGTTTGTGGTCCAAACTCAATCTGCAACAACACTGTTGGAAGTCACAATTGCTCTTGCATGAGTGGATATAATGTAACAGACCCAAACCTCCCTATAAACAGCAGTAACCCATGTAGAGGTATGATTGACAGCTGATACTCTGAACATTTTGTTACAATATGTACTTCCTTAATCTTCTGCCAACTATTCACTTTATGAATTACTTTGTTTCAGATATTCATGAATGTCTTGACTCAGCATCAGTGTGTGGGCTGAATTCTTACTGTTACAATTACAATGGAAGCTTCTCATGCTTTTGTTGGAATGGATATAATGTCGCAGATGGTAATCAAGCTATTAATAAAAACAACCCATGCATTGGTAAGTTTTTGTTTATTAGATATTCTGAATTGCAATTTGCAAATAATTGTCATGTTTTTAAAGTTTTGGTCATTGCATAATTTAAAATTTTATTTTTTAAGAGATTCAAATTCAAAATGTATAGTTTTAGAATAGATTCATGATTATGAATAATTATTTTATTTAAATTTTTTTTTTTTTGAAAATGTTAACATTACTACTTAATTTGTATACTCATTGTATAGATGTCTTCCATGCCTTTTGGTGTTTTTATCAATCTAATTGTTTTTAAATAATCACTTTATGTATAGATAGTTCCCATTCAGCCAGATAGTTCCCATTCAGCCAGTCATGATACTGACATATTGGGGTCTCGCCTGGCAGCTCAATCAACTCCAAGTGGTAACAAAACATTCCAATGAACATTGGCCAGTGAGATTTGCATGCCGAGTCACACCTACCCGGACATACGGGTAGAATTAGGACCGGCATTACTCACTTCATTCATATTTTGCTTTTGAGCCGAGTGGTTGTCAAGCGATTGCTGATTTCCAGTAGGGCTGGTCCGAATACCATTTTTGGAGCTGCGAAGGTTCGGTAGTAATCAACACCGAATACTCAAAGCTTCGGAGGGAAATAAAAAAATTAAAATAAACGAGGCTCCAACATCCATTAGTAACAGACATGCGTGTTTATTTGAGCACTTCCGTCATTGAAACAACACACTTAAAGCCTGTAAAGCATTGAAATAAATATCAGTAAACAATTGATAACTTAAATAATATAATAAAGTTAAATATTAAAAAAAAACATTTGTTTTATATTTCCACACAAAGTAATATAAAGTGATATAGCCTACCACTCTGCGCTAAAAATCACCTGTGCGTGTGAATCGCGCTTTACAACTAAACTTGACGCGCCTTACCAAGTCTAATAATAAGCACAAACTGTGTTAAAAAGAATTCAACGTGCAAGTTAAAAGTTAGTTATCTGTCCTACAGCGTTTTTCTACTTTACCACAGTAAAGAATGTAAATATAATAGGCCTAATTAAAAGCGAACCAAAGAAAGAAACGTTTATAATCCCCTATGAAAACGGTTGAAACGTGAGTGAAGATTTGAGAAAAGAAACAAGAGATTCCATATCCAGTGGAATTACTAATGGAATATTGTTAAATTAGCCGATAATCGGGAGATAAATACAAAGCCGACTAAGCTTAAATGTATGGGCTCACGCACAACTCTCTCATTCGTCATAAATCCAAATGTTTCCATGGCTGCGATGTAACATTTAATTTCTAACCTATTATTTATTTTGTAAACAAAGCTTTGTGCTTCACTCGTGTCATAATATTCATGTAAAACAGTTAAACAGCATTAACATACAAAAAAATTTGTTTTGGCAGACCACCGCCGGTGCTACTCAGCCACCGCGGTGGTGTGGTTGTCAAGTTTACCAGCATAGCCCTAAAAACGGGTAAAAAGGCTATTACATTTTGTTTCTATTATTCTATTTTCCACAATGTCAAAGCAACTTAAGCCGAAATACAAGCTCATGCAGTTGTGCCCTCTAGACAGAGAATACTCCAGTTGCAGGGAACACTTAAGTAGGCTAAGAAGAAGCAAATATATTTAAGTAAAACGAGGTTGGGTTCCTTCTACTGTCCATCCTAATAAAAACGGCTATGCTATATAAAATAATTGTAAAAAAGAGTATTGTATTTTGCCAGATTTTATAGTGTAAACATGTTCAAACGCAAATGAGAACCGTTTTGAGGGGGATGCCAGGTGTGCAGGAAAAAAATAATATTCGAATCCTAAAATTTTAAATCGAATACCAAGCCACCGAACGAATATATTTGAATATTTGGGTCCAGCCCTAATTTCCAGATCACCTTCATAGAAGAGTGCCATTTTCTATATTAAGAGAGCAAAACATTAATTTTCATTGCTATTAGGAGTTTACCTCCGAAAACAGCAATTGTTATCGCTTGCTTTCTTTTTAGCTTGTCGTAGGTTCTACTCGGCTGGTGTAAAGGCGCATTCCAGCGGTGTGTGCGTTCAGTGGGCGCTTCAGCTGCAAGAGCAGCTTCCCTAAAGCAGCAACATGGACGATCAGCATCTTTTTCAACATGTCTTTTCGTCCATGTGTTTCTGGATGTGGTAGGTTCCTAACATCATCTGACAGCCATGATCACTGTCTCACATGCCTGGGCAGACAGCATGCTGACAGAGCGTTTGTGGATGGTGCATTCCCTCACTGCGAGGGCATGTCCATGTTGGCATTGAGGTTGCGACTCCTTCATGTAGGTACGAGTTCCCTCTGCTGCTATCCAGCCCCCTGCTGCTTCTCATATTAGAGCCGCAGGTCTGGTTAGCACTCTGGGAGACCTGAGGGTTACAGTGGGAGCTTCTTTGTTGGGTCCGCCCCCACGAACCTCCCTCTCCTCTAGCATGCCATGTGCCGTCGAGTTGCCGAATGTTGGTGCCGGTCCCTCACGTCAGGGACCCTGTATCTCATTCGGCTCTCCGGACGAGATATCGGATCGGATGTTGATCGCTGCATCGGGGTGTGGGCTTTTGTCCTCTGGAGAGAATGAGGAACCCGAGCTGCCCCCGTCTGGGGTTGTAGCTTGTGCTAAATCGGATTCAGAGCTGACAGCCATGCTTTCCCGGGCCGACGCGGTCATTGGGCTCAAGCGGAATCCTCCACCGTTTTTCGAGTGCTTGCGGTTGGATGATTGGTTCCTGGGTGTGGTGAGCGGTTCACAGCCTTCAGTGCCTTTCTTCCCGGAGGTGCATGAGGAGGTTCAGAAAACGTGGATGGCACCTTTTACTGCCCGAAGCTGTTCTTCTCCCTCCTCCACTCTCATTACCCTCGATGGTGGGGCTGCCAAGGGTTACGTGGACGTTCCACAGGTGGAGCGTGCAATTGTGGTGCACTTGTGCCCTCAAAGTGCCACCACCTGGCGGAATCGTCCACGCCTCCCGTCCAAGGCGGGTAAGACGATGGCAGCTCTGGCTGCTAAGGCTTACTCCGCCGCTGGCATCCCATGGCCATCCTGCAGGTCCATCAAGCAAAAAACACATTTTGCCCTAGCTAGCGCTTCCCAGTCCGTCCTGCTCATTGGAACAATCAGACTCGGCTATGCGATTCAGTTAACCAGGCGTCCTGTTTACCTCGGTGGCAGGCAAAGACACCCCTGACCTGGATATGGAGATTGTAGTCCTCCTGGCGGAGGACGCAATAGAGCCTGTCCCTCCGGCCAAGATAAAGTCAGGATTTTACAGTCTGTACTTCATAGTACCCAAGAAAAGCGGGGAGTTGCGGCCAATATTGGATCTGTGTGTCTTAAATCTACACAAGCTTCCGTTCAAGATGCTCACACAGAAACTCATCCTCGCGTGCGTTCGCCCCCAGGTTTGGTTTGCAGCGATTGACCTGAAGGACTTACATGTCTCGATTCAGCCTCGACACAGACCGTTTCTACGAGTTGCTAGCAGTACTCCTTGCCCAGCACTGTTTTCAACCGTTGCTGCGCGGCAAGCATGTACCGGTCCAGACGGACAACACATCGACCGTAGCATACATCAACTGTTAAGGTGGTCTACGCTCCCGTCGCATGTCACAACTCGCCCGCCATCTCCTCCTCTGGAGTCAGCAGTGGTGCTTCCTGGCAGAGGTGCGGGCTGGGCGACACCTAACACATTCGCGAGATTCTATAATCTCTGAGTAGAGCCGTTCTCTTCCCGTGTGTTGGGTACGAACAGAAATTGGTAGTGGGTAATGTACGGGAAGACTGGCTCGGTGTCTCGCTTGTGGCACCATTCCCCTCTAATAGTCAAGTCAAGTCACCTTCATTTATATAGTGCTTTTAACAATATAGATTGTTTAAAAGCAGCTTTACAGTGATAATAGGTAATTACAGTAACAGAGATTGTTTTGGCTTTACAGCAGCTCTAGAATAAAGTTATTGTCCAGCTAAAGTTAGTTTTGATTGATTGATTCACTTCCGTTGCAAAGATCATTAGTTATTAACTTAGAGGCCACTAACACGACACCGTTCTAACAGAAAACCCTCAACGCGATCCGGCCCGCTCATCCACACAAAAAAGTGCCTAGTGGCTCGAGAACGCAAACCCTGAAAATAGGTTCAAGGTGAAAGCCTTAAGGATTTAAAATAAAATAAAAAGGTTATCTTTGCGCAAACCTCAAAAACACAAACCTGTGAAAACGCAGACGGCGTGTACATGCGCATCACGTGTTTAGTCCATAGATATGCGCATTTGAATATGTGCGCAGGCGTGTAGTCCATCTTTACAATCCAACCCTTAACAAACCACTTGTCTGGCCTTAAAATGTATAATACAGAATTATTTATCGCTTCACCGTAGCCACGTGAACCGGAATTATCCCGAGAACGTTTTATCTGTTTTATTGTTTTATCTACAGAGGTAGAGGTAAAGGGAAGGGAAGAAGGCCTTCACAGGGGAGAGACTAGTTGACACTTCAGGACTGCGTTGTCGTCGTGTCCAGGCGCAGATCCTTCATCAGATCTGGATACGGCCTGGATACGGCATACTGCGGTAAACCTCGGGATAAACAGAAAGACTAATATTAGCGTAGACGCCATCCTTCTTATGATGTAACAAGTACATCAGGATTTTTGGGAAGTGTTCCTGGTTCCGGCTGACCTAATCTATGCAGCCTAACATTGAATTATAGAAGTCTATAATGTGTTGTGTATGCTAAATCAAAGAGATTTGTTTTTAGTCTAGATTTGAACTGATAGAGTGTGTCTGCTTCCCGGACAATGTTAGCAAGACTGTTCCAAAGTTTTGGTGCTAAATAGGAAAAGGATCTATCGCCAGCAGTCGATTTTGATATTCTAGGTATTAGCAACTGGAATTACCGGAATTTTGAGATCGCAATAGACGTGAAGGACTATAATGCGTTAAAATAGCTCACTCAAGTACTGGGGAGCTAAACCATTTAGTGCTTTGTAAGTAATCAGCAATATTTAAAAATGTATACGATGTTTAATAGGGAGCCAATGTAGTGTTGACAGGACCGGGCTAATATGGTCAAACTTCCTGGTTCTGGTAAGAACTCTAGCTGCTGCGTTTTGGACCAGCTGTAGTTTTTTTATTAAGCGGGCAGGGCAACCACCCATAATAGCATTACAATAATCTAGCCTTGATGTCATGAACGCATGAACTAATTGTTCCGCATTTGTCATTGAGAGCATATGACGTCATTTAGATATATTTTTAAGATGGAAAAATGCGGTTTTATAGATGCTAGAAACGTGGCTTTCAAATTAAAGATTTGTATCAAAGAGCACACCCAGGTTCCTAACTGACGACGAAGACTTGACAGAGCAGTCATCAAGTGTTAGACAGTATTCTAGGTTATTACATGTGGAAGTTTTTTGTCCAATAATTAGAATCTCTGTTTTTTTTTTTCAGAATTAAGTAGGAAATGACTAGTCATCCATTTTTCCATCAGCTATGGATTCCGTTAATTTTGTAAACTGGTAAGTTTCGTCAGGGCGTGAAGAAATATAGAACTGAGTATCATCAGCAGAACAGTGAAAACGAATGTCTGCAACACTGCTTTAAACTCCCATATTTAATATAAAGGCAACGTTTCGACCCTGCTGGGTCTTCTTCAGGCAAATGGTGGACACATTTAATGAAGGGGTATATGTAGGCCTTACAATCAACTGACCCACCATGTGATTTCAATTAGTTTGATTATCTCTTTAGGTCCATAACTCAATTAAGAGAACACTTACATACGGGCATTAACAAACTTATACATCTCAAAAGGGGGCTTTGAAACTTCAATATCCCCAAAGGAGTACATAACATAGCTATCCACAGAAAAAAGAAAAAAAAAGAGAAAAGTAAAAAGAAAAACAATCAGTTGAAGAAACAGTTCCATATATACCAGCCAACCCCAAACAATTAAAGAACATTACCACATATATTCATAAAACCTGCTGCAATGTAGTCAGTACAGAAACAGACAATTTCTTACAATATATATATATATATATGAATGGTTTATATCAAACTCTTCATTTAGACCACCAGAGACATTGTATTTAAGTAATGAATCCAAAAAGTTTCCCATTGCAGAAGCCTTTTATCATGATCTCCCCCTCCAGATGGTTTGTTGACCCGCTCCACCCCGATATATCTGAGGGTGCTGACATTATGCCTGTCTAGTTTAAAATGAGCGGCGACAGGACTGCGCTCATCCCCTGTTCTAATTGTACTTCTGTGCTCGCTGATTCTGGTCCGTAGCGCTCTTGTTGTTTTGCCCACATATGCTAAGCCACATGGGCAGCGAATTAAATAAATAACAAATGTGGTGCTACATGTAATGACACCGCGAATGGATGTTGTCTTGCCAGTGTGTGGATGATTAAAATTTTTGCATTTATGCTAGTACGAGCACTGGGCACAACTCCCATATTTATAGTTACCGTCTGGCATACTAAGAAAGGACGTCGTAGGTTCCGGACGTGTATCATTTTTGACTAGGTGGTCTTTTAAGTTAGGGGCACGCTTAAAAACAAGCTTAGTTTTTTCTGAAAAAACTCTCATTAGTTTAGGGTCTGAATCAAAAATGTGACAATGTTTTAGACAGATTTTCTAAATTCTGACACAAGTGGGGAATATGTTACTCAACATAAAGGGGACATGTTTGGATTTTTAGTGCATTTATTTGATCGAAGACAGTCAACTTGTGTTGTCTTATCAAAACGTTGTTTGGCCGAATCAACCCAAACTTGTTTATAACCTCTATTGAGCAATTTTTTTGTCAAGTCTGCAGCCTGCGTTGAGTAAGATATATTGTCGCTGCATATTCTACGTACACGGACGATTCGCATTTTTGAGGGCCTAAACATAATCGAAAACTCAGGCCTCATACTTTAACAAACCCCACCTACAGTTTTGATTTGATCCTCTTCAAATTTGGTGAGTGCAATCTTAAGGCCTTTGCAACGTTAAACTGCGAAGATCTTGAGTTTTCGTCGAAGGGCATTTCTTCGGCGGCCTGACAAATGTAGATGTGCACACCCAATTTCAACCTTTGGGTGATATATGCATCATCAGATAAGTTCTATATTAATGTTGCTTGCAGTTCTGATGTTGCTTGGCAACCACAAACAGCCTACTGCCTGCAGTCAACCACAAACAACCTGAAGTAACTCGGGCATACAATGTCCGATCTGCCCCAAACTTCACATGTTTGATAAGAGTCCTGCCCTGAAAACATCTACATGCCAATTTTCAGTTACAGTCATAGCGCCACCTGTGGGTAACAGGAAATGACACGTTTTACACTGTGATTAACTCCTTAGAGAGATTTAACCAGATCAACATCATGTATGGTCAGTCTAATCTTAAGGCCTTAGCAGTGGTAAATTGTGAAGATCTTGAGTTTTCGTTGAAGGGTGTGTCCGTGGCGGCCTGACACATTCTGATGTTTTGCCATGAAATAGGAAGCTGTTGTACCTCAGGCATACGATGTCCGACATGCCCCAAACTTCACGTTTGATAAGAGTCCTGTCCTGAACGCATCTACATGACAATATTCAGTTTACACTTCCTGTTGCCAGCATGTCACTTCCTGTTGCCAGCAGGTGGCGCTATAGGACGTGACATGCTTTACACTGTAATTCACTCCCAGAAACATATTAAAAATATGCCATGAAGTACCAAACATGCTAGAAACATGTTAAATCATGCAACACTTAGCTAGGTGCTAATGTATGCGATTAACGCAGCCAAACAGGAAGTTATTGTAACTCAGGCATACGATGTCCGATCTGCCCCAAACTTCACATGTTTGATAAGAGTCCTGTCCTGAACACATCTACGTGACAATATTCAGTTATAGTAATAGCGCCACCTTCTGGTAGAAGGAAGTGTTTCAAATACAAATGACTTTGACACAGTCCTCCTATATTTACATACTGCCCTCCGTGCTCTGTTTTCCTAAAGATACCAGGTGGCGGTGGCACGGTGCGAGGGCCCTTTTCATCGCTGCTTGCAGCTTTAATTTAATTTAATCGACGTCGACTGAATGGGAATAACCATTGAAAACGCCACTAAAGCTGCCACCTTCCAGTGCCTAGACAAAAGCCTTCAGATCCCCCTGCAGTTTAAGGCAGGGAAGGGACAGGGCTTAGGCCAGGGAAGTCACTGCTGTTCCTACAGGACCACTGGGAAAGGGTTCCCTGTGTACATGGAAGGAAGGGACGCTGCGGAAGCCACATCCTGCCCGAAGGGAGGAACATGTGGGGAATACACATATGAACTGGGCGAAAGACCGGGCAGTACAACATATGAAATGTCACTGAGGTGGCTCCAGCCTATGACAGGGGGGAGACTCAACCGGACAGTGACGGCAGAGCAGGCTCTGCCAAGGGAAGACACGGGCTCGCCACGTCCGTTGCCGAAGGGTATGGAGGAACTCGACAGGGTTTGGCTAATAAGGGGAACTCAACTGGAGCAAGAATTGCGCCCGTATCCAGTCCGTAGGAGGGGAATAGCGCAGCAAGCCGACACTACGAACCGGGCTTACATTTAAACTGGCTTCATGTGAAGGGAGTCCACGGGAAGCAGTGGTTCGACACGCAGGCTAGTTTTCTAGCGAACATGATGGGAGTCGCCCAGCCCCCAACTCTATTTAACATCTGTTAGCGAGGCACTCTGTGTCAACGCCTAGGAGGGAGCAATACTCTCACTTTGGAGGAGCTCACCACCCAGGTGGGCACGTGCACCTTGGGAAAACTTTCTCACCAAGATGAAGGCAACCACATGTAGTGGGCCAACCTCTGCTTGGAAACGAGCTGGTCTGAGGTCCAGGCTTTGCATTCTGAGCACGTAAAACCGGAATGGAGAGGACGGACAGAGAAAAGCCAGGGCTGGGTCTGCCTCTTCCAGACAGCGCTTGCAGGTTCACCACCTGATCCCTCTTAGGGAGAGGTAGGAACCTTGGGCACATATCCAGGCCGGGGTCTCAGCTCGTGAGAGTAGCCGGTCCGAATTCCAGGCACAAGTTGTTGACTGACAGCGAGCAAGTCCCTACCCTGTAGTAGAGACCATGTGAGCAGGAGAACTGTTTCAACACAGAATTTTTAACCCGCTGCCTGCAGTGGCTTAGGGACGGTCTCTGCAGTGCAGTAGCACCAGAGATAGGCCCAAGAGGATAAAGAGGGGCGCAGGGATTTCCCTTGCTCCCTCAGGAACCTGACGATCAGGACGTGCTTCCCATGCTTCTGCATCAAGATGAGGCAGCATAATTTTGAGGAAAGAGAGCACTGAAATGACTGAACACTCTCAGGATCTCCTCACGGAGAGAACACTCATTCAACGAATAGATTCCACTTCTAATTAGCGTAGAACCACTTCCTCTTTTTAGGGGGTGCTTGCAGAAGTGATAGTAACTACCAGATAGTAACTACCAGAAGTGGTACCTGCCCAGCTGGACCGCCAGGGGATGGAGTCTCTACTCTCCCTGGCCACAGCTGTTGTGAGGCTCATTGGCGGCACGACTGAGCAGGCTGGAAGAAGTAATGGAATGAAGTGACCTCAGAAGCTTCTGACTCCAAGAAGGAGGTGACGGGCGAGTTGTGAGGGAAGCTTAGCGCAACGGTTGCGATATTGTCTTTTCAGACCAGTACCAGCTCGCTGAGCAGCGGTGGATCAAAGCGAGGTGAACTGCCAACGAATACCAATGCAGTCTGAGGTTGCTCAGGCCTCCGTTAAAGCATGAGAAACTCCGAGAAACAAAGGGTCTGAACACGAGCTGAGGGAATGGCGGCAGGCCGGGATGATCTTTTTGTCACACGGGGCGTGCCGCTCTACAACGGTCACGTCGGGACTCGATCATAAAGCTAGTTCTGAAGCTGTCTTCACATGGAGGAAGCCATAGCGTCTGCCATATGCCCCAGGAGCCTCTGAAAGTTCTTTCAGTGGGACCCTTTCTCACTTCAAGCACCAGCCGAACACACTCTTCTTGAAGAGTCCTTCTCCTAAACTGAAAAAGAGATACTCAGCCCGTGGGTGAGATTACTCTCTCCCAGTTGACCTGAAGACCCAAAGCACTCAAAGGGTAGGACTTTTACTGATACTTTGCACCTTCGAACGCAAGAACACAGAATGGTCTGTGGAGCGGAAGGATAGAGATCTGAATTACTGATCTGAGATCTGAGGTCGAACGCTGCAGGCCAACCTTGGGGACAGAGCATTTGAAAATGCATCTCTGTGTAAGTAATTGAATGGAGGCTTTCAAAAAAGGGCCCGTTTCAATTGACACAGGTCCAAGACGGCCATAACCCACCACATATCGAGGGTACAATGAAGTATGGGTTTAAAGAAACCGGTCTTCATATCGGCTGGAGGAAGAGGCTACATCGCGTCCTTTGCCAGTAAGACTGCGACGTGCGCACACAGGACAGGAGCAGCGCTCAACACGTAGGTGTGATAAATATCACAAATTTTAGGAGCATCTAGCTCAACACCTAGGTGTGAAGAATATCACTAAGCCAGGGCGGAAGCCAAGTGAAATGAATCGCAAGCCGAGTCTGCCGGTCAAACTCAGGGCCAAGTGGAGCTTTAGGAAACACTTTCAGGCTTCCACACACCACACCAGGGGCCAGAGAGACCACAGACGCACCCGAGGTGGGGTAGCGAGGTTGAGAACAGGGACCCAAATCAAGAGGCCCGGAGGTGGCCCGAAGCAGAGTCTGAGTGTAGTGAAGCACTCACTTTTCCGCCCTCAACCAGCCGCCAACACACACACAAACACAGAAATTTTCTTGCTGTTAAAACAGCAGTTGAGAGCTCAGAGCTCGCGACCTGTACTGCACTGTAGAACCACCAGCACCGGGAAAGTCTTCCCAAAAGAGCATCGACACACTCGCTCGTTGAATAACAACAGCACTCTTCAGAGACATCAGAATGATCGGCTCCGAAGCGAAAGACAACTATTGTGTGCATCCACTTCCGTATTTATACCCGCGCCGTGGGGGCGGAGTGTGTGATGTCATCACGCACGCCAATTCCCATTGGCTCCTTCAATAGTACTCGAAGACGATTGGCTCCCTGGCGTGATCCCCATTTAGCCATTGTCGACTACGTCTGACGTTCTCGACTGAAAGGGAACTCCCTACATTTCCCCAATAATTATTTTCATCTCAGTGCATGTAATTGTTTTCATCACGCAGGAATTATGCAAGTGTTTTGGACATACATAAGCCAGAATTCTTTTAAAATTCTTTCTCAGTTCTTGTTAAACTTATTTAGATACAGATGTCTTTCATGTTTTAGGTATTTATATCTGTATGTTATACATTAAATTTGTTTTGGTTTTTCCACTCTAGATATAGATGAATGTCTGTTCAGTCCATCTGTATGTGGTCCAGATTCCAACTGCACAAATGAAGTGGGAAGTTACAATTGCTCATGTTTGGATGGATTCACTGTAACAAACTCAAATCTCACCATCAGCATCAATAACACATGTAGAGGTACATTTTATATTCAGATTTGTTTACTCTAACCTTGAATAATTAGTTAGAGATTATCCATATGATTCTCACTTTGGATATCATTTTTGTAAATGAAGCATTCTGTTGTAAAGATGCAAAAGAATATGTTGACCTTCACATATGTATGAGTGACCCAAACTGTTATCTTCCTCCGAACTTCTTTTTACTAAAGATGTGGATGAATGTGTTGAGATATCAGAGGTCTGCGGTCCAAATTCAATCTGCAACAACACTGTTGGGAGTCACAATTGCTCGTGCAAGAATGGATACAATGTAACAGACCCAAACCTCCCTATAAACAGCAATAACACATGCAAAGGTATGATTAACAGCAAAAGCTCATAGTACAAATTTATGACAAAGAACAGGAGTATTGAGAAGCTTATAATTCTTTTTTTTGTTTTTTTGTTTAGTTTAGTTTTCTCCCCCAAATACACTGTTAACTTAACAGTAATATCGTCAATATTTATGTATTCAAAACATAATTTGAGATGTTAGTCAAAAATCTCAGAGTTCCTCACATTTCCCCTAATAATTATTTTTCATTTCAGTGCATGTGTTTTTATCCACAGGAGCTATGCAAGTGTTTTTGGACATGCATAAGCCATAATTCTTTGTAATTCTTATTAATTTTCTTTAAAACAATGTTTTGACAAAGATAAAAGTTTTAAAATCTTAGTTTCCTGGTCTTTTGTTTTTAAAATGTTGATATTGTCCTTTTTTCAGTTCTTATTGTCCTAGTATAGATGTAGAGGTTGTTAGACACCAGATGTCTTTCATGCTTTTGTGTGTTTAGATTTGTATGTTATACATTACATTTGTTTTCCACTCTAGATATAGATGAATGTCTGGTCAGTCCATCTGTATGTGGTCCAGATTCCAACTGCACAAATGAAGTGGGAAGTTACAATTGCTCATGTCTGGATGGATTTACTGTAACAAACTCAAATCTCACCATCAGCATCAATAACACATGTAGAGGTACAGTTTAGATTTGTGTTTAGTATAACCGTACATAATTATCTAGAATTTATTCATATAATATATACATTGAATTTTGTAAATGAAGTATTGTATTGTAGAAATGACAAGGAATGAGATTAAACTGACCCAAACTGTTCTTTTTCCCATAACTTCCTTTTAATAAACATGTAGATGAATGTTTTGGAAGTTTATTGAGGTGTATAATTAATGTGTGTTGGTTTGTTTCTGTTGTATATGCTGCTTTTCAAAGTAATAATTTTGTGGTCGTTTGTGTGTAAAAATATTGATATACTTCCTCAATCTGTATTTTTCTTGTTTAGTTATTATGTTAGTGTATTATTTGGTGAGATGCCATTTGTCTTTCATGTTTTATGTGTTTATATTTGTATGTATAAAAACTAATTAAAATAATTTTTCCCCTCTAGATATAGATGAATGTCTGGTCACTCCATCTTTATGTGGTCCAGATTCCAACTGCACAAATGAAATAGGAAGTTACAATTGCTCATGTCTGGATGGATTCACTGTAACAAACTCAAATCTCACCATCAGCATCAATAACACATGTAGAGGTACATTTTATATTCAGATTTGTTTACTCTAACCTTGAATAATTAGTTAGAGATTATCCATATGATTCTCACTTTGGATATCATTTTTGTAAATGAAGCATTCTGTTGTAAAGATGCAAAAGAATATGTTGACCTTCACATATGTATGAGTGACCCAAACTGTTATCTTCCTCCGAACTTCTTTTTACTAAAGATGTGGATGAATGTGTTGAGAGATCAGAGGTCTGCGGTCCAAACTCAATCTGCAACAACACTGTTGGGAGTCACAATTGCTCGTGCAAGAATGGATATAAAGTAACAGACCCAAACCTCAATATAAACAGCAATAACACATGCAAAGGTATGATTAACAGCAAAAGCTCATAGTACAAATTCATGACAAAGAACAGGAGTATTGAGAAGCTTATAATTATTTTTTTTTGTTGTTAGTTAGTTAGTTTTCTCCCCCAAATACACTGTTAACTTAACAGTAACATCGCCAATATTTGTGTATTCAAAACATAATTTGAGATGTTAGTAAAATATCTCAGAGTTCCTCACATTTCCCCTGATAATTATTTTTCATTTCAGTGCATGTGTTTTTATCCACAGGAGCTATGCAAGTGTTTTTGGACATGCATAAGCCATAATTCTTTGTAATTCTTATTAATTTTCTTTAAAACAATGTTTTGACAAAGATGAAAGTTTCAAAATCTTAGTTTCCTGGGGCCTCATTTATAAACGTTGCGTACGCACAAAAGAAGGCGTACGCCGCTCTCTACGCAATAACTGGTATTTATAAAAAGCAAACTTGACGGGAAAATGTGCGGTCCTTCACACAAGCTCTGACCCAGGTGTACGCACAAAAACGGGTGAAATGAGAAATGGCGACACCGTCGGCAGAAGGAAGAAACATGTGAAAGTGTGTGAAACTGTAGACCGTTGTGTAAAAGAAATGGCAATACTGGCTCTCATAAATAATATGAAGACTTCACAAAGCAAGTCTTACAATTAACAGCCTACATGAACACCCGTTTGATCGATCTGCAGTGTAAAACGAACAAAATCAAACGAAGATAACAACAGAAATGCAAATTAACACATATTTGCAAAAATAAAAGTGAAATATGTTCTGCAATAATAATTATTGCATGTTATGCAATTCATCCTCATAACACATCTGTAGCTTGTCAGATGCAATCAAATGGATGGTAATAAAATGCCATGCCATCACAATGCGTAATGACGTAATGCAACCTTTTGCCACTCAAGTGCCTTTTTTGGTATTAATGCCCACACTGTGCCCTCCAAACAACATTTTAATCCTCTTTTCCACCTGGCCAATGATAATTTCTACTTCACATTGAGTGAAGTTACGTTTCTTGGTTTTCCTCTCTGTGTTTGCCATGATTTCGCAATCAATGAATGAATATTAACTTGTGGGCGTTTCACGGACTATTTTTGGGCAAATATGGGCGTGACATGAAGCCGCAAAAACTGCGCTACATTTAGAATTGATTGTGATTTATTAAGGGAAAAGTGCGTAGGATGTGCGTGCTCACGGTTTTATAAATCTGAATATTTCTGTGCGTATGCACGTCCTATGTTTCATCCGTACGCCACTTCTGACGCAAATCCTAAGCAAAGTTTTATAAATGAGGCCCCTGGTCTTTTGTGTTTAAAATGTTGATATTGTCCTTTCTCAGTTCTTATTGTCCTAGTATAGATGTAGAGGTTGTTAGACACCAGATGTCTTTCATGCTTTTGTGTGTTTATATTTGTATGTTATACATTACATTTGTTTTCCACTCTAGATATAGATGAATGTCTGGTCAGTCCATCTGTATGTGGTCCAGATTCCAACTGCACAAATGAAATAGGAAGTTACAATTGCTCATGTCTGGATGGATTCACTGTAACAAACTCAAATCTCACCATCAGCATCAATAACACATGTAGAGGTACAGTTTAGATTTGTGTTTAGTATAACCGTACATAATTATCTAGAATGTGTCCATATAATATTTACATTGAATTTTGTAAATGAAGTATTGTATTGTAGAGATGACAAGGAATGAGCTTAAACTGACTCAAACTGTTCTTTTTTCCATAACTTCCTTTTAATAAACATGTAGATGAATGTGTTGGGAGTTTTTTGAGGTGTATAATGAATGTGTGTTGGTTTGTTTCTGTTGTATATGCTGCTTTTCAAAGTAATACGTTTGTGGTCGTTTGCGTTTAAAAATATTGATATACTTCCTTAATCCGTATTTTTCTTGTATAGTTATTATGTTAGTGTATTATTTGGTGAGATGCCATTTGTCTGTCATGTTTTATGTGTTTATATGTGTATGTATAAAAACGAATTAAAATAAATTTTCCCCTCTAGATATAGATGAATGTCTGGTCAGTCCATCTGTATGTGGTCCAGATTCCAACTGTACAAATGAAATAGGAAGTTACAACTGCTCATGTCTGGATGGATTCACTGTAACAAACTCAAATCTCACCATCAGCATCAATAACACATGTAGAGGTACATTTTATATTCAGATTTGTTTACTCTAACCTTGAATAATTAGTTAGAGATTATCCATATGATTCTCACTTTGGATATCATTTTTGTAAATGAAGCATTCTGTTGTAAAGATGCAAAAGAATATGTTGACCTTCACATATGTATGAGTGACCCAAACTGTTATATTCCTCCGAACTTCTTTTTACTAAAGATGTGGATGAATGTGTTGAGAGATCAGAGGTCTGCGGTCCAAACTCAATCTGCAACAACACTGTTGGGAGTCACAATTGCTCGTGCAAGAAGGGAAATACTGTAACAGACCCAAACCTCCCTATAAACAGCAATAACACATGCAAAGGTATGATTAACAGCAAAAGTTTATAGTACAAATTCATGACAAAGAACAGGAGTATTGAGAAACTTATAATTCTTTTTTTTTTTTTTGTTAGTTAGTTAGTTTTCCCCCCCAAATACAGTTAACTTAACAGTAACATCGCCAATATTTGTGTATTCAAAACATAATTTGAGATGTTAGTCAAAAATCTCAGAGTTCCTCACATTTCCCCTGATAATTATTTTTCATTTCAGTGCATGTGTTTTTATCCACAGGAGCTATGCAAGTGTTTTTGGACATGCATAAGCCATAATTCTTTGTAATTGTTATTAATTTTCTTTAAAACAATGTTTTGACAAAGATGAAAGTTTCAAAATCTTAGTTTCCTGGTCTTTTGTGTTTAAAATGTTGATATTGTCCTTTCTCAGTTCTTATTGTCCTAGTATAGATGTAGAGGTTGTTAGACACCAGGGGCCTCATTTATAAAACTTTGCTTAGGATTTGCGTCAGAAGTGGCGTACGGATGAAACATAGGACGTGCGTACGCACAGAAATATTCAGATTTATAAAACCGTGAGCACGCACATCCTACGCACTTTTCCCTTAATAAATCACAATCAATTCTAAATGTAGCGCAGTTTTTGCGGCTTCATGTCACGCCCATATTTGCCCAAAAATAGTCCGTGAAACGCCCACAAGTTAATATTCATTCATTGATTGCGAAATCATGGCAAACACAGAGAGGAAAACGTCTCGGTTACTGATGTAACCCTCGTTTCCCGAAGGAGGGAACGGGAGACGTGACGTCGACGTGACTACGTTAGGGGATCACTTCAGGGAGCCCTATCAACTTCGATTATCTAAGAACAAGCCAATGAACGTTGGCGTGCGTGAACGCGTTACGCGCCCCCGCCCCGCAGCGCGGGTATAAAACAGGAAGCGGGCGCGAGCACCCACCGTTTTTCACTGAGGAGCCGAGTTTAATGACGGCCGTACAGCGATGGTCAGCAACTGTGGCGGCGGGACGTCACGTCTCCCGTTCCCTCCTTCGGGGAACGAGGGTTACATCAGTAACCGAGGCGTTCCCCTTCAGTCGCTCACGTTCGACGTGATGTCGACGTGACGACGTTAGGGGATCCCATGGAAAACGCCAACGGTTGCTGCCACATCCAGTGCCCTACGCAAGACTCTCAGACCCCCCATGCTGGGGCGGAAGACCTGCGTAGAGGGAGAACCTGCTGTTCCACATACCCACGCAGTGAACTCTTGAATAACACTGGGAAGCGTGCCTCTCCAGGGGAGAGGGACGCTGCGGAGCCACATCCTGCCCGAAGGGAGGTACCATGTGGAGAATACACATATGGACTGGCCGGTTGGGGCAGTGCAACATATGGAATGTCACTGGGGTGGCTCCACCTAAGGAGGGGGAGGCTACACCAGACAGTGACAGCAGAGCGAGCTCTGCCAAGGGAAAGACACGGGCTCACCGCAGGGAGCTGATCGTGGAAAAATACTCATATGGGATCGCCGCAGGGATCACACATACGGAACCCAGCCTAGCACAAGTTACACAAGCATACGAGCACTAGGCCTGGCGTCGGACGCTCCGCAACGTCCAACTGCCGAAGGGGTGTGGAGGAACTCACAGGGTTCGCCTGGAGGGGAACTCGACTGGAGCAAAGAGTGCACGTATCCGCTCCGTAGAGGGGAGTGGCGCAGCAAGCCGACACTAGAGTGGGAACTTCGGTGTTACCGGCTGGTTGAAGCGAGCACACAGGAAGAAACCGGCTCAACACGTAGGCTATAGAACCTAGCGAACGTGTTAGGTGTCGCCCGGCCCGCAGCTCTACAGATATCTGTCAGCGAGGCGCCGTGTGCCAGCGCCCAAGAAGAAGCGACACTCCTAGTGGAGTGGGCTCTCAACCCAGGCGGGCAAGGCACGCCTTGGGCTTCGTAAGCCAAGGCGATAGCATCCACTATCCAGTGGGCCATCCTCTGCTTAGAGACAGCCTTTCCCTTCTGCTGGCCTCCGTAACAGACGAAGAGCTGGTCTGAGGTCCTGAGGCTTTGCGTTCTGTCCACGTACAAACGCAGACCGCGGACGGGACAGAGAAAAGCCAGGGCTGGGTCTGCCTCCTCCAAAGGCAGCGCTTGCAGGTTCACCACCTGGTCCCGGAAGGGAGTAGTAGGAACCTTGGGCACGTATCCGGGCCGGGGTCTCAGGATCACGTGAGAGTTATCCGGGCCGAATTCCAGGCACGATTCGTCGACCGAAAATGCATGTAGGTCCCCTACCCTCTTGATAGAGGCCAATGCAACCAGGAGAACTGTCTTACAGGACAAGATTTTTAACTCAGCCAATTGCAGAGGCTCAAAGGGTGGTCTCTGAAGAGCCGAAAGGACCAGAGACAAATCCCAAGAGGGTATAGAGAGCGGGCGAGGAGGATTCAATCTCCTTGCTCCCCTCAGGAACCTAACGATCAGGTCGTGCTTCCCCAAGGACTTACCATCAACAGCATCGTGATGTGCGGCAATTGCGGCAACGTACACTTTAAGGGTGGAGGGAGACAGCCTTCGCTCCAACCCATCTTGCAGGAAGGAAAGCACGGCTCTGATCGAGCATGATCAGGGGTTCTCCTCGTGAGAAGAACACCATTCAACGAATAGGTTCCACTTCAACGCATAGAGGCGCCTCGTAGAGGGGGCTCTAGCGGAAGTGATGGTGTCAACTACCGCTGGGGGTAGGTCACCTAGAACCTCCGCGTCCCGTCCAGGGACCAGACATGGAGCTTCCAGAGGTCTGGACGCGGGTGCCACAGGGTGCCCCGTCTCTGAGAGAGCAGGTCCTCTCTCAGAGGGATGGGCCAGGGAGGGGCTGTCGCGAGGAGCACTAGTTCCGGGAACCAGGTCCGGTTGGGCCAATACGGCGCAACTAACAAGACCTGCTCCTCGTCCTCCCTGAATTTGCACAAGGTCTGTGCCAGAAGGCTCACTGGGGGAAACGCATACTTGCGAAGACCCCGGGGCCAGCTGTGTGCCAGAGCATCCGTGCCGAGGGTCCCCTCGGTCAGGGAATAGAACAACTGGCAGTGAGACGTGTCCAGGGCGGCAAACAGATCTATCTGTGCGGTCCCGAAGCGCCTGAAAATCAGCTGGACCACCTGGGGATGGAGTCGCCATTCTCCCGGTAGCACCTGCTGCCGTGAAAGCTCGTCGGCTGCACGGTTGAGCAGGCCCGGAATGTAAACGGCACGAAGCGACCTCAGATGCTTCTGACTCCAAAGGAGGAGATGGCGGGCGAGTTGTGACATGCGGCGGGAGCGTAGACCACCCTGACGGTTGATGTACGCAACGGTCGCAGTGTTGTCCGTACGGACCAGTACATGCTTGCCTTGTAGCGACGTTTTGAAGCGGCCCAGCGCAAGATGTACTGCTAACAACTCGAGGCAGTTGATGTGCCAATGCAGTTGAGGCCCCGTCCACAGACCTGAAGCTGCATGCCCGTTGTACGTGGCCCCCCAGCCGGTGATAGAGGCATCCGTGGAGACCACAGAGTGCCTGGACACTTGTTCTAGGGGAACACCTGCCCGCAGGAACGAAGGGTCCGACCACAAGCTGAGAGTTTGGCGACAGTGCGGGGTCACTGGAACCCGGCACGAGCCGCTCTGCCACGCCCATCTCGGGACTCGATCGTGAAGCCAGTGTTGGAGCGGTCTCATATGAAGCAATCCGAGCGGCGTTACCGCGGCTGCAGATGCCATATGCCCCAGGAGCCTCTGAAATAGTTTCAGTGGTGCCGCTGTTCTGCGTCTGAGCGTACTCGCGCAGTTCAACACTGACTGGACGCGGGCCTCGGTGAGACGCGCTGTCATGTTGATCGAGTCCAACTCCATACCGAGAAAAGAGATCCTCTGCCCGGGGGTGAGTTTGCTCCTCTCCCAGTTAACCCGAAGCCCTAGGTGGCTGAGGTGACTGAGCACCAAATCCCTGTGTTCGCACAACTGCTCTCTCGACTGGGCGAGAATAAGCCAGTCGTTGAGATAGTTGAGAATGCGAACACCACGCTCGCACATGGGAGCAATGGCCGCCTCCGCAACTTTCGTGAAGACGCGGGGCGACAGGGCCAGCCCGAAGGGTAAGACTTTGTACTGATATGCCCGTCCCTCGAACGCAAAGCGAAGAAACGGTCTGTGTCGAGGGAGAATCGAGACATGAAAGTACGTGTCCTTCAGGTCGATGGCTGCAAACCAATCTTGGGGACGGATGCATTTGAAAATGCGTTTCTGCGTAAGCATCTTAAATGGCAGCCTGTGAAGGGACCGATTCAGGACGCGCAGGTCCAAGATTGGCCGTAACCCACCTCCTTTCTTGGGTACAATGAAGTACGGGCTGTAGAAGCCGGTCTTCATATCGGCTGGAGGGACCGGCTCGATTGCATCCTTCGCCAGTAGGACTGCAATCTCCGCTCTGAGAACAGGGGCACTGTCCGCCAGAACACGGGTGAACAGGATGCACCTGAAAACAGGGGGGCGCCGGGCGAACTGAATCGCATAGCCGAGTCTGACAGTACGGATGAGCCAGCGAGACGGACTGGGAAGCGATAGCCAAGCTCCCAGAGACCGAGCAAGCGGGACCAACGGCACCACAGACGTACCCGGAGTGGGGCACCGTGACGGAATGCAGGGACCCGACTCGGGCGGCATAGCGGCCCGGAGTGGGGTCTGAACGTGTGGTGCAAGACGTACCTGCTTCCGCCGGAGGGCAGAGTGAGTGTGCGGAGGCGACAGTGCGTCCAGGACACAGCCACTGCTGCCCGCTGGCGATGGAAGAGGGGCTCGGGAGTGACAAGGCATAGCGTCGTCGACTGCCAAGCGCGCCCTCTTGGGGCCCAGAGGTTTCAGAAATTGCTCTTTCTTTGAAAAGGTGGGGTCCCACGGGTCAGTGGCGGAACAAAAACAAAAGGAAACAAAGGATTCTCCACCCGGCCCTCCACCGGGGGAAGGAGTGGCACGTCCGCCATCTCCTGAAGAGCAACTTGATCCACCTCCGGGCCGCCCGTCTCAGGGATGTTTGCACCGGCGCTTGCCTCCTGGCTTGGCAGCGGCCTGGACGGGCGGGGTTGGCTTCCTGCGGCTTGCTGCCCGCTGAGGCCTGGATGATGGCTGCTGCTGGGGCTTAGCGGGAGTGGAGGACGCCGCAGGAGGCCGACCTCGGCGACGAGTAGACGGAGGAGCTGCGGCCGGCGGGCGGGAGGGAGCAGCAGCGGTCCGCCGGGGCAGGATGTGTCGGATGGCCTCCGTCTGCTTCTGTGCGGCCGAGAACTGCTGGGCAAAGCTCTCGACCGCGTCGCCGAACAACCCAACCTTGGAGAGAGGGGCATCCAGGAACCGGTACTTATCGGTGTCCCTCATGTCCGCCAGGTTGAGCCAAAGGTGGCGCTCCTGGACCACTAAGGTGGACATCGCCTGACCGACTGAACGTGCGGTTTCCTTCGTCGCCCAGAGGGCGAGGTCGGTAGCCACACGGAGCTCCCGGAGGAGCTCTGGGTCAGAACCCCCCTCGTTCATGTCCATGAGCGCCTGGACCTGGTGGACCTGCAAGAGCGCCATGGCATGAAGAGCGGAAGCAGCCTGTCCACAGGCCTTGTAAGCCCTCGCCGTTAGACCGGACGAGAACTTACAGGCCTTGGACGGGAGGCGTGGGTCACCCCGCCAGGAGGAGGCGGACGCCGGACACAACTGCATCGCGACAGCCCGCTCCACTGGGGGGATCCCCACATACCCCTTAGCTGCCCCGCCGTCGAGGGTGGCGAGGGGAGAGGAGCCACTAGGACGGCTTCGGGCACTATACGGTGCCTTCCACGTCCTAGAAAGCTCCTCATGCACCTCCGGAAAAAAAGGTACCGGGGCGGCGCACTGAGAACCAGCACGGCCCGCCCCGAGCAACCAATCGTCCAGCCGAGAAGGTTCGGGACGTGGTGGAGGATTCCACGCAAGCACAACCTTCTCGGCGGCCCGGGAAAGCATAGCGGCCCATTCTGGATCCGGCTCGGACAACGCTACACACCCCGAAGGGGGCAACGCAGCCGAGTCGTCATCTCCAGATGACCGCTCCCCCTCCGATGCTGCGATCGACATCTGATCGTCAGCTGGTGCCCCAAAGGAAACGACTGGTCGTTCCGGAGAAGGACCGAGCCGTTCGCAAAGGGGCGCCGATGGCAACAGCACATGAGAGGCGTGAGGGGCCCGCGGAGATTGACTCGGCGGGGAAGCCCTCACGGTAATCCTCAGATCACCCTGGTCATGCGCCGAAGTAGGCCTATTCTGCGGGGCAGAATAAGCACTAGATCGGGGCATAGGCGAGGGGACTGCACCTCCCTTGAGGTAAGCGAGTCTCGATCCAAGTGCTGTGATAGTCATATTCCCGCAATGGGAACATGAACTATCCACAAAAGCTGCTTCAGCGTGCCGAATGCCCAAACACGAGATGCAGCTATTGTGGCCATCTGCTGGCGCCAGGGAACGACGGCATCCAGAAACGCACAAGCGGAATGACATCTTGAAAAAGACGCAGGGTCCGCTTGTGTTGCTCTTTCAGTAAAATAAAACAAAGGAAAATTACTCTCACAGTGCTGAGGCGCCCAGGGGTAGCCACTGTGTGGACACACACACACACACACACACACACAAACAATAGTGCTGTGAGAACAGCAGTTGAGAGCTGCACTGCTCGCGGCCACCGCTGATCGCGCCGTCACACCAACACTGGAACAGAGAGATCTTCCTTGAAGTCTTCAAAGGCGTTGAATCTATAGACATCAGTCACAGGAAACTCGCGCTCCGAAATGAAAGACGGTGGGTGCTCGCGCCCGCTTCCTGTTTTATACCCGCGCTGCGGGGCGGGGGCGCGTGACGCGTTCACGCACGCCAACGTTCATTGGCTTGTTCTTAGATAATCGAAGTTGATAGGGCTCCCTGAAGTGATCCCCTAACGTCGTCACGTCGAACGTGAGCGACTGAAGGGGAACCAAGAAACGTAACTTCACTCAATGTGAAGTAGAAATTATCATTGGCGAGGTGGAAAAGAGGAGTAAAATGTTGTTTGGAGGGCACAGTGTGGGCATTAATACCAAAAAAGGCACTTGAGTGGCAAAAGGTTGCATTAAGCATTACGTCATTACGCATTGTGATGGCATAGCATTTTATTACCATCCATTTGATTGCATCTGACAAGCTACAGATGTGTTATGAGGATGAATTGCATAACATGCAATAATTATTATTGCAGAACATATTTCACTTTTATTTTTGCAAATATGTGTTAATTTGCATTTCTGTTGTTATCTTCGTTTGATTTTGTTCGTTTTACACTGCAGATCGATCAAACGGGTGTTCATGTAGGCTGTTAATTGTAAGACTTGCTTTGTGAAGTCTTCATATTATTTATGAGAGCCAGTATTGCCATTTCTTTTACACAACGGTCTACAGTTTCACACACTTTCACATGTTTCTTCCTTCTGCCGACGGTGTCGCCATTTCTCATTTCACCCGTTTTTGTGCGTACGCCTGGGTCAGAGCTTGCGTGAAGGACCGCACATTTTCCCGTCAAGTTTGCTTTTTATAAATACCAGTTATTGCGTAGAGAGCGGCGTACGCCTTCTTTTGTGCGTACGCAACGTTTATAAATGAGGCCCCAGATGTCTTTCATGCTTTTGTGTGTTTATATTTGTATGTTATACATTACATTTGTTTTCCACTATAGATATAGATGAATGTCTGGTCAGTCCATCTGTATGTGGTCCAGATTCCAACTGTACAAATGAAATAGGAAGTTACAACTGCTCATGTCTGGATGGATTCACTGTAACAAACTCAAATCTCACCATCAGCATCAATAACACATGTAGAGGTATATTTTATATTCAGATTTGTTTACTCTAACCTTGAATAATTAGTTAGAGATTATCCATATGATTCTCACTTTGGATATCATTTTTGTAAATGAAGCATTCTGTTGTAAAGATGCAAAAGAATATGTTGACCTTCACATATGTATGAGTGACCCAAACTGTTATCTTCCTCCGAACTTCTTTTTACTAAAGATGTGGATGAATGTGTTGAGAGATCAGAGGTCTGCGGTCCAAACTCAATCTGCGACAACACTGTTGGGAGTCACAATTGCTCGTGCAAGAATGGATATAATGTAACAGACCCAAACCTCCCTATAAACAGCAATAACACATGCAAAGGTATGATTAACAGCAAAAGCTCATAGTACAAATTCATGACAAAGAACAGGAGTATTGAGAAGCTTATAAATCTCTTTTTTTTTTTTTTTTTTTTTAGTTTAGTTTTCTCCCCCAAATACACTGTTAACTTAACAGTAATATCGTCAATATTTATGTATTCAAAACATAATTTGAGATGTTAGTCAAAAATCTCAGAGTTCCTCACATTTCCCCTGATAATTATTTTTCATTTCAGTGCATGTGTTTTTATCCACAGGAGCTATGCAAGTGTTTTTGGACATGCATAAGCCATAATTCTTTGTAATTCTTATTAATTTTCTTTAAAACAATGTTTTGACAAAGATAAAAGTTTTAAAATCTTAGTTTCCTGGTCTTTTGTTTTTAAAATGTTGATATTGTCCTTTTTTCAGTTCTTATTGTCCTAGTATAGATGTAGAGGTTGTTAGACACCAGATGTCTTTCATGCTTTTGTGTGTTTAGATTTGTATGTTATACATTACATTTGTTTCCCACTCTAGATATAGATGAATGTCAGGTCAGTCCATCTGTATGTGGTCCAGATTCCAACTGCACAAATGAAGTGGGAAGTTACAATTGCTCATGTCTGGATGGATTTACTGTAACAAACTCAAATCTCACCATCAGCATCAATAACACATGTAGAGGTACAGTTTAGATTTGTGTTTAGTATAACCGTACATAATTATATAGAATTTATTCATATAATATATACATTGAATTTTGTAAATGAAGTATTGTATTGTAGAAATGACAAGAAATGAGATTAAACTGACCCAAACTGTTCTTTTTCCCATAACTTCCTTTTAATAAACATGTAGATGAATGTTTTTCGGAGTTTATTGAGGTGTATAATTAATGTGTGTTGGTTTGTTTCTGTTGTATATGCTGCTTTTCAAAGTAATCATTTTGTGGTCGTTTGTGTGTAAAAATATTGATATACTTCCTCAATCTGTATTTTTCTTGTTTAGTTATTATGTTAGTGTATTATTTGGTGAGATGCTATTTGTCTTTCATGTTTTATGTGTTTATATTTGTATGTATAAAAACTAATTAAAATAATTTTTCCCCTCTAGATATAGATGAATGTCTGGTCAGTCCATCTTTATGTGGTCCAGATTCCAACTGCACAAATGAAATAGGAAGTTACAATTGCTCATGTCTGGATGGATTCACTGTAACAAACTCAAATCTCACCATCAGCATCAATAACACATGTAGAGGTACAGTTTAGATTTGTGTTTAGTATAACCGTACATAATTATCTAGAATGTGTCCATATAATATTTACATTGAATTTTGTAAATGAAGTATTGTATTGTAGAGATGACAAGGAATGAGCTTAAACTGACTCAAACTGTTCTTTTTTCCATAACTTCCTTTTAATAAACATGTAGATGAATGTGTTGGGAGTTTTTTGAGGTGTATAATTAATGTGTGTTGGTTTGTTTCTGTTGTATATGCTGCTTTTCAAAGTAATAAGTTTGTGGTCGTTTGTGTTTAAAAATATTGATATACTTCCTTAATCCGTATTTTTCTTGTATAGTTATTATGTTAGTGTATTATTTGGTGAGATGCCATTTGTCTGTCATGTTTTATGTGTTTATATGTGTATGTATAAAAACTAATTAAAATAAATGTTCCTCTCTAGATATAGATGAATGTCTGGTCAGTCCATCTGTATGTGGTCCAGATTCCAACTGCACAAATGAAATAGGAAGTTACAATTGCTCATGTCTGGATGGATTTACTGTAACAAACTCAAATCTCACCATCAGCATCAATAACACATGTAGAGGTACAGTTTAGATTTGTGTTTAGTATAACCGTACATAATTATCTAGAATTTATCCATATAATATATACATTGAATTTTGTAAATGAAGTATTGTATTGTAGAAATGACAAGGAATGAGATTAAACTAACCCAAACTGTTCTTTTTCCCATAACTTCCTTTTAATAAACATGTAGATGAATGTTTTGGAAGTTTATTGAGGTGTATAATTAATGTGTGTTGGTTTGTTTCTGTTGTATATGCTGCTTTTCAAAGTAATAATTTTGTGGTCGTTTGTGTGTAAAAATATTGATATACTTCCTCAATCCGTATTTTTCTTGTTTAGTTATTATGTTAGTGTATTATTTGGTGAGATGCCATTTGTCTTTCATGTTTTATGTGTTTATATTTGTATGTATAAAAACTAATTAAAATAATTTTTCCCCTCTAGATATAGATGAATGTCTGGTCAGTCCATCTTTATGTGGTCCAGATTCCAACTGCACAAATGAAATAGGAAGTTACAATTGCTCATGTCTGGATGGATTCACTGTAACAAACTCAAATCTCACCATCAGCATCAATAACACATGTAGAGGTACATTTTATATTCAGATTTGTTTACTCTAACCTTGAATAATTAGTTAGAGATTATGATATGATTCTCATATGATTCTCACTTTGGATATCATTTTTGTAAATGAAGCATTCTGTTGTAAAGATGCAAAAGAATATGTTGACATTCACATATGTATGAGTGACCCAAACTGTTATCTTCCTCCGAACTTCTTTTTACTAAAGATGTGGATGAATGTGTTGAGAGATCAGAGGTCTGCGGTCCAAACTCAATCTGCAATAACACTGTTGGGAGTCACAATTGCTCGTGCAAGAGGGGATATAATGTTATATTCCCAAACCTCCCTATAAACAGCAATAACACATGCAAAGGTATGATTAACAGCAAAAGCTCATAGTACAAATTCATGACAAAGAACAGGAGTATTGAGAAGCTTATAATTCTTTTTTTTTTTAGTTTTTAGTTTAGTTTTCTCCCCCAAATACACTGTTAACTTAAAGGGTTAGTTCACCCAAAAATGAAAATTAAGTCATTAATTACTCACCCCCATGCTGTACCAACCCCGTAAAATACTTTTTGTGCGAAAAAACAAACAAAAATAACGACTTTATTCGACTATTCCTTTTCTTCCTTGTAGGCCTGAAACGAGACTTCAAGAGATTTCCACGACGCATGCGCGAGAATTGCGATCTCCTTCAACTACTTCAGTTAAGTTCTCACGCGTGCGCGTCGTGGAAATCTCTTGAAGTCTCGTTTCAGGCCTACAAGGAAGAAAAGGAATAGTCGAATAAAGTCGTTATTTTTGTTTGTTTTTTCGCACAAAAAGTATTCTCTTCGCTTGATAAACTTATAGTTGAGCCACTGTTGTGACATGGAATATTTAAACATTTTCTTTAATGACTCTCTGGGCCGTCAAGTGTCATTCCCTTAGGGAGCCTATGTAGCAGTCATGCACCTCTCAGATTTAATCATAAATATCTTCATTTGTGTTCCGAAGACAAACGAAGGTCTTACGGGGTTGGTACAGCATGGGGGTGAGTAATTAATGACTTAATTTTCATTTTTGGGTGAACTAAACCTTTAACAGTAATATCGTCAATATTTATGTATTCAAAACATAATTTGAGATGTTAGTCAAAAATCTCAGAGTTCCTCACATTTCCCCTAATAATTATTTTTCATTTCAGTGCATGTGTTTTTATCCACAGGAGCTATGCAAAGTGTTTTTGGACATACATAAGCCATAATTCTTTGTAATTCTTATTAATTTTCTTTAAAACAATGTTTTGACAAAGATAAAAGTTTTAAAATCTTAGTTTCCTGGTCTTTTGTTTTTAAAATGTTGATATTGTCCTTTCTCAGTTCTTATTGTCCTAGTATAGATGTAGAGGTTGTTAGACACCAGATGTCTTTCATGCTTTTGTGTGTTTATATTTGTATGTTATACATTACATTTGTTTTCCACTCTAGATATAGATGAATGTCTGGTCAGTCAAAGGTGTCATCAAAAGATGACAATGATTGACAGCTGATCAATTATTTTATGTCAGATATTCATTATTAATGTTTTGACTCGCCAACAGTTTTTGGGCAAAACTCTTACTGTTGTAGTTTTAATTGTTCTTGAAAAAAAAACTTTTTTCCATAATTACTTGTTTTAATAATATTGTGTGTCGTCGTCCCGTCGCCCCCCAGATATAGATGAATGTCTGGTCAGTCCATCTGTATGTGGTCCAGATTCCAACTGCACAAATGAAATAGGAAGTTACAATTGCTCATGTCTGGATGGATTCACTGTAACAAACTCAAGTCTCACCATCAGCATCAATAACACATGTAGAGGTACAGTTTAGATTTGTGTTTAGTGTAACCTTACATAATTATCTAGAATTTATCCATATCACATTTACATTGATTTCAAATGAAGCATTGTATTGTAAAGATGACAAGGAATGGGATTAATCTGACCCAAACATTTCTTTTCTCTATAACTTCCTTTTACTAAAGATGTGGATGAATGTGTTGAGAGATCAGAGGTCTGTGGTCCAAACTCAATCTGCAACAACACTGTTAGGAGTTATAATTGCTCGTGCAAGAGGGGATATAATGTTATATTCCCAAACCTCCCTATAAACAGCAATAACCCATGTAGAGGTATGATTGACAGCTGATCAATTATTTTATGTCAGATATTCATTATTAATGTTTTGACTCGCCAACAGTTTTTGGGCAAAACTCTTACTGTTGTAGTTTTAATTGTTCTTGAAAAAAAAAACTTTTTTCCATAATTGCTTGTTTTAATAATATTGTGTGTCGTCGTCCCGTCGCCCCCCAGATATAGATGAATGTCAGGTCAGTCCATCTGTATGTGGTCCAGATTCCAACTGCACAAATGAAATAGGAAGTTACAATTGCTCATGTCTGGATGGATTCACTGTAACAAACTCAAGTCTCACCATCAGCATCAATAACCCATGTAGAGGTACAGTTTAGATTTGTGTTTAGTGTAACCTTACATAATTATCTAGAATTTATCCATATCACATTTACATTGATTTCAAATGAAGCATTGTATTGTAAAGATGACAAGGAATGGGATTAATCTGACCCAAACATTTCTTTTCTCTATAACTTCCTTTTACTAAAGATGTGGATGAATGTGTTGAGAGATCAGAGGTCTGCGGTCCAAACTCAATCTGCAACAACACTGTTAGGAGTTACAATTGCTCGTGCAAGAGGGGATATAATGTTATATTCCCAAACCTCCCTATAAACAGCAATAACCCATGTAGAGGTATGATTGACAGCTGATCAATTATTTTATGTCAGATATTCATTATTAATGTTTTGACTCGCCAACAGTTTTTGGGCAAAACTCTTACTGTTGTAGTTTTAATTGTTCTTGAAAAAAAAAACTTTTTTCCATAATTGCTTGTTTTAATAATATTGTGTGTCGTCGTCCCGTCGCCCCCCAGATATAGATGAATGTCAGGTCAGTCCATCTGTATGTGGTCCAGATTCCAACTGCACAAATGAAATAGGAAGTTACAATTGCTCATGTCTGGATGGATTCACTGTAACAAACTCAAGTCTCACCATCAGCATCAATAACCCATGTAGAGGTACAGTTTAGATTTGTGTTTAGTGTAACCTTACATAATTATCTAGAATTTATCCATATCACATTTACATTGATTTCAAATGAAGCATTGTATTGTAAAGATGACAAGGAATGGGATTAATCTGACCCAAACATTTCTTTTCTCTATAACTTCCTTTTACTAAAGATGTGGATGAATGTGTTGAGAGATCAGAGGTCTGCGGTCCAAACTCAATCTGCAATAACACTGTTGGGAGTCACAATTGCTCGTGCAAGAGGGGATATAATGTTATATTCCCAAACCTCCCTATAAACAGCAATAACCCATGTAGAGGTATGATTGACAGCTGATCAATTATTTTATGTTAGATATTCATTATTAATGTTTTGACTCGCCAACAGTTTTTGGGCAAAACTCTTACTGTTGTAGTTTTAATTGTTCTTGAAAAAAAAAACTTTTTTCCATAATTGCTTGTTTTAATAATATTGTGTGTCGTCGTCCCGTCGCCCCCCAGATATAGATGAATGTCTGGTCAGTCCATCTGTATGTGGTCCAGATTCCAACTGCACAAATGAAATAGGAAGTTACAATTGCTCATGTCTGGATGGATTCACTGTAACAAACTCAAGTCTCACCATCCGCATCAATAACCCATGTAGAGGTACAGTTTAGATTTGTGTTTAGTGTAACCTTACATAATTATCTAGAATTTATCCATATCACATTTACATTGATTTCAAATGAAGCATTGTATTGTAAAGATGACAAGGAATGGGATTAATCTGACCCAAACATTTCTTTTCTCTATAACTTCCTTTTACTAAAGATGTGGATGAATGTGTTGAGAGATCAGAGGTCTGTGGTCCAAACTCAATCTGCAACAACACTGTTAGGAGTTATAATTGCTCGTGCAAGAGGGGATATAATGTTATATTCCCAAACCTCCCTATAAACAGCAATAACCCATGTAGAGGTATGATTGACAGCTGATCAATTATTTTATGTCAGATATTCATTATTAATGTTTTGACTCGCCAACAGTTTTTGGGCAAAACTCTTACTGTTGTAGTTTTAATTGTTCTTGAAAAAAAAACTTTTTTCCATAATTACTTGTTTTAATAATATTGTGTGTCGTCATCCCGTCGCCCCCCAGATATAGATGAATGTCTGGTCAGTCCATCTGTATGTGGTCCAGATTCCAACTGCACAAATGAAATAGGAAGTTACAATTGCTCATGTCTGGATGGATTCACTGTAACAAACTCAAGTCTCACCATCAGCATCAATAACCCATGTAGAGGTACAGTTTAGATTTGTGTTTAGTGTAACCTTACATAATTATCTAGAATTTATCCATATCACATTTACATTGATTTCAAATGAAGCATTGTATTGTAAAGATGACAAGGAATGGGATTAATCTGACCCAAACATTTCTTTTCTCTATAACTTCCTTTTACTAAAGATGTGGATGAATGTGTTGAGAGATCAGAGGTCTGCGGTCCAAACTCAATCTGCAACAACACTGTTGGGAGTCACAATTGCTCGTGCAAGAGGGGATATAATGTTATATTCCCAAACCTCCCTATAAACAGCAATAACCCATGTAGAGGTATGATTGACAGCTGATCAATTATTTTATGTTAGATATTCATTATTAATGTTTTGACTCGCCAACAGTTTTTGGGCAAAACTCTTACTGTTGTAGTTTTAATTGTTCTTGAAAAAAAAAACTTTTTTCCATAATTGCTTGTTTTAATAATATTTTGTGTCGTCGTCCCGTCGCCCCCCAGATATAGATGAATGTCAGGTCAGTCCATCTGTATGTGGTCCAGATTCCAACTGCACAAATGAAATAGGAAGTTACAATTGCTCATGTCTGGATGGATTTACTGTAACAAACTCAAGTCTCACCATCAGCATCAATAACCCATGTAGAGGTACAGTTTAGATTTGTGTTTAGTGTAACCTTACATAATTATCTAGAATTTATCCATATCACATTTACATTGATTTCAAATGAAGCATTGTATTGTAAAGATGACAAGGAATGGGATTAATCTGACCCAAACATTTCTTTTCTCTATAACTTCCTTTTACTAAAGATGTGGATGAATGTGTTGAGAGATCAGAGGTCTGTGGTCCAAACTCAATCTGCAACAACACTGTTAGGAGTTATAATTGCTCGTGCAAGAGGGGATATAATGTTATATTCCCAAACCTCCCTATAAACAGCAATAACCCATGTAGAGGTATGATTGACAGCTGATCAATTATTTTATGTCAGATATTCATTATTAATGTTTTGACTCGCCAACAGTTTTTGGGCAAAACTCTTACTGTTGTAGTTTTAATTGTTCTTGAAAAAAAAACTTTTTTCCATAATTACTTGTTTTAATAATATTGTGTGTCGTCATCCCGTCGCCCCCCAGATATAGATGAATGTCTGGTCAGTCCATCTGTATGTGGTCCAGATTCCAACTGCACAAATGAAATAGGAAGTTACAATTGCTCATGTCTGGATGGATTCACTGTAACAAACTCAAGTCTCACCATCAGCATCAATAACCCATGTAGAGGTACAGTTTAGATTTGTGTTTAGTGTAACCTTACATAATTATCTAGAATTTATCCATATCACATTTACATTGATTTCAAATGAAGCATTGTATTGTAAAGATGACAAGGAATGGGATTAATCTGACCCAAACATTTCTTTTCTCTATAACTTCCTTTTACTAAAGATGTGGATGAATGTGTTGAGAGATCAGAGGTCTGCGGTCCAAACTCAATCTGCAACAACACTGTTGGGAGTCACAATTGCTCGTGCAAGAGGGGATATAATGTTATATTCCCAAACCTCCCTATAAACAGCAATAACCCATGTAGAGGTATGATTGACAGCTGATCAATTATTTTATGTTAGATATTCATTATTAATGTTTTGACTCGCCAACAGTTTTTGGGCAAAACTCTTACTGTTGTAGTTTTAATTGTTCTTGAAAAAAAAAACTTTTTTCCATAATTGCTTGTTTTAATAATATTGTGTGTCGTCGTCCCGTCGCCCCCCAGATATAGATGAATGTCTGGTCAGTCCATCTGTATGTGGTCCAGATTCCAACTGCACAAATGAAATAGGAAGTTACAATTGCTCATGTCTGGATGGATTCACTGTAACAAACTCAAGTCTCACCATCAGCATCAATAACCCATGTAGAGGTACAGTTTAGATTTGTGTTTAGTGTAACCTTACATAATTATCTAGAATTTATCCATATCACATTTACATTGATTTCAAATGAAGCATTGTATTGTAAAGATGACAAGGAATGGGATTAATCTGACCCAAACATTTCTTTTCTCTATAACTTCCTTTTACTAAAGATGTGGATGAATGTGTTGAGAGATCAGAGGTTTGCGGTCCAAACTCAATCTGCAACAACACTGTTGGGAGTTACAATTGCTCGTGCAAGAGGGGATATAATGTTATATTCCCAAACCTCCCTATAAACAGCAATAACCCATGTAGAGGTATGATTGACAGCTGATCAATTATTTTATGTCAGATATTCATTATTAATGTTTTGACTCGCCAACAGTTTTTGGGCAAAACTCTTACTGTTGTAGTTTTAATTGTTCTTGAAAAAAAAACTTTTTTCCATAATTACTTGTTTTAATAATATTGTGTGTCGTCGTCCCGTCGCCCCCCAGATATAGATGAATGTCTGGTCAGTCCATCTGTATGTGGTCCAGATTCCAACTGCACAAATGAAATAGGAAGTTACAATTGCTCATGTCGGGATGGATTCACTGTAACAAACTTAAATCTCAACATCAGCATCAATAACCCATGTAGAGGTACAGTTTAGATTTGTGTTTAGTGTAACCTTACATAATTATCTAGAATTTATCCATATCACATTTACATTGATTTCAAATGAAGCATTGTATTATAAAGATGACAAGGAATGGGATTAATCTGACCCAAACATTTCTTTTCTCTATAACTTCCTTTTACTAAAGATGTGGATGAATGTGTTGAGAGATCAGAGGTCTGCGGTCCAAACTCAATCTGCAACAACACTGTTGGGAGTCACAATTGCTCGTGCAAGAGGGGATATAATGTTATATTCCCAAACCTCCCTATAAACAGCAATAACCCATGTAGAGGTATGATTGACAGCTGATCAATTATTTTATGTCAGATATTCATTATTAATGTTTTGACTCGCCAACAGTTTTTGGGCAAAACTCTTACTGTTGTAGTTTTAATTGTTCTTGAAAAAAAAAACTTTTTTCCATAATTACTTGTTTTAATAATATTGTGTGTCGTCAGTATCAACTGGGCAAAATAATGGCAGTGAATACAATAACACATGACCGGAGATGTTGAGAATAATTTGATTTGTTCCATACCAGTAAACAGGTATACAGAGATTCTTGGTTCTTCTCTGCTCATGTGTTTTTGAATCCACCACCATTACTTTGTCCTGCTGATGGTCATTAATATTGCGGGTGAATGGGAAAAGTGAGTGAAGCAAATGAATAAATGCACTTTTTTTGTCTTGTTTAGAATTGTTTACGGTTAAAATGTCATTGAGAATAAATGAAGTTTTTGATACCAGTCTCAATGACCCCAATGATGAGAAGTACAACCGCTATGCTGGTCGAATAAAGGAAGCGGTGAGTATTTCATATCTTGTGTAATAAAAATGTTGATTGTTTATGCTTAATTAAATCAAATGATTAATGCAAGGTTTATAATATGGAGTAATATATGGCACTTTTCCACTGCATGGTACGGCTCGGTACAGCTCACTTTTTGGCGCTTTTCCACTGCATGGTACTGCTCGGTACGGCTCACTAAAATAGTATTACCTCGGGCTGAGGTTCCAAGCGAGCCTTACCGATGCTAAAATGCCAAAGGGGCTCTTTTTCCAGTATTAATGTGTAAGGTAGGGTCGAGGAGCTATTCAAACAAAGAGAAATACTTTACAATTCACTTACTTTATTATTATTTTTTACCTTTAATGTTAACAGGCAGGCAACAGAATTGAACATGTTTGAAAATATTAGTTGGCAAATATGTAAACATATTTTTAAACAAGAAAATGATGTTGATTTAAGAGAATCAGGGCCAATTTCTTTGGCAGTTTATGTTATGTTTGATTTAATCACACCGACACGGGAGGTAATTACTCAACTCAATGCATTATGAAACAACCCAAACAACACTTGAGGCACTTGTGTGCAGACATAACAGTTTACACTTTAAATACATCACATTTACTTATTCACATACTACAATTAATGCATTCATCAGCTTCCAAATATGAGTAAAGGCAGGCTCCTCTGGTTTATGCTGCCTTTGTCTACAGGCAACCTGGTCTGCTGTCACCTTCTTGTCATCACCCACTTCCTAACAAACTTAGTTGGGTTCCAGGCAATCTGGTAATGAGGGCCTGGTGTCTCCATCATTGCTAAGAAAACATCAGCCTGCCGTTTAACTTTTTTTTTAACCCTTCTGAGAGACGAATTTCTGTTTTGAAATGCCTCACAAGTCTTTAAGCTCTTCTAGAGCATCCAACATTAGTCCCAAATTGACAACAAAACCCTCTGAGGATAATTTAGCTGCAAATATATATATATATATACAGTGAGGAAAATAAGTATTTGAACACCCTGCTATTTTGCAAGTTCTCCCACTTAGAAATCATTGAGGGGTCTGAAATTGTCATCGTAGGTGCATGTCCACTGTGAGAAATCACAATATGATTTTTTAACAATTTATTTGTATTATACAGCTGCAAATAAGTATTTGAACACCTGTCTATCAGCTAGAATTCTGACCCTCAAAGACCTGTTAGTCTGCCTTTAAAATGTCCACCTCCACTCCATTTATTATCCTAAATTAGATGCACCTGTTTGAGGTCGTTAGCTGCATAAAGACACCTGTCCACCCCATACAATCAGTAAGAATCCAACTACTAACATGGCCAAGACCAAAGAGCTGTCCAAAGACACTAGAGACAAAATTGTACACCTCCACAAGGCTGGAAAGGGCTACGGGGAAATTGCCAAGCAGCTTGGTGAAGAAAGGTCCACTGTTGGAGCAATCATTAGAAAATGGAAGAAGCTAAACATGACTGTCAATCTCCCTCGGACTGGGGCTCCATGCAAGATCTCACCTCGTGGGGTCTCAATGATCCGAAGAAAGGTGAGAAATCAGCCCAGAACTACACGGGAGGAGCTGGTCAATGACCTGAAAAGAGCTGGGACCACCGTTTCCAAGCTTACTGTTGGTAATACACTAAGACGTCATGGTTTGAAATCATGCATGGCACGGAAGGCTCCCCTGCTTAAACCAGCACATGTCAAGTCCCGCCTTAAGTTTGCCCATGACCATTTGGATGATCCAGAGGAGTCATGGGAGAAAGTCATGTGGTCAGATGAGACCAAAATAGAACTTTTTGGTCATAATTCCACTCGCCGTGTTTGGAGGAAGAAGAATGAAGAGTACCATCCCAAGAACACCATCCCTACTGTGAAGCATGGGGGTGGTAGCATCATGCTTTGGGGGTGTTTTCCTGCACATGGGACAGGGCAACTGCACTGTGTTAAGGAGAGGATGACCGGGGCCATGTATTGCGAGATTTTGGGGAACAACCTCCTTCCCTCAGTTAGAGCATTGAAGATGGGTCGAGGCTGGGTCTTCCAACATGACAATGACCCGAAGCACACAGCCAGGATAACCAAGGAGTGGCTCTGTAAGAAGCATATCAAGGTTCTGGCGTGGCCTAGCCAGTCTCTAGACCTAAACCCAATAGAGAATCTTTGGAGGGAGCTCAAACTCTGTGTTTCTCAGCGACAGCCCAGAAACCTGACTGATCTAGAGAAGATCTGTGTGGAGGAGTGGGCCAAAGTCCCTCCTGCAGTGTGTGCAAACCTGGTGAAGAACTACAGGAAACGTTTGACCTCTGTAATTGCAGACAAAGGCCACTGTACCAAATATTAACAGTGATTTTCTCAGGTGTTCAAATACTTATTTGCAGCTGTATCATACAAATAAATAGTTAAAAAATCATACATTGTGATTTCTGGATATTTTTTTTAGATTATGTCTCTCACAGTGGACATGCACCTACGATGACAATTTCAGACCCCTCCATGATTTCTAACTGGGAGAACTTGCAAAATAGCAGGGTGTTCAAATACTTATTTTCCTCACTGTATATATATATACTTTTTAACTACAATTGTTCGGATTGAGCTGATCTGCAACGTGCCGGGAATACGTCATCACGTTGAAAGGTCACGCTCAATGCCGCTGGCGCCGGCGTAAGTACCGCCCCACTGTTTACAAAGCGACCGTGCAAAGTAGGATAGTTCAAATTTTATTGTATGTTAAATTACATATATTTATGTCTTTGTGTCATATTACTGTTTAAAATGGTCTTTACGTGTGCGTATCCTGGGTGTTTAGATCTCATCGAGCGTGACCGTTCAACGTGATGACGTAGTTCCCGGCGCGTTGCAGGTCAGCTCAATCCGAACATTTATAGTTAAAAAGTATTTTTTATTTTTTTTTTTTGAAAATGACCTATCGTTTTTCGCTAGATAAGACCCTCCTCCTCAGCTGCGATCGTGCACAGCCAGTTAAAGCACTTCAAAGACCTTTGAAACTGCATTGATTTGTTTTGAACTGCAAAATAAGTTTTTTGAGGAAAACATTTCTGGATTTTTCTTCGAATAATGGACTTCAATTGCAATAAAAGTTTTGAAGTCCATTATTCGAAGAAAATCCAGAAATGTTTCCTTCAAAAAACGTCTTTTCTCTTCCACTGAAGAAAGAAAGACATGGATATCTTGGATGGCATTGGGGTGAGTAACGTGGACTCACTGTATTCCGGACACTTTGCACAGTAAAACGTCCCGTAAGATATCAATCCGCGGAAAGATAAACCTGATTGGCTCGTCTGTCTCTGGGGACATGCCTTCCACACGTTCCAAAGTTTGATTGACACATTTTTGACTAATCATTTTGGAGAAATCTTGAAAAAACTGTCGGGAGACGCAGTGTCCGGATTACCGTGAGGACTTGCGGTGTTCCGGACGGCTGACAATTTCTACTCACTGTGTTTCGGACAGTTAAGAAGGAGTCATTTCTAATATAAAACACATACATTTTAACAACTAATAAGCTAGTATAAGTCTATATAAGTCTATACACTCTTTTAATCGACAATTGCTCATATGTATTCTAACGTTAACGTTATACAGTATTTAAGAATTTTAAATATATAAAATATATATATAAATATAGCTGCGAGCAGCGATGAAGGGCCAAAGCCGGCGGCACCGCCACCCCAGTGCTTTTAGGTAACTAAAGGCACCGGGGTTGCGGTGCCACCGGCTTGGGCCCGTAATCGCTGCTCGCAGCTATATATATATATATATATATATATATATATATATATATATTTATTTTTTATTTTTTTTCTTATGACTATTCGGGCACTTTAAGGGCCCTTAACATGCTCGAAAACTCTTGAAACTTTGCACACATGTCAGAACCCACGGCCATCAGGGCCAGGCTAAAGCTGGTTCCCAGGCGTGGCCGGGGGGCTCGACAGCGCCCCCTGGAACGGGGTCCGAAAATTTGGTCTATAAATCAAACACGCTTGAATGTAATAATATGAAACTCGGTACACATATAGATCTCATCGGTTCATATATATACTTCATACTAGAGGTGTCGCAGTGTACCGGTGTTGACGATAATCGTGATATTCAAAGCATGAAATATCGACATCGTGTTAATTTAGAGTGTGGCGATATACCGGTATTGGCTATAACCACGATGTTTAAAATGAATAGGACTGTTATGATAACATGACACGTAAATACTCCAGCTCGAGTACCTGGTTGACGTCTCAGCTGTATTGCACCCGCTGACACTATATCAAAGAAGACGCAGCCCGCGCCGCGCAGCTACTCTGAGGAGAACGCCGTCTGATCGAGAGAGTGAAACACTGTCCACACCCGAAAAAAGTAAGCTCGCCTGAATGGGAGTTCTTCGGCTCAAAAGAAAACAGCACTTTAAAGGGGGTCGCGCGGCACACCGGACGAGAAGCGCAGGGCCACGTCTTTAAAATTCGAACACATTTTCTCTTCAAGTGTATACACACACTGGTTGTGCCATTCGGCGTCTGTCCGCGGCGCCCAGCAACAGCTCTTGTTTAAAATCCTGCCGCGACACAGAGCGGCATTTACATAGTTTTATATTAAATCTACATTATATTTGTCGCAAATCATCGTAAATGACTTCACCCTGTGCTGCAATGTACATTTAGTTTTACATTAATTTACAGAAATCAGCTGCTTGAATGAAAATTGCTGATGTTATCAGATTTTCAGGTGATTTTCTCAATTCATTCAGTTAATGGATGCTCTGAGTCTGAGGAAAAGTGTTCAGATCACAGACTACTATTGTATTTAATTGTACAGTACAATCATAACATAGTACAGACATTATCTTAATTTCATAATCTCCTTAAACATAAGAATACTGCTGGCCATAAACTGAGAAAGTGCGCGTCCGGTGTGCGATACCTCGAGTTGTCCTACACGCGACGCGACGCTGCAGAATGTGTAGCCACCAACCTTTTTACCCATCTCCGTGTCCTTCACCCTGCGGATTTAACAGAGAATTTTACAGAGAATACATTGCGATTATTTTACAAGTCATGGAATGGGAAACGTGACATTAACCTGTTAACAGCCTGTGTTCATACATTTAATAAAGGGTGATTATTAAGAACCATCTTATTTTTGTATTTGCACTTAATTTTTTTGTTTGTACCCTTATGTTTGTTGGGTAAAAAAGAAAAACTATATAAACAAAGTAAAAATTAATTTGACTGATAACTACCCCCCCTCCCCCCTCAGGAAGTCGGCTATTTTGATCTGAATGTGGATGTTTTGAAAAACCAGCCTTTACATTTTTACTCACTCCTCTCAAGTGGTTTATTTTATTCCCACCAAACTTTTTCAAAATGATGAAAATACATTAAAGATGCTAAATTGTTATCGGATATTGAATATCTCAAACGGTTTTGCTATGGCGAGGGATTATGTCAAAAAAAGAATCAGGAAACGCCTCATATCTTCTAAAAATGTAATTATACACCATTTATTATTATATAAAATTATACAAATATTAGAACTAAACTCATTTTATTCTATTTTTTTTTTTTTTCAATTAAAGTTGTATGAAAAAGTTTAAAACAGGCTATTTAGTGCTATTTGGTTAAACAAAAAAAAATCATACATAGGGCTATACTTCCCTCTTGTGTCCAAAATGATATCAACATAGTACATAAAACTTTTTTATCAGGTATGGTTATTGTATTTATATATAAAGTAGTGGTGGGCATAGATTGTTTGTTTTTTTTATCTAGATTAATCTCACTGTAATCTTGGAATTAATCTAGATTAAAATGGCTCATTTGAATTCTGGCGAAGGCCTTCAGAATATGTATGCTACCCAAATAAATAACCTTGCAGGTAGTTTGTAATATGGGCAGGGGCGGAGCTAGAATCTCCATCATGGGGCTCTCTGCTGCCAAGTCATTTTAAAATTAAAACCGTAAAAAAAAAAAGAAAAAAACGTAAAATATCTGATGAATGCATATGTAATAATGTGTCACTTGTTGAGCCAAGTAAGCTTATGTTAAATAAAACACAAAAACTATCTTGTTCTTTTCCTTTAATGCACCCGATTTATATTTTCTCTCCATTTTCGTAATTATTCTCTACATTATATATTCGCACCTCATGGCACCCACTGTACTCCTGAGGCAAGTAGGCCTGCCTTATACGCTGTGTTTCGGTTCATTTATGACTCACAAGACGAGCTTCAGTTCACGCGCCGGTCCCTCTGTGTCGTGATTATCTATTGTCTGCTCTATTTATTTCTTATTCATTAAATCCAGGCAATTGGTTGATGAAACATTGATTAAAATTAAGATACAATTAATACAAAACGAAATTCACCTTAATGAAAGGCTTTAGGCTTTGTTTGTGCTCACCACTAATATATGTATATATATATATATATATATATATATATATATATATATATATATGTGTGTGTGTGTGTGTATATAAATATATATAGCTACGAGCAGCGATTACGGGCCCAAGCCGGTGGCACCGCAACCCCGGTTATAGCGCCACCAACTGGCAGCAGGAAGTGTGTCACTTTCAAAAAGCTTTGAAATCACCCTCTTATTTTTACCTGATTGCTTCAAACTTACCTACTATGATGTAAACACATGGCAGATGTAGACCTGACCTTTCAGAAGGTTGCTCACACATACTTTGTGGTTGATATGTGCCGACAGTTGATATGTACCGACAATTCGTTTCGACAGTCAAAGCAGGGTTACGTTTTTGCACGTCGTGCACAATAAGGGTGGCAGTGCCACTGGCTTTATATATATATATATATATATATATATATATATATATATATATATATATATATATATATATATAAATAAATATAGCTGCGAGCAGCGATGAAGGGCCAAAGCCGGCGTTACCGCCACCCCGGTGCATGCGCCACTCCCAGACAAGAAAAGCTCCCCAGCTCAGAGCGCAGAGGCGACCTGGTAGAAGGCGCGCACGCCTCCTCGACTATGCCCAGCACTCGTGAATGCAGAGTGTCCTGCTCATTCAAGGTCCCCGCAGCGGCCACACATGAAGGTTCCACTGTTCGGGGCTGGGGTGCCATATTGTGCCATCCGCCTGACACAGCTTGGTCCTTCCTGAGGTGGATTTTTCCGTGGGGGAGCCACCATTAACTCTCTGAGGTCCGCGAACCAGGGCTGATTCGGCTAGTTCGGAGCCACGAGGATACTGACGCTCTCTTGTAGAACAACAGCCAATGGCGTTGCTCCTCTGGGAGTGCTCACAGCTGATAGACAGCACAGCTCAAGTACATCGGAATTGCATATCATACTCACATATTAGTATACATAAACAAAGTGTCAGTGGTCATAGCGACAACAACTGTGAATATACGCAGTTAGATCAGAATAGCCAGTTGCTCTGAGCAATACAGGGCAACATAACAGCATAAACACATATCAGTATGAACATAAACACAGCGTCAGTGGCCGTAGCGATAACAACTGTGAATATATGCAGTTAGATCAGAATAGCCAGTTGCCCTGAACAATACAGGGCAACATAACCGTATAGACTCATGTCAGTGGCCGTAGCGACAACAACTGTAAATATACGCAGTTAGATCAGAATAGCCAGTTGCGCTGGACAATACAGGGCAACATAACAGCATAAACATATATCAGTGTACAAACACAGCGTCATTGGCAGCAGCGACAACAACTGTGAATATACGCAGTTAGATCAGAATAGCCAGTTGCACTGAAGGATACAGGGCAACGTAACAGCATAAACACATATCCGTATCAGACGGAGTCTTCCATCCCTCTTGAGCACCACGAAATAGCGACTGTGCACTTCCATTCTCAGAACGGGGCGTTTTGAGGCAAAGTTAGTGACAGACCCACACCTGTTTTAGCCGCAGCAATTCCCGTGGTCCGTGTCGCTACATTCCTGGTCCCGCCCACTGCCTAGGGCGAAGATCCGGCTCAGTGCGGAGTCGTTTTTTGGCGGGCTGCTCAGCCGAACTTAGGCGGGACGAGGTGCCGACGAAGAGAGAGACCTCGACGAGTTCTGGAACGAGCAGCAATATTCGCGCCTCATAGCCTTCGTGCTTCTACGCCTCAGAAAAATGCTCAGTAACTGACTCCACGGCGTCACCAAAGAGGCCGGAGGGAGTGATTGGAGCCTTTCTTTTCCAGACAGATAAGACGTGAACTTGCACGGGTTGGACTGCAAGCTGAGATCCGCGCCAAGAGGTGAACGGACGGGCACCGATGCACGGTGACGGTCTCCTCGACGGGGGTGTGCACACAGAGCCCTGGGCTTCCACCTCGTCCCTTTAGACGCGCGCGCGACTTTACCATGTGCTCCGTTACCAAGAATGGAGTCCTCCTCCTTAAAGCAGCCTGGTTGATATACCAGACCTAGTTACTTTTTTAACGGAGCCTTCTGCGTCGAGTCCAGCGCGTCTGTGAAAATGACCGGTGCGTGGCGACAGCAGAGGAACATGAACTGCGTGGCGGAGTGGGTGCACGCCGATTGGGGTGCAGCCCACAACTTCACCACGTGCTCACGTATGTCCGGGAAGAACTTTCTTGGGTTCTTCTCCTCAATTGCGGTCTGGCGGCGGCCCGACTGGAGGAACCACCAGTCCAGCTTACTTTCCACAGGCTCGTCCGAAGTGTTCCAAATGAGGTCCAGCTCCGTGACGGCCTTGCCGAGGACCCTGACGAGCTCCTCCTGGAATTCCGCATGGCCCTCTTGGTCGAGCGGTCCATGAGACACCCAGTCCTTTTCCGATGGCGAGAGCGACATGGAGTCGTCTTCCCCGCCAATGAAGTTTGCGGCGTGGGTGGAAGTTTGCGTCCGCAAAGCTGACAGCGTTGAACTCGTCTTCATATAACCTATTTGACCAGGATTTGTTTCCAGATATGACTATAAATTTGTTTTTGACTTTCATTTATATTTTGATTTTATATATATATATATATAAGTGTATGTGTGTGTGCATATATATATATATATATATATATATATATATATATATATATATATAATTATATATAGTCCTTGACACACCTGAATGAAAGGCTCATAATGCGGGTCTTTGTCTTCTCAGGTGAGAATCACCTAATTATTCATGAGGGGGTTGGGCCGTTCACGCCCCCACGCATATTGCCTTTCCAAACAAAAAAATGTTTTTCACAATTTAAAACAATCTATTGTTTTATGTGAATGATTAGGCAGGATGATTTTCAGATCATTTTGAAGCAAAAACTCAACATCCATTTGTCAAAAGTCTTGTGGACAGATATTTAGTATGTGTTTTGTGGCCTTATTTCAGAAACTTTAATTTTTAGTTTTTTCAATAACCATGCATAAACAATATTCTCTCAAAAATACAAACATGTACATACATGTTGCTCACATATTATGGTAGCCCTGTTTGTGCTAAATAGAGTGTAATTTCACCTGTGCCATTTAATATGTTTATAAGCAACTGAAAAAAGCACAAATGTCAGGGCATGTCAAAACATCTCAAGGACCCCAAAACACCTTAGACCCCAGAGGGTTAACATTTACATTTACATTTAGTCATTTAGCAGACGCTTTTATCCAAAGCGACTTACAATTGAGGACTAAACCAAGCGAGTCATCGTGAAGAGGCAAAAACAACGCAAGAAGTGTTCAAAATACAAAGTTCAGACATTGCTCGGAGTAGCATAAGCCAGGCAAGCGAGGATTTAAAGGAAAGGATTTTTTTTTTTTTTTTTTTTTTATGTTAAGTGCTCCCGGAAGAGATGAGTTTTCAGTTGCCTTTTGAATGCTGTCAGGGATTCTGCATTCCGGATGACGGTGGGGAGATCATTCCACCAGCATGGAACCGTGAATGAGAATGTTCTGGAGAGTGATTTTGTGCCCCGCTGTGATGGTACCACGAGCCGTCGCTCATTGACCGATCGTAGGCTTCTGGTAGGGATGTACACTTGTAGTAGTGAGTGGAAGTAGGAGGGGGCTGAACCTGTGGTCAATCTGTAAGCAAGCGTCAAAGCCTTTAACTTGATGCGAGCAGAGAGTGGTAGCCAGTGCAGAGAGATGAACAGAGGAGTGACGTGGGCCCTTTTGGGCTCGTTGAAGACGAGACGAGCTGCAGCATTCTGGATCATTTGTAGAGGTTTAGTTGCACATGATGGAAGTCCAGCCAGAAGAGCATTGCAGTAATCAAGCCTAGAAATGACCAGGGCCTGGACGAGAAGTTGTGTTGCATGCTCAGTTAGGAAAGGTCTGATCTTCCTGATGTTGTGCATAGCAAACCTGCATGATCGAGTTGTCTTTGTAATGTGGTCAGTGAAGGTCAGCTGATCATCAAAGATTACTCCAAGATTTCTGACCGACCTTGATTGGGTGATTGAGGATGAATCTAGCTGGATAGTGAGGTCGTGCTGTAGAGACTGATTGGCAGGGAGGACGAGAAGCTCAGTCTTTGCCAGGTTGAGCTGCAGGTGATGTTCCTTCATCCACGCCGAGATGTCCGCCAGACAGCTTGAGATCCGTACAGCTACTGTGGGATCATCTGGTTGAAATGAGAGGTAGAGTTGGGTGTCATCAGCCTAGCAATGGTAAGAGAAACCATGTGCCTGTATGATGGGTCCTAGTGATGTGGTGTAAATGGAGAAGAGGAGCGGTCCAAGAACTGAACCCTGGGGAACCCCTGTGGTCAGCTGATGTGCTTTGGATACCTCACCTCTCCATGCGACCGTATAGGACCTACCTGTGAGATAGGACTCAAACCAGTTGAGGGAGGTTCCAGTGATGCCCAGTGATGAGAGGGCGGACAAGAGGATCTGATGATTCACTGTGTCGAAAGCAGCAGACAGGTCCAGTAGAATGAGAACTGATGATTTGGAAGCAGCTTTTGCGATCCGCAGGGCTTCCGTGACTGACAGCAATGCAGTCTCAGTTGAATGTCCTTTCTTGAAGCCAGATTGGTTGACATCCAGCTGGTTGTTCAGAGACAGGAAAGATGATACTTGGTTAAAAGCAACACGTTCAAGTGTTTTCGCAATGAATGGTAGGAGAGAGACAGGTCTGTAGTTCTCTAGAAGTGATGTGTTTAATGTTGGTTTTTTAAGCAGAGGAGTTACCCGAGCCTGCTTAAATGCTGTAGGGAAAATGCCAGTGTGGAGGGATGAGTTGATGATGTGTGTGAGAGCTGGAAGAAGTGTGGGAGAGGTTAAGATAAGACTTCTAGCGTGAAGATAAAACTTCTAGCGTGAAGAAAGAGATTCTGATGTAATTGTCGCGCCCATGCATTTTATACTGCCCGCGAACCTGTCAGTATTTGCATGCTTCGTGTCAATTGGCCAGCTGTCCCCAGCTGGCGTTAGCCCATAAGATTTCAGCGAAAGTGGAGAAGGGAGGACTTCCTATATACGTCACGCTGACGTAATGTTGAAGTTACCGCCTCGAAAGGGAACGAGCATTTATTTGACCCAGATATCAACAGTGACGTCCATTTTTTTAACGGCTCTGTTTCCGAAGTGTTTTCCCCCGTTCAGTATCTCCGTTGACATTTTATTAAACTGCTGATATAAAGAGGTTTAAGTCTGGTACCAAGGCAGCCAGCTACGAGATGAATCGTGACCATAAAACATTTGATTCGGCCCAAAAAAAACCTTTTGAAAACGGCAAAAAAAAAATGTTAAAGGTTCAAGACTGTGAACAGAGGACTTCAGTGGTAGCTGCTCGATTGCTCTAGCCGTTCACGGGTTTCCATGGTAACGTCGCTGTTACGCTTAGAATTGTGACAGTTTTCCATTGATGGCTGTGGGCAGCGCTTAATGCATTATGACGTCTGATAATTCCATGTAGCCTGGTTGTCTCTGTGTAGTCTTGCTAATTATTCAGTCTCACGTAGTACGGAGCCCTTAAAGGGACGTGGTGGTGGAAAAAAATTGTCATGGGACCAAGGTTATTTTCGTAAACGAAAACTGAAACTAAGACTAAAACTATTGGTCAAAAATCATTTTCGTAAACTGAAATAAAAAAAATTCATAATAAATAAAAAACTAAAACTAAACGAAACGAAACTAACAACAGTTACTGAAAAACTAACTGAAATAAAATAATAATTAGCAAAAATAAATAATCGTTTTCGTGATTAATAAACTTCAGTGGAAAAATCTGACCTGTGGCTGTTTAGGGAAATGCCTGATTTGACGCTTCATACGCGTGAAGTTGCTGAGGCGATTAACCGCTGTCCTGTGACGCGCTTAATGAAGGACCGTAACGTAGAACACATCGCTAGTCCTAAGCGGCTGTTCATAAAGGATTCATCTTTTGCGGTGGAATGGGAAATAACACGAGGTAATAAGACGCAAGTTGGACTTCTTTTAACTTGAGCGCAGCATTTTTAGAATGCCATTTCATTTTCGAGACGCGTGTGCAACACTAAAACAAGTTCGTCAAGCACAAAAAAACTTAATGTTCTAGGCTAATGTATGTTTGAGATGTCATGTTTTCATGAAGGTTGAAAGGCTGAAAGGTGCTGTTATTATTTGTACAAAACATTTACTGCTAATAATATTATTATCCTTGTTGAGACATTTCCCTGCAATGTAGGCTATGAAATACCAGGACACGTCACACAACACACACACTCCCTCACTCTGGTCAAGAAATAACATTTTCTTGTACTTTTAAGTTCCATTTGGTGCTTTGTTCAATCTCAAACCATTATTCTATTTTTATTATTAAGATGTCTGCACAAGAGTTAACTGTAATCTGTGCAAACATTAAACTTAATTAAACTTCTTGCTTTGGTCTACACTGGAAGTGTACTGCTTGCTCTGCTAAACTATAATTACTAAAACTAAAACTGAAACTAAATAAAATAAAAACTAAATAGAAATGTGTTTGCAAAATAAAAACTAAACTAAAACGAACAAAACCATTAATGAAACTAACTAAAACTAAACTGAAATTTTAAGCAAAATTGAAAACGATATTAAAACTAAACTAATTTAAAAAAGCAAAACTATAATAACCTTGCATGGGACAATTTATTTTTTCCAAATCTTTTGCATTCCCAGCGCAATTTTCTAATGATTTACAAATAGTTGGAAACATTTGGGATATTGTAAGTAATCAACTAAACAAAATATATAACACTGGCCTAGTGGTTTTTGAATATTTTACTGCAAAATTCTTACATAGTGTACCTTTAACTGTCTAAATAGGGAAAAGTGGAAAAGTGCACATACCTTTTTAGGCAAATATAAATTTTACATTTTTTCTATTTCGTGATTAATAAAAGTGTATACATCATGGTCTAACTAGGGTATTGGAACATTTTCTGTATGCTCAGGTTTAGTCTATATATATATATATATGAGTATATATGAGCCACTGAGTAATGTCATCTTCAAACTAGATACTTTTATTTTAGTTTTATCAGGTACAGTAGGTACACTTCCTAATTTACGGTGGTTACTCTTACTTTGTACAGATTGAAACAAGTTACACAAAAATAACGGCCTACAACAAAGGTTCAGTCAGAGTCACTGGCTTCAGGTAATGTCTATTATCTAAACTTTCACTCAAAAGGTCCATTTTGGTTATTACGTCTTGTGATAAAACAGTGTCTTCTCATTGTTCACAGGCCTGGTAGCATTATAGCAGACTATGAAATTAGTGCAACAACCAACAACCCCAGCAACTCTGAATTTGCAACGGCAAACAGTCAGGTTATCAACATTCTCGGAGCCAACTTGTCTGTAGATGGTTTTTCTGAAAGTGGTAAGGGTAGTCAGTATCTAATCTTAAAAACTTTTTTTATTATTTTTATAAGCATGACTATTGCTTGTTGAAATGTTGAAAGGACCAACAAGCCTATAATATAAATGAGAAAGATAAAATATTGTTTTTTTAAATTTTACTTGCAGTACAAATGAACCTGTCTACTGCGGGAGAATGGTATCCTCAGCAAGATATGCTGCTGAAATGTATACGCCCAGCGTCTGTCGAGGGTACAATGAAATGGAGAGTCAATAACAACGATCCTGCACTAGACCGCATTAAATATCTAATTTCAGATGACAATAGCTCTCTCATTGTGAAAAACGTTGATGAGAAAGACAAAGGTGAGTCACACATATCTTTGTATTACTGTATCAATGATAGCTTACATGTTGACTGTTCCTAGGTCAGGATTAAAGCTATGTGGCAATTGTGCTTTTGTGATATCTGACCCAAAGATATGGAACAGTCTACCTTGAGACTTACAATATCTAGCTTATGATCAATGCAAATGAAAATGTTTCTTTCTTCCATGGAGCACAAAATAAGAAATGTTGGCCACTCTTTTCCATGTAGTGATGGAGTGAAAGTGACTAGGGATCTGGGCTATCAGTCTACAAAATGAAAAGAGAAAAAAAGACACTAAAATACCATAGACTCTTCAGTCCTGTTAATGTCACATTGTGGTGGCAAAAAGTATTTGACCAATATATCTGCCGTTATTTGGCATTTTTTACATTTTCAACATCAGCCATTGAGGTTTTTGGTTTGTTTGGTTGTTGTTGTTTTTGCAGTTTTGCCTTTATTGGATAGGACAGTTGAGGAAAGACAGGGAGCAATAGGCGGAGGAGAGAGGGGCACAGAATGGGAAAAGGACCACATGCTGGGACTCGAACTTGGGTTGTCCACAGCACAGTTGCGCTATATGTCACAGCGTTGCCCACTTCGACAGAGTTTCTCTTGTTTGATAAGTTTTTGAAGTGGGACTTTTATATTTTGATGTAGAAGCTTACCAAATCACAGATAAACACTCATAATGCTTAATTCTATCCCACGTTTGTATGTTGGGATGCAATATCTTAATTGGCTGCTATGTAATATTAGGTTACCGTGATTTTGCCAAGGAAGGCTTTTGTTGATCCGTGAACAACATTCCTGTCTGAGAATTTAGTACTAACTCTATCCCTACCTCTAAACCTAACCCTACCCATAACTTATCCCTAAAATCAGGGAAATTGAAGTGGAAGAAGCACCTAACCTGATTTTAAGCCTAAACTTGACATAAACTTTAAACTTGTCCCTAAAATCTGATTGGTTGATTGTAATGTTGTTCCAGGATCAACAAAGATGTTGATCCAGGAACAAGTTGTACTTGGTGAAATCATGTTCACCATCATATTAATGGAATACTCACTTTGTACTTTATGTATAATTAGCATTACTTCATCTTTGTTTGTTAAAATGCTATTCTTAGTGTGCATAGACTTACCAGATTACTCTGTGTTGTTAGTTATTTTATTATTATTAATATATTTAATTATTTGTTTAAAATATTTTATAGCCATCTAAAATATAAATCTTTGTTCACTAGAGTGAACATCACAGGGTCAGGGTGTTTGATTCCTGGAGGATAATAAAACAATCTAAGAGTATAATTTGAATTGGGCCACCTCATCTCTCAGATGTTGCCAGTTAATCATTTGTACGTTACGCCACTGTTTTGGCCGATGCTCACTCACACCCTATGGAGTGTGTGCATGAGTGCAAGCACGAGCAACAGGTCATTTTGCTTATATGGTCAACCACTAGCAAAGAGACCTGCAACTTACCACAAATAATATCATTTAAATCAGTGGTGTCAAACTCGGCGTCAAAGTTGCAGCTCTGATACACAGCAGAAACACCATCAGTGTGAAAGAACAATACAAGCCTGCTACTGTAGTAAAGCTGCAGCTTTGTGTTTGCAGGAGTGCAAAACTCAGCTCCTGAAGGGCCACAGCTCTGCAGAGTTTATCTTCAACCTTAATAAAATACATCTGATCCAGCAAATCAAGTCCTTCAGGCTAATTTGAAAAATACAGGTATGTGTGTTAGAGCAGGGTTGTAACTAAACTCTGTAGGACTGTGGCCCTTCAGGAGCTGAGTTTTGTACTCCTGCAAACACAAAGCTTCAGCTTTACTACAACAGCGGGCTTGTATTGTTCTTTCACACTGATGGTGTTTCTGCTGTGTATCAGAGCTGCAACTTCATATAGAAAGTGTTAAAGTAATAGTGATTTCTGTGTATCTACATTTAGTATTTCGGTAACACTTTATTTTAAGGGTCCAGAATAATGTATTAGTTAAGCAATAATTTATGATTATCTTGTTCAAAATTGACCATTAGTTAAGCACGAACACACTAGTAATTAATTATTTACTTTACATTTTAAGGGTCCTGAATTGTGCGTTAATTAAGCATAAATAAACTAGTAATTAATTATTTACTTGTTCACAATAATGCGTTAGTTAAGCATGGACACAATAGTAATTAATGATTAACTTCACATATAGGGCATATTAGCCATTATTTACAAATTATTAAACATTTGAAATATACACATTTATGCTATAAATAAACAAAAATAACCAAGTAATTAATGATTAATTGGATGTACAGTAAATGCATTTTAGCCATTATTTAACTTAATAAGCCATATTTAATTTTTATGTAGTGATGTAATTATATTTCTGTGCCATTATATTAAGTTAACTGACCAATAAGCTGTTAGTTATGTTTAATTACTGCTGGTTTTGCAGTTATAAATGACTAAAAGTGTCATTTTTAACAATTTGACCCCTATTCTAAAATGAAAGTTATATCCTCATTAGTTATGGCACTTATTAAGTGATATTAAAGTTTATTGACCAGAATTAGCCAATAATTAAGGCTAAACTGCCATTAATACAGTACTAATAAAGACAATTTGACCCCCTATTCTAAAATGAAAGTTATATCCTCAATTCTGGCACTTATTGAGTGGTTTCATTGTTATATAAGTATTAATATGTAACTTTTACAGACACAAAACATACTTTTTTTTGTACGTTTGTATTAATGGTAAAAGGTACAACATGGATGTATTGGCAACATTTAAACGTAAACACATTGCACTTTTACAGTAAAAAAAAAGTATATATTCATTTACAAATCTTTTATATCATAAAGATATCTGTATAATTTCCCTTTTACCATTTTATAGATAAATGTTATATCCCTAAACCTAAACTAAACCATTTTATTGAGAATATAAAATGATACACAACGTAATGGACAGAAATATTTAGGAAAATTACAATTTTAGTAACAATATAGTATTAAAAAGATATTTTGAGCCACTAATCACACCCAAACCTCTAAACCTACAACCATTTCTTAAAAATATAGAGTTATAAAGAAAAACATAACAGACAGAAAAGTGTAATCACAATAATTTTATTATTAAGAAAATGTCAAAAGCGGTACCAATAGTAGTCCAAAGGACGGTGTCGCAGTCCTTTCTGGTGATATATAATAGTTTTGTATCAGGTACAGAGCAGAATTTAAGTTATTAACCCATGAAAATGGTATCCTACTTCACGGCATGTTGCAATCTGTGACGAAGCAGGCGAAATCGAATGAGCGTTTGATATCTGCCGTAAAACGTGTTGTGTCTAGCTTTTTGAGGCGGCAATTTTTGAATTCATAAGTCTGAGATTTGTTTACTGTCGCTGTTGAGAATGGAGATGAAGTATGCACAATTGAATTTGGATCTGTTCCTCCCAGTCTTATGGATTCTAAAGATGTGGATTACAGCAAACAAATGTTTGGTATGGGTGTGATGAAAGTAGCAAGGACTCAGGTGCAGAGTTGATGGGATTTTTAATGATAATGAAATAAAACAAAACAGACAACAAAAACTACACTAAAAAATTACTCTTTAAACTAACTTAATAAAATTATGGACAGTGGTTCCACACAATCAAATTATTTTGAATCTATGTAAGCTCCTTGTGTTGTGACAACACAACTGAATGAGAGAGAATCTATGTGAAATAGTAATGTCCAAACAAATCAATGGAATTGCTTCTGTGTAACTTAAATCGGTTAAGTTTAGTGAACATGCTTTAGTTTTTTTTTAACTGCACTGTTAAATAAAAGTATATAGGATTTCTAGATTATAGCAATAGCTATTAGCTAATAATAGCACTTATTAACATTTAAATGCTAAGATTTATATGCAGTTTCAGCAAGTTGACGAAGTCTCTATACGAATCAGTCCACATCCTAACCAAATGCTCCACTCTTCTCCACAATGGTAACCCACTAATTTAAAGGTGCCCTAGAATGTGTTGAAATAATATTTTAATTTTGTCTCTTATATCTACAGAGGGTATGTGGCGTATTTAAGGGCATTTAAAATGTCCAGATATGGTTTTACAGGTCCATTTTCAGCTCTAGAAATTGGCCCTAGAATGAAATGGTCTGTGTTTACCTTATTTGGAAGGGTCATGAATAGTACTGAAGAGTTCTGCTCTGATTGGCTGTTTCATTTGAACCTCATTGTGTTCAAAGACAGCTGTGTTCCCTTACACAAGACGATAGGATCATCTGTTTGGCAGCCTACATCATTAGTATGCAAGGGCTGTGGTGCACTCTGAAATACAAGCATGCAAAATAATCATACATTTCAATTAAAACATTTTAACAAATGGACTAACGTTAGATGCCTTGTCAAATAAATATAGCTTCAACTTATGTGGTGGAGAATGTGATGTTAGCTAGAAGGATCGAGTGAGCTAACATTATCTGTGAGCAACTAAACTAACGTAGTTAGCCCCTGACGTGTTGTTGATGAAATAGACGATAGTAAAAAATCATTTCACAAAAGGGAATTTACATGTGTATCTACAGTATTATTTAATACAGTATTATTTTAATACTGTATGACAACACAGGCAAGAAATATTAACCTCAGCGTAAATACTTTGTCATACTAATTAGTTATGCTCGTTACTTGGAGTTTGCTATTTGTTACTGTACTAGGATCTTGCTGGATCTAGATTATACAGTGTAAATTATCGTTAATAAAATCACTTACCGCTTGCGGGAATATAGTTGGAATTCCCCCCTTCTTCAGTATGAGTGCTTGATATTGTCCCAGGTTAGAAAATAAGTCCGTGGTGAAATGGGCAGAGCAAACTAACAACTTCGAATTAAACTGTTGCGGTATCCGATTATAGATAAACATCAACCACGCCTGTTGACATTTCTTTTCTGTGGGAAGGGTATGAAAAGTCCTCACATCCCCTGCACAACCTGGAACATAACATTGGTTTCCATGATCTGCCATGTTTCCTATGATCCTCGCTTGTTTCTTTACCTGCAGAACTTGTATATTATATGTTGTATTTTTATGTTATTGGGCCCCCTCTTAAAAGCTTTTAGTAGCTTCTCTGGGGTTCCCCATTTCATGCGACCTACATATGACCATTGTTCCTTCTGAAATTGTGTGTAAATGATATAATGATGACGTGTGAATAGAAACTAAACTAAACTAAACTTCCGATGATTCGGCTGCGCAGTTCTGCCTGGCATTGAACATGGGCTGGTATATGCAAATTTTTGGAGGCGTACATATTAATGATCCCGACTGTTGCGTCACAGTCGGTGTTATGTGGAGATTCGCCTATTTTTCAGGGGTGTTTTTCAAAAAGGAGATTTAAATAAGAAGGAGAAAACAATGGTGTTTAAGACTCTATGTATATCATGTCCATGCAGTGGCGCAAAAAGTGGGTATGCGCTATATGCGGCGCATAGGGGCGCAGCACCATGGGGGGCGCCAAAGCGATGGTAATTTTTATTTTATTAAAATTTAATACAAAAAAAATATATATTTATATATATATATTGTATTTTCTATATGTAGCTGCTGTTGTGCGTTTCTAAATAATTTCTGCATTTCTTCAATGTTATATAAAATTTTAGAGGACTAACAGGCTAGAGTAGGCACCCTCATGGAGAAGGGGGCGGGGTAATATCGCGAGTGGGCGGGGGCGCCGTGAGCGCTGAGCGAGCAGGTACGAGTAGTGAGTTGTCGTCGAAAAAGATGGATAAAACAAAATGCTGTGGGGCTAAAAATAGAAAAATAAACAGGGAAAAGGAGATGGCATGTCAACTGATGCGACAGCAGCTAAATAAGTGCATGCTGAAAGCCAACAGGTAGGATTTAAAGTGTGACATCCAGGCATGTAGGCTATCTATATCTCTGTGGCCATCGGGACTGCCGGGAGATTCCCGGTGGGCCGACGTGCTTTTTCGGCCGATACATCTAATACTTTTTTTTTTTTGTCTTAACGGCCCATACAACTCGTACGTCGGTGGCCCATTCGTTTTTTGTTTTTTTTTGCTTAAAGGGTTAGTTCACCCAAAAATGAAAATTAAGTCATTAATTACTCACCCCCATGCTGTACCAACCCCGTAAGACCTTCGTTCGTCTTCGGAACACAAATGAAGATATTTTTGATTAAATGTGACAGCTGGATCACTCCTCCATAGGCTCCCTAAGGGATTGAAACCTGACGGCCAAGAAAGTCAATGAAGAAAATGTTTAAATATTCCATGTCACAACAGTGGCTCAACTATAAGTTTATCAAGCGACGAGAATACTTTTTGTGCGAAAAAACAAACAAAAATAACGTCTTTATTCGACTATTCCTTTTCTTCCTTGTAGGCCTGAAACGAGACTTCAAGAGATTTCCAGGACGCGCACGCGAGAACTTAACTGAAGTAGTTGAAGGAGATCGCAATTCTCGCGCATGCGTCGTGGAAATCTCTTGAAGTCTCGTTTCAGGCCTACAAGGAAGAAAAGGAATAGTCGAATAAAGACGTTATTTTTGTTTGTTTTTTCGCACAAAAAGTATTCTCGTCGCTTGATAAACTTATAGTTGAGCCACTGTTGTGACATGGAATATTTAAACATTTTCTTCATTGACTTTCTGGGCCGTCAAGTGTCATTCCCTTAGGGAGCCTATGGAGGAGTGATCCAGCTCTCACATTTAATCAAAAATATCTTCATTTGTGTTCCGAAGACGAACGAAGGTCTTACGGGGTTGGTACAGCATGGGGGTGAGTAATTAATGACTTAATTTTTATTTTTGGGTGAACTAACCCTTTAAGCAAAAAAAAGGGGGGGGGGGGGGGGGGCAAAAAATGTTGCTGCATACCCCTCTGACACTGGGTAGTTGCGCCCCTGTGTCCATGTACTGAACTCTTGTTATTTAACTATGCCAAGATAAATTCAATTTCAAATTCTAGGGCACCTTTAAATGGTTCTAATAATTGCAATGTAATTGAACATTAAACACAATTACACACTATAAAGTCTTCCCCTTTCCTAATTTTCTCAAAAACACATAAAATATCACTTAATTTCAACATGTATTCTCTCTAAATTCAGCTATATGCAAAGCATGCTGGGAACTAACAAGCACCGCCCAGTTTCAGTTAATGCAACACAAATCATTCATGTAATCCAACCCAAACGGATTAAGTCAACTTTAATTTAACATATTTAAGCAGATTGAACACAATCAAATTAAGATTGGACAAAATGTATAACAATTGTGCTGCTTAAGCTAATTTGAAGCAATTTGAACAATATTTTTTTTCATTGCAATATATTTAAAGCATTCCAGAAAAGACTTTCCGAAATACTAACAGATATGAAAAACTTTGCCTTTAGATTAACTTTATATTTTCTCTGAGGCCATGCACCTTGCCACCTTCTTCACAAGCCATCTTCATCCAATACGTTGGAAATCGTCACATCCGGATTTTTTTGAATCGCGAAATTAAACCCTTTACATTAGTTTGACGATTGATAATGAAGTATAGTGGACAATTATACAGGTTAAGTTAATTAAACACAATACAATAGTGTTTTGCTGGTAAAATAAATATATGTGTGTTACTTGAACAAAAAAATATTTGGGTAAAAAGAACAGTGCCACAAAACCATTTTTTTGAGTGTACCCCGAGGGGGAAACCAAGACAGTAGTGATGTTACGTATGAAACTGAAGCTTCGATGTGCGTATCGCAAATGCGACCCAATTTCTATTGAAGCCCCGTATCGGGGTGTATTGGTTTCCCAGAGTCACATGATCGATGACAAATGAAGCCTCACTTTCTGTCCAATCACGTGCGCGTTTCGCTTTGGGTGTCAGCAGGCTCGAACCCCAGATCTTACTTAACGAGTCCTTGTTGGCTCAGTCTGGTTGATGTGTTTGTGAGGAGAGTGCTGTACTTTGAAAGTTAATCAATACATTAGGCTACATTTAAATAACCAAAACTACTTTTTTATTGTTATTTGTATTGTTATTTGGGGATAGGGTGGGCTTAGGGGAAAGGGGATAGGGTGTTGGTGTTTGGTGAAGGGTTTGTTTGGCAACAGACAAAAAAGAAAGACTTCCTCTATCTGGGAATATTTTGAGCTGATAGCTTCCAATGTATGTAGCAAATGCATTTCTAAAAAAGAAGAAGAAAAAATATTTATTTATTTATTATTGAAAATTTTACTTAGGCCTATTTTATTGTTGTATTTTATATTTGTTGACCGTTGGTGTCTTATGTTCAGTCAATATACATGTACAGTCACTCCCAATCATTTTTTTTTTTCACTTCTGAGGTGGAAACCTTTGTCTTCTGTTGGACAGTGCTGTAGACCAGCACAAACAAAGCTCAAATGCCACTTCTGATGCGATCATAGAAGTGGATAAATACCTTACAGAGACAAACATACAAAGAGCTGAAGCTCCGCTTGAATACTGGAGAATGCAGAAACATGTCTACCCCCATCTATATACATTGGCATTACAGTTTCCTCTGGGTCATGTGAAAGAGTGAGGCTGGGGGAAGTATTGTCTAAGAGGAGAAATAGACTCCAACACTGTGAAACAGCTTTTATTTCTTTATAAAACTAATTAAAAACTTTATCACCTTTCTGACATTCCTACAGTTACATAACCACTTTCACTGCCAAGTGTCATAAGCACATTTAATAACAGATGATCCTATCCCACAATGTCCTTATTCACTATGTGTATGTGTGTGTGTGTGTGTGTGTAGAGAGAGATAGTAGGCCTACTTTAGATCTTATTGAATCATATAAGCCCATTTTATATTCTATTGTCACACTTTAATGGGTAAAGGAATTTATTTAATGGACAAATCAAACACAAACGTGTAAGGCTTTTATTTGTTTACATAACATTGAAACTATGGAGTGTGTTGTGGTTGCTTTATCTGATAGAGCCTCTTACACAGTCTTGTGGCTGCTTTATTTTAAATAAGCACCAGATGGCGCTGTTCTCGACACTCGCGAAGCTTTGAATCTTTTCCCGGAATTGTCAGGGGAAAGCCTAATTGCTTCATGAGGCTTCATTTCCCCATCCCTACAAGACATACTTGACTTGACTTGACTTGACCACACAGCACGGAAACATATGGTGAACATACGACGACGATCTGGCAAAGGACTGAAAACACAGGGAGAATGGCCCTGTCCCAATACCCACACTACGGTCTTCCTCGAAGTGGACACTTGTTGAAAGTGCACTTGGCTGAGTAAGTGCGCAAGGGCCCGAAGCTGTGAAGAGCAGAATTTTTTTGCAGAAGAGTTTTGCACACGTCACAATCTACTTCACTTCTGTTGTGATCAGGGGAGCAAACACCGTTCATTTGGCTAATGTGTGTGCTGCTTATAATAGCTGTAACATGACACAATCCTTTGAATGAAAAAAGGATCCTGAAAAAATCCTGAAAAAAGGATCCACAATCCTTTTTTTACTCTTAGCTACCAACCTTTCTGTTAATGTTATTAATATTAAAACAGTTTTTGGCTAAGATAAATTGTGCTTGAGGTTTACCTGAGCTTATACTGCCTTACCGTATTCACTGCGATTCGAAATGCAATTTTAATTATGTTATTATGGAAATTGATATATGAAATTCTTCCCATCCCATACATGAAAAAAAAATACATGAGGTGTTGGTGATATATTATATAGGCTACATATTAAAATAGTCTTACATAGGCTATATGAAATAAAATGACACAACCCTGTCTCTTTTTGTTAAATTTCAGTTTTTATTGATCAATAATAGCCATTATTAAAGTATAAGAAGCTATATTAGTCAAGAAATAAAGCAAGTTAAAAGATTCAGTCAAACATAAGTCAACAGGCTAACGTTACAACGTTACCGTTAAATAGCCTAAATATATAAAGTTATGAAACTTCACTTTGCCCTCAGCCAAAACGATTTGCCAGGGAACAAATCATAGATTAATGAGACCAAAGATCGCCCGTTAGATATACACAAGCCGATTTATAGCTCATGTTTAACCACTACACAGCCCGCGGGAAACGTCAGAATGACTAGCCGATATAAGGCTGTTCCAGGCGGGGTACATGAGCGTTGAGCACCCGCCGCCCGGTGATCACCTGGAACTCTGAAAACGTCAGATCAAATTTTTAAATAGGCGCTATCTTTATAAATAAACCACAGATTTGAGCTTTAAACAACTATATTCTCGACTGAAAAACTCTTAAAACTACATTTCGTGACACAATAACACTAATATTTTTAAATTTCACGGCCTTCCTTTATCGAACAGCACCATAGCAACCGGTCTCCCACCTTTGGTTAGCTGTTCGAAACGTCACGACACTACAAGGATTCTGGGTAATATCCCATAGCAAAGTGAGGTCTGATGCGCACTTGCCAAAAGGGTGCATTAAGTGCCCTTATGATCACCCCTGGAGAACACTATTAGAGGATCGGGAACACCCTACGGTCTTGCACCCCTTAGTGAGAACGCGCATTGAGGGGCACAAGGGCGCAAGTGCAGATATTGGGACAGGGCCAATAAATAGGGAGCAAACAAGGCAGGTAACGAGGGAGGACAGGTGAGGCAAATTAACCAATAATCAGGTAACAAGATGGGTGGGGTTAGACAATCGACAGGAGAGCACATGCCACAAGCAAACACACAACAAGCCATGTGCTCACAAACTGGACTAGAACACAAGCACATGGCCAGTAAAACAAATCACCAGCCATGTGCTCACACAAAATGAGACATGAACATGCAGCTAATGAGAACACTCATAAGCCACTTATTCACACAAACCATGACAACATGAAAGCACACAGCTATTGTAAAACAAGCTGTGTCTGTGTGATAAGACAAAACGTGACATGAAAGCACGCGGCCGATGTAAACATGAACCACGTGCTACACAGAACACAACAACACACACTGACAGAAGAGTGTACGGTCCGAGCGAACTCGAAACCGAACTTTAAACTTAAATATCACTCAAAAACTGCCATAACTAATGAGGATATGACTTTCACTTTAGAATAGGGGGTCAAATTGTCTTTATTACACTATTTTAGAAATATAATTACATCACTAAACAAAAATATTAAATGGCTTATTAAGTTATTAATAATTAAATGGCTAAAATGCGTTTACTGTACATCCAATCAATCATTAATTACTAGGTTAGGCCTATATTTGTTTATTTATAGCATAAATGTGTATCATTCAAATGTTTAATAATTTGTAAATAATGGCTAATATGCCCTTACTATATGTTAAGTTAATCATTCATTACTATTGTGTCCAATGTTGTGCCTGAACGCGTTCATTGAACGATAGTTCATGAACTCGTTCATATTTTGGGCGAACGTGAACTAATCGTAGGCTACTGTATTACTGCCTGATGAACGTTACTGTGAACGCGTACATTCTGGTGTCTGTGAACGCACAGTTCAACTTCGTTCAATAGGGTGCCAGATATCTATAGAGCCTTCCAGGCGAAAACCCGGCTAAAACACACGTAAACAGGCCTTAAAGGGATAGTTCACTTTGAAATTAATGTTTGATATGTTTTAGCTTACCTCCAGTGCATCCAAGATGTAGGTGTCTTTGTTTCCACAGTATCTTCAATTTTGATAATTTTAGGTAAAACCGTTGTTGTCTGTCAGTCATACAATGGAGGTGAAGGGGGTCCAACTCAAAGAGCAGTCAAAATTAAACATTATTTAATGACTCGTAAATGTAAGTACACATTGATGCCCTAAGACACGAAACGAGTGGTTTTTGTGAGAAAACGAACAGTATTTATATCTTTTTTAGCTCGTGTAAGCATATCCATGTCCAACTGATCTGAGAGCAGGGCGCTTCGGTCTGCGCATGCGTACAGCGTTCGCCGGAATGCCCCGGTTCAGGTTCAAATAAATAAGGTTGTGAAAAAAAATCAACGTTGTCTGTTGGTATATAGAAATTGTCTTCCATTGCGATCCTGTATATCTAAATATGTTTAGATCTTCACAGTGTAAGGTAAAACTTCCGAAATCTCTGCATAAACAATGAGTGACGTAAACACGCGCGAGGGAGCCCTTCCGGGGCATTCCGGCGAACGCTGTACGCATGCGCAGACCGAAGCGCCCTGCTCTCAGATCATTTGGACATGGATATGCTTACACGAGCTAAAAAAGATATAAATACTGTTCGTTTTCTCACAAAAACCACTCGTTTCGTGTCTTAGGGCATCAATGTGTACTTACATTTACGAGTCATTAAATAATGTTTAATTTTGACTGCTCTTTGAGTTGGACCCCCTTCACCTCCATTGTATGACTGACAGACAACAACGGTTTTACCTAAAATTATCAAAATTGAAGATACTGTGGAAACAAAGACACCTACATCTTGGATGCACTGGAGGTAAGCTAAAACATATCAAAAATTAATTTCAAAGTGAACTATCCCTTTAATATGTAGCGAAAAAAACACCCAATCTGGCAACACCAGCCAGTGTCGCACCGCGGCCGCTGCATCTGCATGCGTCATCAAGACAAGAAGCAGCATGTAGTCGACAAAGCATTGAGGAGGCGTCGTATCGTATGATCAGTTTTAAGACAAGGTCGGTGATGAGGATGGGAAAAATCTTACATTTCTGTGCAAATTTTGCCAGCCGATAAAATAATTGCTGTCTGTGGTTGTATATTGGTTGTAGCAATCATTTAAAAAAAAAAATAGCTCGCAGCAACATATGGAAAAAAAGAACTATGAACTAGTTCATTTTTTGGAACCGTGAACTTATTTAAAAATTGTGAAGTATGAACTTTTAACTGAACTAGTTCATTTTAAAATTTTATTTTAAATTTAAAACTTCCTTTTAAAACTGAACTTTGAACTAGTTCATGTAGAAAGTGAACTTTCCCAACACTGATTGTGTCCATGCTTAACTAATGCATAATTGTGAACGAGTTAATCATAATTACTGCTTAACTAATGCATTATTCTGGACCTTTAAAATAAAGTGTTACCAGTACTCCCTTTAATCGCAACCATAAATTATAATATGCTTATTGGGAGTGTGATATTGAGAAAAAATACATACTTCATTTTTATGAAATATAATTTATGTCTGGAACAGAACCAGATTTCAGATACACTGAATAGAAACCAAACCTCAAATTACAGAAAAGAACATTCTTAGTCTCAGTCGTGTTTCCTGAAAGAACCTGTTGTGTGCCAGTCACTGCATGATAATTGCATTAAGCCCATATGGCTGATATTGCTTTCTGTATCTGCAAGTTAAGTCCCACCCACTGATCTGTAATAGGTCTGTAGCGTGAGTGGGTCCCACACCCTGGATAAATGATGAGCTAGTGTTTGTAGTCTCAAGCCTTATACAAAGAATTGGGACTTCCTGCTTTTTAGGACGCAAAATGACGATTTTTACGTCATAAAAAGCAGGAAGTGGAACACTTAAATCCTTATTTCTCCCATCTCAGGGGAAAATAAGGGAATAAACCATGACCATTCAAAAATATGACTGGGTTTCTAAAGATACAAAGCTTAATGCAAATGGGTGAAGTCAAGTCAAGTCAAGTCATCTTCATTTATATAGCGCTTTTAACAATGGATTGTTTCAAAGCAGCTTTACAGAGATAAACATATAATTTAAGGTAACAGATTGTTTTGGCATTATAGCGGTTCTTGAATAATGTTATTTCCAGCTAAAGTTAACTTTGATTGATTCACCTCCGTCGAAATGATCAGACTTTTAAACGCGAAGTGAAGTGTCCCTTTAAGAAGAGAAAAGGGATCAGGCAATTTTGTTCTACCAGATAAATTAATCTTTTTGTGATGATGTGTGAAGATTCACTAAAATTAATGATATCAGAGAAGATTTTTTAGAGAAGAACTTTTTTTTGTCTATAGGGGAGGGTCACCCAACTTTTGTATTCATCAAAACAGCTAAATTTCAAAGTGGCTTGTTTGGTGCATATTTTTTCCATGTAGCTCTCTCGGTCTCGGCCCTCCATCGCCATCAGATGGGTCTGACCCAACAAAAATCCAGTTTGACGCTGTTTGACAGTGCGCACGCGCTTTAGTACGCTCATAAAAAGTGCATTAGAACAGAACGCCAAAGAAATGTTTACCCGGCAAAGCTTTAAAGCACGAGCAAATAATGAACTTTTGTGATTGCGAATAAGTGCAGTGTCCTGTGAGTGTAACTCTACCGCGGCATTAACATGTGATGTGAATGTACGTCGAGTTTTACAGTATTGGGACTGAGGCCAGAACTGCAGTTGATATAATGTGCGCTGCACAGTACTACCATATTTTAGTTTCCATTCTTATTGTGTTTCCACAACAATGTTAGTGAGTAAATCTACTGAAATTGCCACCATAACAGTGGAGTGTGATGTGTTGGACATAGGGCTACCACATTTTTAAATTACTATTAGTATTATTTGAAGTTAACATAATAAAATACAGACCTACACCAAAAAAACTAGTTGAGGATAAATTCTTTAAAATTGGGCAATTCCAGCGTTATGGACGTGGCATTTGCAGTCAAAACTGCATCAAAACTGCATTTAATACTGAAACGTCTGTTTATATATTCATACTTCCTTAAAGCGGGCTTACATGGTGCGACTTTTTGCTGTTTTACGAGCTCGCAGATAATTTTTTTTCACTCGGGAGAAATGGCGTGGAAATCGGTTGTGCTCACATGTTGCGGCTCGTGTCGTGTATTAGGAAAATACGAGCCGAGCCGAACCTCTCGACCTCACGATAATTTTTAAACATGTCTTTCAGGAGTTCACACTTACAAATGATCAGAGAATAAATGGTTATGCGTATTTGGCGTGCTGTCCGGGGGGAGGGCTCCGAGCTCGGAAATTGGGCCCGAACCCAGAGTACTCCCCCCGTATCTCTGTTTAGGAGGATACTAGGCAAGTGTGAGGAGATGGTGTGGTGAAGGGATGCTGAAAACTGTCGAGGAATATGGGTGAGTCGACTGAGTATATTTATAGGCTTTACTTGTGCTGATTGAGTGGACCTGTTGATGACTGATTGCTGACAGCTGGCTGGAATCACTTGATTGTTTGATCATTAGAATGTGTTCCTCCCGAACCTTGTTAATAAAACATCAAAAAAAGTTTGGGAGCTATAGGCTTGAATTCGTGAGGTGTGTGCGCTGTGCGGTTGAATGAGCCGATTTGTCGATCTATCTGAATTTGACCAATCAGGAACTGAAGAAATCCACAGAAGAAAGACGAAAATGGCAGCGCCACCGTGAATTTGGACTATTGAAAGGGAAGCCTACTACTTTATTATGATTTTAGTATCATAATGATTAATAAATGCATGCACAATTATCAGTGATCAAGATAAATGTTGCAGATATGTTTTACTATGCACAAACAAATGCCTTTCAACTTGTGTGCAAAATTCTGAATTAAATGAATGTGCAGCAATTTGTACAAATAGTGTTGTAGCCATAATAAGCGCGTTTAGATTCATATTTATTATAATGGGTTTTTTTTCCATCTATGTTGATTATGAAAAGTATAGCCTACACAATAATATCGGGAGACATGGCCAGACATGATTTTGACCACTTCATTAAGTGTTGTTTTCTAGAAAGCCTTTCTTTAAAGTGAATTTCGTTTTGTATAAATTGTATCTTAATTTTAATCAATTTTTCATCAACCAATTGCCTGGATTTAATTAATAAGAAGCAAATATAGCTGGATTTACAAATGCACATCTTGATTGTTGAAATAATGACATAACCACAACAACCATCCAATTGTCCTGGTTTGAGACTGTTAATACACATAACACAAAATATTCTTTTTATTTTTTTCGTGTTCGCATTTATGAGGGGAAAAATTTTTTTACGGACGTGACAGTTCTCCATTATACGGAGCCCCTAAAGGGACGTGGTGGTGGGAAAAAAAATAGGATGGGAGAATTTTTGTTTTTCAAATCTTTTGCGTTCCCTCGCAAAACCTTTGCGTTCCCCCGAGAAACTTTGCGTTCCCTCGCAAAACTTTTGCGTTCCCTCGCAAAGATATTTGCGTTCCCACGCAAAACCTGTTGGGAGCTCGGACAGACACTTCCAGTTTAATGTCCCGCTGGCAGTGTTTCAGAGCTCCGTACGTTAATGGAGCGTTTCATAGTGTTTGAACTTGGACTCAAATATAAAGAAATGCGGTCAGTGCTTAACTCAAGCAGTTCAGTGAAGTTGGCAATATAGCCTATAGGCTACACATCGGCTATTCCCGGATCAATATTCTTGAGCTAAACGTTGTTAAAACACACAGTACACCTATTTACAATCACAGTAACCTAGACAACGAGCTACAACCCAATTCTCCACAAAACGAGCTTTAATATAAATTTGTCTTTAACCGGCCGATTGAGAGACAAGTCCGAAGAAGGGACCGTCTGCAAAGTGCAAATCCCAAAACCCTTCTGTACATTTTATATTATTTAACATAATTCAATAGCTTCACTGTGATACACTGTAGGCTACTGTCACCAAATTCAGTACCAATAATACCATTTTTAGAAAAAATATTCAGTAACCTCGTTATACAGTGTAATGCCATCAAATTCAGTAAGCAAATATAATGCAAAAGCTATGGTTGTAACTATGTTAGCTGCGTACAGTACCAATATAATTTGTGTAAAGAATAGGCCTACTTATTTTTTATGTGGAATTACTTCCCAAACTAAGTGTTGTATAACCAACATTAGAGCAGTGATGTGTGAACTAAATTTGGTGTGTTACAGTGAAGTTATAAAATATTTTTTATAATATAAAATGTGCAAAAGCAGTGCCGTATGACCAGTGGGTTTACCATTGATGTGTAAACTGAATTGGGTGGTTTGTAACATTGAAGTTAATGACTATTTTTATATTTTTGACTATGAGTTGATGCTGTAGTCGTTTTTTGGGTTATATTGCACTTTGCAGATGGTCCCTTCGGAGACAGCCGCCGCCTGCTCATAGAGATCCATTTACCCTATATTATAAAGGTCGTTTTGAGGAAAATTGGCTTGTAACTTGTTGTCTACTGTGATTGTAAATAGGTGTCGTTTGTGTTTTAACAACGTTTAGCTCAAGAATATTGATCCGGGAAGTTCGAATAGCCGATGTGTATTGCCAACTTCACTGAACTCCTTGAGTTAAGCACTGACCCGCATTTCTTGAGTCCAAGTTCAAACACTATGAAACGCTCCATTAACGTACGGAGCTCTGAAACACTGCCAGCGGGACATTAAACAGGAAGTGTCTGTCCGAGCTGCCAACAGGTTTTGCGTGGGAACGCAAATATCTTTGCGAGGGAATGCAAAACTTTTGCGTGGGAACGCAAATAACTTTGCGAGGGAACGCAAATATCTTTGCGAGGGAACGCAAAACTTTTGCGTGGGAACGCAAATAACTTTGCGTGGGAACGCAAATATCTTTGCGAGGGAACGCAAAAGTTTTGCGAGGGAACGCAAAAGTTTTGCGAGGGAACGCAAAGTTTCTCGGGGGAACGCAAAAGTTTTGCGAGGGAACGCAAAAGATTTGAAAAAAAAAAATTTCTCCCATCCTAAAAATTTTTCTACCACCACGTCCCTTTAGGGGCTCCGTACCATTACGGACATGACCGCTCTGAAAGTGACTTTAAAACTTTCACAGAGACCTCAAAGAGAAAGCACAAAGCCTTTCTTAAAAGTGAATTTTGTTTTTTATTAATTGTATCTTAATTTTAATCAATTTTTCATCAACCAATTAACTGGATTTAATAAATAACAAGTTAATATAGTAGAAAATAGATCATCATGAAACGGAGGCGCCAGCGTGTGAACTGGACTCTCCTCTAATAAATGAACCGAAACACAGCTTATAGCCTAAGGTAAGCTACTTGCCTCACAGACCTGAAAAATATATAGAAAACTTGACATGACTACTTTTTAACAGAACAATTCAAAACAAAAGAAAACAGACGACAGACTGCTCTCTGCTTATGTAATCAGTATGAAATGTGCATTTCTCTCTGGCGCGTTCACTACTGCGAAGATCGCGAGTCAGCATCGTCACCTTTATATTTGCAGCCGACACTGACAAAGACTTGTTTATTAATAAACAATTAAAATGTCCCCTTGCTATATTATTCATAATCATTACTTTTGCCGGTTCTTTGTGGCAGCTTTAAAATACTTTATTGGCAGCGCCACCCTTACATTTTACATGAACGTGTGCGTCACCACTGCATCAGCACCGAAAACATGATTTTTTTTTTTTTTCAAATCAAAAATCCGATACGAACCGAATTGTAGATTTGGTCTATTGTTACATCCCTAGCAAGATGAGAAAGCAGGAGTTTAGTCGTTTATCATGGAATGGCTATCTGAACATCTTTGCCAAGCGCAAACGTCGCTACGACGGATTTCCGTTAATTGCAGCGAGTCTATGACAGATTTCCGTCAATTGCAGGGTTCCTGTCTGTCCTTAATGTCTTAAATTCACTTTTCATAATTTTAAGGCCGTAAATAGGCTTTCATTTCTCAAATAGTGTAATAAATGTCTTAATTTTAGTTTGAATAGTTTGAATAGGTCTTAAATGGGTCATATAATGGTACATGCACTTTTACAAGTTGATTGTAACTTACACAACCATCATAAAATGATAAAAATCCATCCAGTGTTTTTTTTTTTATCTCCTTATATGTTTTCCCCTGCCTCAAATCAAGCCATTCGACCGTGTGACGTCACACGGTCGGAAGCCCCTCCCACGATTGTTGATTGACAGCAGCGTTTCAACACAGACCCGCCCTCGCTTGTGAGCGAGCTGTCAATCATAGTCATAGACTGTAAAAAAATATGGACGTAGTATCCGTGACGTCACCCGTAGGTTTCTGAAGAGCGTTTTTGAAGCCTAAAGTGGGCGGGGCCGGCCGTCGCCATCTTGGCAGTGCGTCACCTCTAGTCACTACCGGATAAATTAAAATGGGCAAAGAGGCGGGGCGTGGGTGGAGCTGAGGTACTAATGATATGCTACTGCCCTCACGCTGAAGTGACAGCCGATTGAAAAAGTAAAGTCAATGAAAAAGTCAATGGTTAAAGTTCATGTTTTTGCCCTACGAAATATAATAATAGTTAAGACGTAACTAAAAGTGAGACTATTTACTTGACTTTTTTATCAACTTTATTAATCCCACAAGGTTAAGAGCATGTATACAACAGTACATAACACAGATCACACACATTTCTCACAACATACAAGCAGTCAACTATGTGTATCGTGATGCATTATTATTCTGCTAGTTAAAAATGTATTAGTAACTTACAATATTGCTCTAAGCTTGTGCATGTGAGTGACAGTGATTCAAGCACATATGTCAGTCGGCATCTCACGTCAAGTTCGTAAAGAGCTTTAATTCTCTGATTTTGGCCACCTCTCAGTTTCTCAGATGGGTCAAACCAAAGATATTACCTCAGAAGTTTAAGTAAATGAACTAGAAATCCGCGCTCATTTAAGGGTGTGCATCTATTGCATGGACGGAGAGAACGCGCTGAGATCATCAGAAATCCATTAGTCCATGTGAGGGAAACAGCTGGAAACATAGCGCTGGTCGTTCTCTCCATACTCAACACGACGGAATCCAACGGCGTGCACGGGCGAAGGTATAATGCATGTATTAAATTGTATGAAATAATCCCAGAAAAAGCAGAAACACAGCTGAGGGTGACGCTAACAGACAGCAGACAAACGACTAGCAGTGAAAGCAGCTGCAATCCACCTGTCACTCAAGTGGCCACGCCCTTAATTATGCAGAACTTTAAGGCTTAAATATAATTTAAACAGATGAGTTGTAAAAAAATTCACCCCCCTCACAGTTGTCATGAAGGGCAAAATTAGCACATAGACCAAAAAAACTATTTGCCACCAGGCTGTAAACATGTTTTTTTCTTCTGTGAAGTTAGACATTTTAACATGTGGTAGATACAGATTTGACTCGCTTTTGCAGTCGGCCTCAAGCGGCCACTCGATGAATTGCAGTTTAATTCACTTCCGTGTTGGCTTCAAGAGAGAGACGGGAGGTTGCCCAATGATCATAGCCCGCCTGGACCAGCGCGGTCATTGTTGATATGCTGGAGCACTGTCTATGAGCAGAATGGCGTCTAAGCGATTGTGGTGTTCTGTTCTTGGGTGTAATAACGAACACAGCAGTCATTTTAATGTTCCTAAATCCGAACCGCTTAAGACGCAGTGGCTGAGTTTGTTTTCGAAGGGAATATTCCCCACGAGCAACGTCAATGCTTTCATGTTTGCGCAAATCATTTCACACACCAGACTGCTTTATAAACGAGGATCAGTATAAAGCTGGTTTTGCTAAGAAGCTGCTCATGAAAAAAGGATCAGTACCAGACATCCGTGTTCCTGCTGAACCTCTAGAAGAACTGAAGTGAGTGTAACGTTTTATTAAACTTTATATTAATATTTATATTAATCTTTGCAAATCGTTAGCTGCACGCTTCACAATGAATGCGTCTAAGGTTTACACTCAGGGTACATTACGGCATGTTTTCTATGTAGGCCTATGACGTTTTCAATATAATTCATAATCCCACGTTTATACTGAACAACGGGTTATGGTTATTGTTCAAACGGTGTACGCACAGAACAGAGAGGTGGGGTGAGCAAAGCTCATTATCATTTAAAGTCATATGCACTGAAACGGCGTGCTGAAAACAGAGCTGTTTTTGACCAGGTAAAATAAGTGTTTTCTTACAATACTAATGAAAATTTTAATTATAGTATATTACAAACTTTTAATTTAGACCCTAAAGAATCATATTAGCTTGTACAAAAATGGCATTATATGACCCCTTTAAGGAAAGACATTCACCCTGCTGAGGGGGATGTGATCAGAGCCTGGAGTGGATGAAAAGCACGTTCCTCTCTCCACTCTCGCTCATGGTCCACTCCGGGTTTTCAATTCCCGCTCACGGAAAAACATGTAAAAAGACGCTTACAAGTAAACATTTTAGTTGGTTGGGATGAGTAACTGAGTATTTAATTATAGAATATCAAATAGGTTGTGCGATTATTCTAAAAAAAATCCATCTTTTCGGTGCTGACGCGTTCATGTAAGGGTGGCGCTGTCAGCTAAAAGCTGTCAAAAAGAACCGGCAAAAGTAATGATTATGAATAGGCCTATGTCAAAATAGCAAGGAGACATTTTAATTGTTTATTAATAAACAAGTGTTTTCTGTCAGTGTCGGCTCACTCGGCTGGAAAGATGAAGTTGACGATGCTGACTCCCGATCTTCGCAGTGAACGCGCCAGAGAGAAATGCACTTTTCATACGGATTAGGCCTACATAATAAGCAGAGAGTCTGTTTTCTTTCGTTTTGAATTGTTCTGTTTAAAAGTAGACATTTCAATATAGATATATTTCTGTGAAGTAGGCTACCTTATACGCTGAGTTTCGGTTCATTTATGAGTCGAGCTCCACTTCACGCGCCGGCGCCTCCGTGTCGTGATGATCTAGTGTCTGCTATATTTACTTCTTATTTATTAAATGCAGGTAGGCCCAATTGGTTGATGAAACATTGATTAAAATTAAGATACAATTAATACAAAACGAAATTTACTTTAATGAAAGGCTGTGTGCTTTTTGTTTGAGGTCTCTGCGTGAAAGTTTTAGTGCCGCTTCCAGAACTGTCATGTAACATTGTTTTTTCCTCATAAATGCGAACACGAAACATAAAATAAAATGAATATTTTATGTCCTGGGGAGAACCAACTCTTCTTCATTCGGTAGTATTACTTTTGGTTTGTGCAGTGTAATTCACAGAATTACTAAAACAATATTTTGCTACCTAAAAGTTATGTTTTGTGTCATGTCCGTAACGCATCTTCCCTCATATTAAATATAAAATGCATGTGTAGACTTATATTTTTCTATTGCTGAACTCCTTTATTAAGGGAGTATGGATACAGATAGGCTAATATATTGGTATTAAATGCATTTTCTGATAATTTATATTTCAAGTTTTGACTGCAAATGTCACGTCCGTAACGCTGAAATTGCCCAATTTTAATTTATCCTCAACTAGTTTTGTGGTGTAGGTCTACGTATTTTATTATGTTAACTGCAACTAATACTAATAGCTAGTAATTTAAAGATGTGGTAGCATTGGATCTGGACGGGAAGGATAACTCTGGGAGTTGGAAGGGGTGTGTCGCGATTCTGCCTTCTCACACCGCGACACAGGTTCGTGGATATGAGTAACCTATGGCGACTTCGGTTTTATATCGCGTATCGTTACACCCCTATTAAAATAGCTTTTAAAATACGCAAACTGACAATGTTAAAGCGGTTTAAAACATCTCCTCTTAAAACACTATTGGTCTCGACTTTTTAAATAAAGTTAAAGGAATATGACTTGGCCTGGAAAAAAATAATCCGTCAGAAGAATTTTTTTCACTTTAATCCCTGAAACCAGTACAGAAGTAATCAATAAATTATCGGGGAGGGTCATGCCTTTTTTCACGATCATTTTGGAGGGTCATAGACAAAATTATTGCTGGCGAAGGGAGGGTCAAGTCTTTTTTGACTACAGATCTCAAATCTCCTCAGGTGGCCCCTTAAATAAATAACGAACAGTCCCTAAGGAAAAAAATAATTGCTGAAACCAATCGTTGATGCTCATATAAATGGCTCATTTGCCTCTGGACACAGAAGGATTGCTTTGGTATTTCACTGAAATGTAACATCTATGCAAAATAATCCTTGAATCATTTCTTACTTATGGCCATTCCCGTTTCAAATATGTGATTGTGTTTTGTCTAGGGATGTGACAACATCACTTTAGCAAGGACCTCCGTATTTATAAAATCCTGCGTACGACCCTGGTGACTAGTACTTTCTTTAACATTTCTCCTCTTGTGTTCCATGGATGAAAAAAAGTCAAACTGGATTGGAATGAGATGAGGATGAGTAAATGACAGAATTAGTTTTTTTGCTTTATAAAATAATAGATGCATAAATAAACGTGTATATATGCTTTTTTTTCAACTACAGGTCGGTACTCATGTATTATAGAAAGGACAATACCTTACATTCAGTGGCAAGATATAGATATTAAACCAATTCCCAATATCATAGTGGGTGAAATCGAAAGAACATTCGAGTGTGTAAATCAAAAAGTTAAACTTGAATGCTGTGAAGCAAAAAATAAATTTAGTTGGAAATCAACAACTCCTGGCGACATCATCTCGACAGCTTCAGGTTGTACATACAGACATGCAGTGTATTCTTATAGAAGTTACCACGTGCTATTTTTTGTTATTTTATTTCAATGATTGTATTTACCTGTTTCATGCACTCAGGGGACAGATGTATCACATTGATACATTCAATTGAAAATGGAAAATGTGAGACTGAAACCTTTACATGCCAGCTGGAGAACCAGGCACTACAACGTTTCAGCTATGGCAGTAAAAGTATCAAAGTTCTGAAAATCATGGAAGGTGATTTATTTTCATTTTTTTACCCTTTACGCAGCCACATGTTTTTCTGTTTCAGCTGTCTGAAAGAAATAATTGTAATTCAGTCAGTCACATTCGACGTTACGTCGGACTGACGTCATGGGGTCTCGCTTGGGAGCCCAATCACCTCCAAGTGGTAACAGAACGAGACAATGAACATTGGCAGTGAGATCTGCATGCAGAGTCACACCTACCCAGACATACAGGTATAAATAGGACCAGCATTACTCACTTCATTCATATTTTGTTTCAGAGCCGAGTGGTTGTACAGTGATTGCTCATTTCATTCATCTTTCAAGAGAAAGAGTAAATTTCTACAAAGAGAAGAGCAAACAGCAATTTTAATTGCTAACAAGGAGAGCTTCTCCGAAAACAGCCATTTTAATTGCTATTGCTTGCAGCTCGTTGTGGGATCTACAGTTATCTGCTGGTGTGTAGGCCCATTCCAGCGGTGTTTGCATCCAGCTTGCTGTGCATACAGTGCAGCATTCACCCCTGGGCTTTTTGGCTAAAAGGGTAGTTCCCTAAAAGAGCAAGCACGGGCGGTCAACATCTTTTTCAAGATTTCTTTCTGTGTTTCTGGATGCGGTTGTTTCCTGACTTCATCTGATGTCCACGATCGTTGTCTCTCATGCCTGGACAAACAGCACTGCGAGAGCATGTCTATATTGGCATTGCAGTCACTACTCTCCTTCAATACGGAGGCACAAGTCCCCTCTGCTGCTACTCAGCCGCCGCCGCTTCTCGTAGTAGAGCCGAGGGTCTGGTTAGTACTCTGGGAGATCTAAGGGTTACAGTGGGAGATTCTTCGTCGGGCCCGGCCCCACGAACCTCCCACTCCTCTAGCATACCATGTGCCGTTGAGATGCCAAATGTTGGTGGGGGTTACCCTGTCTCATTCTGCGCTCCGGATGAGGATTAGATGTCGATCGCTGCATCGGGGAGTGGGATTTTGTCCTGCGGAGAGGATGAGAAAGCGGAGCTGCCCCTATCTGGGGTGGTTGCTTACACTGAATCGGATTCAAAGTTGACGGCCATGCTTTCCCAGGCCACTGCGGGCATCAGGTTTGATGCGGGCTCCGCGGTTGGATGATTGGTTCCTGGATGTGGTGCGTAGTTCACAGCTGTGTGCCGCTCCAGTGCCTTTCTTCCCGGAGGTGCATTGGGAGGTTCAGAAAACGTGAAAGGCACCTTTTATTGCCCTAAGCCGTTCTTCTGCCTCCTCCACTCTCACTACCATATTCCACAGGTGGAGCGTGCAATTGCGGTGCACTTGTACCCGCAAAGTACCGCCACCTGGCAGAATTGTCCGCGACTCATGTCTAAGGCGGGTAAGACGACAGCAGCCCTTGCTGGTAAGGCATGCACCGCTGCTGGACAGGCCGCCTCCACCCTGCATACCATGTCCACCATGCAAGGCCATCAGGTAAAAGCTCTCAAGGGGCTTCACAAGGCTAGTTCTGAGCCAGGGTTGTTGCAGGAGCTGCGCACGGCGAATGACGAAAGTCATGACGTGGGCCCTCGGCCAGACGATGTCCACTCTGGTGGTCCAGGAATGTAATTTCTGGTTGGACCTGGCCGAGATGAAAGACGCAGACAAAGTTTCTCAACGCCCCCATCTCCCAGGCCGGCCTCTTCGGCGACACTGTCGAGGACTTTGCCCAGCAGTTCCCAGCCTGCTTCTCGCCGAGGGCATCCCTCTGCAGCTGCACCAGCTCCAGGAAGACCAGAGGCATCCCGTTCACCCAAGCCACCCGCAGGAAGTTGACAACGCCCGTGCAGACCACTAAACCCTCTAAGTGCACATCAAAGAGGCCCTGAGACGGTTTCAGCTTCCTCACTCTCGACCACACCCTCATTCACCACGGGCATGACTGACTGAATGGCAACATCTAGGTTACTAATGTAACTCCCATTCTCTGATGGAGGGAACAGAGTCGTTACGTCTCCCCTGCCATAGCCCTGAACCACCACCACTGAATGGCCAGAATCCTGTCTCGGCTCTTCAGCAAAACATGAACGAAGTGAGTAATGCCGGTCCTATTTTTACCCGTATGTCCAGGTGTAACTCGGCATGCAAATCTCAGTGGCCGATGTTCATTGGCTCGTTCTGTTACTTTTTGGAGGTGAATGGGCTCCCAGGTGACACCCAATGACGTCAGTCCGATGTAACGTCTCCGTTCCCTCCTTCAGAGAACAGGTGTTACATTAGTAACCTAGACGTTTTTTTTTTTCCTGTAACTTAATCAAATATATATTCCAGCATTTATCTGTAAAAATACAACGCTTGGAGATGGAAAAGAGGGTGCAACTTTGACAGGGCCCTGTGAAAAAGGCAAAGAAGGCAACATAACTTATCGATGTAAATCAGGGAAGTGGGAAGTGGAAGACGATACAAACTGTGTGCTTCAAGTTATCAAAGACCTTGAAAAGAAAGTTGAGGTAATCTTTATCATCTATGTATGAAAAAAATACAAATTAATCAACTGTCTATTTAAAATATTTCTGATATTTACATTTCTTTCTTTACTTTGTTATTTAGACCTTGGCTCCAAAAGACATACCATTGGTTGTGGCTGAGCTCAAAAATGCTACAGCAGACAAGCCAGAAGTTATAACACAGTCTCCAGTGACTGTCCAAACAATTGTTGGAATACTTATAAGAATCTCTGATACAGCACAAACCATTATCATTAATAAGCCTGTGATGGAGGTATGTACATTATCTATGCATGAAAGACATCAGTCAACTTGTTGCTAATCAAAAAAACATTTATCATAATAAAATATTTGTACATAATACTCATTATCCACTCTGATGAAAAATTGCTTAATAAGCATGATTTTCTGTTTCATTTCCAGAATTTCCTTAAAACAGTGGATATCCTTATTTCAGACTCTGCCATTAACTCATGGGAGAATTTGAACAATAACAGCAGGACAGCCAACACCAGCACTACACTTCTAAACGCTATTGAGAATATAAGTAGCCGTCTCACAGATGGCAATTTTACAATTAATGCAACATCTATTGAGTTGAATAGAACTGTAGCAGACAGATATAGTGGAATATCAAACCTGGAAAACTCAACTACTGAGATTCTGATACCGCAGATTTCTAAATCCATACCCATAACTATCATAGTCTTCACAACTCTTGACAATGTCCTACCTACTCGTAATAATAAAAATAACACTAATTCAGATGTGCGCATCAATGGAGATGTGGTTGTTGTTAATGTGAACAAAACGGTTAACAACATTTCTTTTGCATTTGACATTACTAATCAGTCTTTGGGAAATCCTCAATGTGTCTTTTGGAACTTCAGTCTTGACGCATGGGATTCCACTGGATGTGAAGTAAAGCCCTCAGTGAACAAAACTGGCAAGATTACATGTGAATGCAACCACACAACCTCTTTTTCAATCCTAATGTCACCGTTTTCCATTGATGACATCGCCTTTTCCATTGCCTTAGACTATATAACATACATTGGCGTAGCTATTTCAATGGTCAGCTTGATTTTGTGCCTCATTATTGAGATTATCGTGTGGAAGTCAATGACAAGAAATGACACATCCTACATGCGACATGTCTCCATAGTCAACATTGCCGTGTCCCTGCTGATCGCAAACATCTGTTTTATCATTGGAGCCGCAGTCGCGCAACAAGAGCAGCCAACATCAGTGGGTCGCTGCAGTCCAGCGGTTTTCTTCATGCACTTTTTTTACCTGGCTCTTTTCTTCTGGATGTTAATTTCAGCGCTGTTGCTCTTTTACCGTACAGTCATGGTCTTGTCCCAAATGTCAAGGGCCAGAATGATGGCCATTGCCTTCATAGTCGGTTATGGTGCGCCTTTGCTCATAGCGGTCATTACTGTTGCGTCGACAGCTGGACCTCAGAAATATATCACGAAACAATTAGCATGCTGGCTGAACTGGGAACAATCTAAGGCCCTGCTGGCATTTGTGATTCCAGCTCTCACTATTGTAGCCATAAACCTTGTGGTTTTGATTGTGGTTCTGTATAAGATGTTGAGGAGAGGAGTTGGTGCCACAACTCAACCGGGTGAGAAACATGCCCTGGTGGTCATTGCCCGATGTGTGGCCATATTGACTCCTATCTTTGGTCTAACATGGGGATTTGGAATTGGAACCATGTTGTCCCGTGACCGTGGCATTCATGTGGTGTTTGCACTCCTCAATTCACTGCAGGTATCACTTTCTGTCTTTTTGTTTTGAATTTATAGTTTATATTTTGCTTTTTAATGCTAACTTTAAAGCAATAATTGTAACAAATAATATAATGCAACAATTAGAATATTCTGTAATTACAATAGTCCATTTTAAAGCCTCATAAAGATGCAATAAGTTATTTGTTATTATTCCAATTTTGTTATGAATATGAAATTAAACAGAATTGCATCTAGTGTTATTTACTCTGTTATAACATTTTCCATATATTTTTGTAACACTTCTACAGGGATTCTTTATTTTGGTGTTTGGAACGCTTTTAGACAGCAAGGTATAAAATGATTTTATCACTTTGCAATTTGACAAACCATTGTGTCAATCGTTGTTAAAATGATCTTAGAGTTTTTCTAATCTTAATTTTGTCACATATGGTTACAGATCCGTGAGGCACTGGCAGGAAGGCTGTCACTAAGGAACCTTACCAGCTCTAACCCTACCAGGGTAAATGCCAACAAAACAATGCATCTGATCCATGAGTTTTTCCTAATGATAGATGTACTCAGTTTACAACTGATATCTTAAATCTCTGTATTACAGAGTACTAGTGCAGGACCATCATCTTCAAGCGGGCCGGGTTTCTTTCAAAGGATGCGTAGGAGAAGAAGTAAGTCTTGCAATTAAAATTGATACATTTTAATATATATATATTTAATATATATGACATGACAAGAATACTTTAAGTAACATGCAAATAATTATTTGCAGATATGTACAACGTATCTGAAGCCAGCGCTATCTCAGCAGCAATATCTTCAAACAGCTCTGGTGGCTCAGATACTTTTATGAATGCATAATCAGCTACTTGATTTACTTTTAGTCTACTTTGTTAAATATTAAACAGCCTTTTCCAAACAAGTTTTCTACACTGCAAGTATATGTAAACTGTACAATGTTACTAATTTCTGGGAAGAAGTGTTTCTATGTTCTGAAGTATTGATAAAAAATGCTTACAATCTACAGATCTAATGTTTAATTAGGGATACGTTTTATTATAATGCTGTGATTTACATGATTGGATGCACTTTCATTTATAACAGAAATATCATATCATTCATATAGATCTTGAGAAATAGCTTTATTTGATGTTTTAATGTATTTTTTCTTTGCCATTTTAAATCATTTGTTTTCTTGTCCGGTTCTACACTGTATGGATTATTAAAATAATTATAATAATATTTGCCATTGTAGCTCTCTTGTATTTTATTATTTTTCATTGCATTTGACAATAATGATGAAATAGATCATGTTTCCAAATAATTGATTATTTTAAGCCATCACATTATTCTTCATTTTCACAATTCTTTGAGCTTGACCTTGCCTGCGTAATATTATACATTATACTAGTATAAGTGAGGACTTTGATTCTGAATCATTTGCATCTCTTTCAGTTCCTGTACTGTATGTATTCAGCAACCTCGTTTCCCTAAAGCAAAACTAACACTTTTGATCATATTTGATGAGCATACAGTCACAGACTCTCTGTACCATACACACACCTTAATGATTAACCACTAAAACAAGGTAGCCTAAAAGTTGTCAATTATAAGGTTACATTTTTTCATAGAATATAATTTTTTTACAGTTGCGCTATAAAGTTTGTCATTTACAAAATGTAAGTATACTTTGACATTAGATCTTTATAAAACAATAAGCACAGGAATAATTTAATTTATTTGGATTATTTTGAGTGGTAAGGGTAGTCAATGCTTAATGTAAAACCCTTTACATTTGTTAGGTCCATCATATTTATTATGTTGTTTGTTTTTTCTTCATTGTTGGGTGATATGAGTTGTATGGGTTTTATTTTCAGAACAAAAGGACTTCACAACAGATGAATTATATCCTCTGCAAAAGCTGGACCTGAACTGCATACAGTCAAACTTTGCAAAAGGGCCAATAAAATGGATAGTGAATAACAAAGATCCTGCACTGGACAACACAGGATACATCATTTCAAACAACAATAGCACCCTCACTATGAAAAACACTAGTGAAAGTGACAGTGGTGTGTGACAGGTTTATTTTTGTCTAGTCAGATATCTTACATGGCAAAGTGCCTGATTGCTGTTAATCTTCTTTTAAAAAGCAGACTACTGTAAAACTTTACTATAGTTTTATTTAGGTATATTAGCACTGATATGCTATAGCATAAGATGATACTATACCATATATGACATAGATCAAACAATCACAATTAAGCTACACTTCCAGGACGTTGCCACTAACCAGGGACGTGCGGTCAGGGTAGGCAGGATAGGCAGTGCCTTACCAAAGGAAATGTTGACATTACATTTATTAATTCCAAGAGCTTTATTAATTCACCACATTATTAATTGCATTTATTTTATTCCAAATATTAATTTTTGTAACAAACAAAAAAATCAGGAATACTCATATAATACTCCTTTTGCCATAGTTTGCTCCTAAAAAAAAACATTTTTTCATGCAGGAAATTCATGGCCATTGAGGCAGAGGTTCGCAGTGCCTCTTTGGTCCATAGAACGTAGTTTACGGAGATTTGCGCATGCGGAGTCAGTTCTCATGCTGTCTTGAATAATTCACATTGAGGCAGAGACCGAGACTGCTTCATATCACGTGATCCACTCGCTCTCACTCAGTCCGCGATTCTGACTTTGCTCTGTATGCAGGCAGCGATGTGATGATGCCTGATATTAACTTGGGTTGCTAAATTACCTGAATGAATAGAGGGGTTTCACCAGTCACGTTCTGGGCGGTAACCCGGATGCGCGGCCATTATGGAGGCACTCGGATGTAAACAACAGCATTGATTGCACTGTTTATGTACTACTGAACACATTGTTACACTAATAAACCACGGAAAAAAACACGTGGTAGGTGCGAAATCATATAGAAAAGGACTTGGGAAGCAGGAGAGAGCGCAACATTTTGACAAACTAAAGTTAATATGTGGTAAAGAAAGATCCGAACGAGTTAGCAGTTCGTCAGTTGTCAGAGTTGTCAGTCCAAAAAAGCACATGAAATCCGTTTCAAGTTACATCCATATGTGGTTTGAAATCATATCAGGACATCAGCCTCAGTCTGAACGATCGGATTTCGCGTGGTATGTCTTAAAATGCAAACGTCATTTATAGGAAACATGCTGAAAGTCACTGCCGAAACAATGCTGTGTTATTGCAAAGTGCCGGACGAGCAGAAAAGTATTATTTCTGAAACTGGCGCAGACGAGCGTGGGAAAAAGCACTACATCCCAGCCTCCTACAGTTCTGCCGTAGTAGTCCAGCAACGGCGGCTACACATTTCCATGTTGTAACATTTAAATAAGACAACATCTAACATTATATTGCAAATGCAACCCCCTCCATCAACGCAAAGTCATTGCCATATTACCAAATAACATGCATGGACACACACGTCGGATCTGAACAGTTGCGATACACAGTGTGGACATCATTTTAGATCAGATTCCAATTTGATACAAAGATAATCGGATTTGGACTGACAGTGTGAATGTAGCCATAGTTAACTATACGTCGTCATTTTAGCCATAGTCAACGCTTCATTTAACGTTACACTTGTCTGATGCTGTACCTCTCTCTACAACAAACGCCTTCTTTCATCAGTTTTTTGCACTCTTCTCTTTAACTTTTGACAGTCTATAGCACTCGACATGTTTTTTCTCGATGTGACCGATTGGTACAGACCAAAACTCGACCATTTTTCAGCAGCAATAATCAGCCAAATTTGCGAGTCCACTCAGTTCAGTGGCATTATTTACGTTCTGTGCCTCCAAAATGGCCGACTTCCGGATTGATGACGCGTCGTGAAACCCCTCTATATACAGTGGCTTAACTTTGTTTTAAAAAGTGGGTGGGACAGGTGTGTGTGTGCGCTCGCGCATATGTGTGTATAAATGAATGAATCTACGGTGGCCGAGAGAGCTCAACGTGCTGCAACTGAAGAAAACGACTCGGTTACTAACGTAACCTCGGTTCCCTGAGAGGAGGGAATGAGTATTGCGTAAGTAGCTTACGCTATGGGAAAACTCCTTTTCTCGAGAAATATTGAAGTCTTTATGTAAAACGCATTGCAGCTGCACAGCATACAGCAGTGAGCGAGGCAGCTCGGTCATTGGCTGTGCTGCGGCAACTGCACGAACCTATGACGGGGCGACTCTGAACCCGCTTCCAATGAGCGTGCTTCGCGCCCGCGCGCGTCAGAGCCCACCAAGATGGGCGTGGCTAAGGGCTATATATTGGGCGCCCCGTCATCTGAGTCCTTTAGGTTCAATCGACTGAAGCGAACTGACCAAGCACAAGCACGGCAGCTTACGCAATACTCCTTCCCTCCTCTCAGGGAACCGAGGTTACGTTAGTAACCGAGTCGTTCCCTTTCGAGAGGTCTCTCCTATTGCGTAAGTAGCTTACGCTATGGGAACACCATGTAAAACGCCGTGCATGCTGACTTCGCTCTATTATAGCCAGAGGCAGATGCCTGAGCCTTAAAGCAAAGTAATTATCCAACGAGCCGGCCGAAGGCGGGCTTTATAAGGGACAATGTAGAACGGCCCAATGGCCGTCCAGTGGAAAAACACACAAGCACCTTTATGTACTGATATGCATAAAAAACCCTCTAAGTAAGTCAGAGACGGACCCTATAAGGGAGGAGATAATGCTCAGCATATACACACTCCAGTCTATACATAGTTAGACCGACAGTATGTTGGAATGCAATGAGGGGACCTGTAGGTTATAAAACCTGATAAATGTTGACGGCGAGGCCCAGCCTGCTGCCGCACAAATATCCTGAATGGGTATCCCACTCGACCACGCCCACGAGGTGGCCATGCCTCCTCGTGCCTACATAAGCCAGCGCTATAGCATCAACTATCCAGCGCGATATTCTCTGCTTTGAAACAGCGAGACCTTTGGTGCGGCCGCCAAAGCATACAAATAATTGCTCTGTCTGCCTAAACAGGGCAGAGCGTTCCAAATATACTCTGAGCGCCCTGACTGGGCAGAGTAAATTAGCGTCGCTTTCGTCTGCTGGAGACGATAGCGCAGCCAGAGATATCACCTGTGCTCTGAAGGGTGTCGAGAGCACCTTAGGAATATACCCGTGTTTTGGTCTAAGGACAACTCTGCTGTCGTTAGGTCCAAATTCCAGGCAGGCAGCGCTTGATGACAGCGCGTGCAGGTCGCCCACTCTTTTGACTGAGGCGAGAGCCAGCAAGAGAGCAGTTTTGAGCGAGAGCTGTTTAAGGTGCACAGTTCGTAGAGGTTCGAACGGGGCACTTTTGAGTGCGTCCAGGACCGTGGCCAGGTCCCAGATCGGCACTGAGGGGGGGCGTGGGGGATGCATCCTCCTGGCGCCTCTCAGGAAACGAACAACTAGGTGGTTTTTCCCTAGTGTGCGTCCTCCCACAGGATCGTGTGACGCCGCTATGGCAGCCACATATACTTTGAGCGTGGAGGGGGTGCGGCCTGCCTCCAACAGCTCTTGTAAGAACACGAGCATGCTCGGTACCTCGCATGTCTCAGGATTCAGGTTCCTGGTTTTACACCAGTCACTGAACACCGTCCATTTCTGGGCATATAAGCGCCTCGTAGAGGGCGCTCGTGCCTCTGTGATGGTTCTCAACACTCCACTGGGGAGGTTCCCGGGAACCCGTTGAGGGGCCATGCATGGAGGGCCCACAGATCGGGGCGGGGATGGAGGATCATCCCGTTGGCCTGCCTGAGGAGGTCTAGCCTCAGCGGAATCGGCCATGGGGCAGATTGCATCATCTGCATCAGTTCCGGAAACCACGTCTGGTTCTTCCAGAGTGGGGCTACTAGGAGCACTGCACATTTCTCTTCCTTGACCCGACTGATGACCTGACGTAGCATCGCGATCGGGGGGAAGGCATACAGTGGGTGGCTCGGCCAGACTTGGGCGAGCGCGTCTGTGCTCTTTGAAAAGAAGAGGGGGCAGTGCGCATTTTCCTTGGAGGCAAAGAGGTCGACCTCTGCTCTGCCAAGGGTCTGCCATAACCACTGGATCGTCAGGGGGTGGAGAGACCATTCTCCTGGGAGAACTTTGTCTCTGGACAGCATGTCCGCTCCCTGGTTCAGGGCACCCGGCACATGCGCTGCCCTCAGCGAGCCCAGGTTGCACTGGGACCATAAGATGAGTTCCCTGGCCATCGAGTGCAGGGAGCTCGACCAGGGAGTCCACCCTGGCGATTTATATATGAGACTACCGTCATGTTGTCCGTACGGACCAGGACGTGCTCGTCTTTTAGGTACGGAAGCAGGGCTCTGAGAGCCAAAGCGACCGCTTTCAGTTCCAGACAGTTTATATGTAGGCGCTTCTCCGGGTTTGACCACAAGCCGGAGACAGGCCTGCCCTCGTAAAGGGCCCCCCAACCTATTTTGGAGGCATCTGTCGTGATCATTTTTCTCCTTGTGTTCACGCCCAAACTCACACCGGACTGATACCAGTCGGCAGCTTTCCAGGGCGTCAGGTCTTTTATGCAGCCCTGATTCGCTCTGACTAAAAAGTGGCCCGAGCGCCACGCGTGAGTGGGGACACGGCTCTTGAGCCAGCGCTGGAGAGGACGCATGTGCAACAATCCTAGCTGGAGTACAGCTGATGCCGAGGCCATGAGACCGAGCATCCTTTGAAAACACTTGACGGGGGCGCGCGCGCCCGCTCTGAACGATGTTGCAGGGCGCTGAATAGTGAGCGTGCGTTCTGATGAGAGGCGCGCCGTCATCTGCACTGAGTCTAGCACTATTCCCAGAAAAGAAATATTCTGGCTGGGAGATAGCGTGCTTTTTGCAAAATTGATTCTTAGACCCAGGCATTCTAGATGGCTGGTAATCCAAGACCTGTGCGTCATTAACTGACTCTCTGATTGTGCTAGGACTAGCCAATCGTCGAGATAATTCAGTATTCGCACAGTGCTTATGTGTAGTGGTGCATACATGACAGTGGGCACACGATCTACATTTATGGGGCGTCCAGCCTGAGCCGGGGAAGCATTTGGCACTGCTTTGACAGTTTTGAAATGTGGGAATGCGCACTTTAGTGTGGACACGTGACCCTTTAATGACACAGGCAGAAAATGACTCCTTACGTGATTTCTGTGTGTCGCCGTTAAAACGGCGTTTGTTTGCAGGTGAGCGAGCTGTGCGGCTGGCCCATTGACTGCTGTACAGACATTTCCAGCCGCCTGTAAGGGGACTGGGTAATGCTTTAGACATTTTGGAGAGAGTGGTCCGGCTTCTGCGAGACACGCGCTCTCTCTTTTTCTCCCTATAGCTAGGAAGACTTACGAGGCTCCGGGTTCAGCACGATCTTGGGCCGAGGTCCCCGTCGCTCGGGCGGTTGCTTCCTGTTGGCGGAGCGCGAGCGGCGTCGGAAGTCAGATTCAGGTCTGGGCTGAGAGACGGGAGGTGCCGTCCTGACTCGCTGCTGCTGAGGCGGCTTTTGGCGGCTCTGCGACGAGCTGGAGCGCTTGGGCAGGAAGTGACGCATAGCCTGCGAATCCTTCCGGGCTTCGGTGAAGCGCTCAGCGAACTCTCTTACCGCCGGTCTGAACAGGCCGCTTTGGGAGATAGGCGCGTCAAGGAACGCCGCCTTATCTGCATCCTTCATCTCTGTTAGCGTCAGCCACAGATGGCGCTCAAGGACAGTCAAGTTAGCCATAGCATGGCCGATGGATTGGACGGTGGCTTTCGTGGCTCGCAGGGCTATGTCGGTGGCGCTGCGCAGGTCCTTGAACGCCTCAGGATCAGGTCCAGACTCGTCCATGGTGCGGAGAAGTTTGGCCTGATAGGCTTGGAGGACAGCCATGGAGTGAAGCGCTGACGCAGCTTGGCCGGCGGCGGCGTATGCGCGACCGGCGAGAGCTGAGGTAGATCGGCAGGGCTTCGAGGGGTGAGAAGCTTTGGCTTTTCATCCCGCGTTGGAGGGTGGACACAGGTGGTTGGCCACAGCCTCCTCGAGGGACGGGGTTCCCTCGTAGCCTCTTTCTTTCGCGCCGTCCACAGAGGAGAGCGATGAAGAGAAAGAAGGCTTCAGGCGAGCGGAGTGAGGGGCTTTCCACGACTTAGTGAGTTCGTCATGAACCTCCGGGAAGAACGGGGAGGGCCTTTGTCGGGGGGCCTGCCGGCGCCCCTGCAGGAACCACTCGTCCAGTCGGCTGCGGGCGGGTTCTTCCGGGGAAGACCAATCGAGCCCGAGGTCTTCCACGGCCTTGGACAGGATGCGGACGATCTCCGAGTCCATGTTGGAGCCCACACTCGTGTCCGCTAGCGTCGATGGCGCGGGGTCGAAGGACGAGCCCGGCCAGTCGTCGGATGCAGCATCAAGGGAAAGGCTGTCATCCTTTTCGTCATCCCCTGACGCGCCAAACGAGACGAGACCCATCGCTCTGCTGGAGGGGTGCTGGTCCGCCTGCGTGAACTGAACTGGCGGCGGGGAATCCTCGGGTTGCGGTGAAGCACGCGGGGATTGGCCCGGCGTGACGTCACTACATTCCGCGTGCTCTGGCGGCCTCTGTGAGCGGCGCTTCTTCTTGCGCGGCTCAACTAGAGGGGATGGAAGCACGGTGGTGGTAGGCTCTCTCGCGGCGAAAGCGGCGAAGCGAGCGCGCAGCTCGGTGAGGCCCAGGGTGTCACACTCGGGGCATCCGCCTCGATTAAGGGCAGCCTCTGCATGGTCCAGGCCCAGGCAGCGAGAGCAGATGATATGACGATCCCCGTCAGGAAGGAGGCCTCGACACGAGGCGCAGGAAGGCATTTGGAACAACGCCTTTTAATTTGCTCTTTTAGAAAAAGTGTCGCGGGGGCGAACACTTAGAATAATAGCTTTTTTGTCAAAGGATATGAGGTGATGCGCGCCGGATGGCTTAGCAGAAGGCGTTCGAAGGCGGCTGAAGGCGCCGGCGTCCTCGTAGCAGTCCTGCTGTATGCTTGTCGACGGCGGCGGCGAAAAGACTCCAAAAATCCGGAGGATCCAGCGAAGAGAAAGGTCTTTGCTGAAGGAGATTAAATCTAAAGGACTCAGATGACGGGGCGCCCAATATATAGCCCTTGGCCACACCCATCTTGGCGGGCTCGAAGCACGCTCATTGGAAGCGGGTTCAGAGTCGCCCCGTCATAGGTTCGTGCAGTTGCCGCAGCACAGCCAATGACCGAGCTGCCTCGCTCACTGCTGTATGCTGTGCAGCTGCAATGCGTTTTACATAAAGACTTATTATATTTCTCGAGAAAAGGAGTTTTCCCATAGCGTAAGCTACTTACGCAATAGGAGAGACCTCTCGAAAGGGAACACATGCAAATAGAAAAAACGCGTGCAAATAGAAAAAAACACATGCAAATAAAATAAAATGGATCCAAATAGAAAAAACGCGTGCAAATAAAAAAAATTCCCGCAAATTAAGAACACATCTTCATCAGTTTTACAACACACGTGTGCTCCAAATACTCACAACACAACCCAAATACAGAAACTCGCTGCAAAAGCTCACAACACAAATACAGAAACGCGCTGCAAATAACACAGACCACAACGGAAATGTTTCCAGGGGAACCAAATAAGTGACGAACCTGGCTGGGACGTGCTGGCATAGATATCCATAAATCTATGCGTGCTGGTGCTTACAGCTTAAAATTATACTTTATTTATTTATTTGTTTTGTGCAAAACATACAGAGATTAAATTTTTTTATGACCTACAACTTGTATTCAATGTACAAAATGTATTAACAATATGTTCAATGCCATCAGAATACAAATGAGAAAAGAACAATGAGCTGGGAACTAAAATAAATAAATAAAAAAGATAAAGAAGAAAAACATGAAGGAAAGATATTTATCTATACATCAGTTACACTGTACAAATTGTTTCATGTTATTACATTTTCATAAAGAAAGGTTTCGTAAGAAATGTTAGGTAATGTAGGGTCCAAAATTTTAAAGTTGAGACACACAGATATATAACGCATATTTTAAAAGCTTTTTTGTAAACTAAAAATAAAAATGTATTTGCATCCGTTATGTTAACAGCATTATATATCTGTCGTAAGACCAGCTGATGGACACCGTGCTGCGTTGTCATGGGAACATCCCAGGTGAAAATAATGAGGAATTACGTTGTCTTTCGTTGCTCCTTCATCAAGTGCGCTCCACACGGCTGCCTAAAAGCACACTAGAGCCCTGTTCACTCCAAAGGCCCACTTTAAGGGCTCTCCCGTCTGCCCTTCGAAGGGAGTAGGGCATAGGGCAGCTCACGAGCAATAAGCACGTCCCAACCGGGCTCGTCACTTATTTGGTTCCCCTGGAAACATTTCCGTTGTGGTCTGTGTTATTTGCAGCGCGTTTCTGTATTTGGTTGTGTTGTGAACTTTTGCAGCGCGTTTCTGTATTTGGTTGTGTTGTGAACTTTTGCAGTGCGTTTCTGTATTTGGAGCACACGTGTGTTGTGAAACTGATGAAGATGTTTTTTTTTTATTTGCAGGTGTTTTTTCTATTTGCACGAGTGTTTTTCTATTTGCATGCGTTTTTTTCTATTTGCATGTGTTTGCTTCAGTTGCAGCGCGTTGAGCTGTCTCGGCCACCGTATGAATCACATGAATAAATACATAGATCCGACGACTTGATGTGAGTCCTTAATGGTCCAGTGGTAGAACTTTTTTCGAGCATGTCAGAGGTTCTGGGTTCCAATCCGCAATCGTATAGGTTTTTTTTTTTTTTTCATCAAAACCGAATATGTTCATCAGTGGTTGTATTATATTAAGCAGGGACACGTTTGTGTGCGTTTTTGTTTTGTGATTTCACCGGAACGAACAAAGAGTCTCCGAAACAGATTGAAGCGCGATTGCATGTGAAGACTGCGTGAGCCACGAGATACACTGTAACCGCGCCACCGATCGCAGCGGCAAATTACGCCCCTGTGAATATGCCACATTGATTGATATGTCACAGCCTACCCATGACAAGACTTCACCGCACGTTACTGCCACTAACGATTTCTCATTTACAAAATATTATGCTTATATTAATAGTTTTTTTCCAGATTTTTCTCCCACATTCAGGTCGATACTCATGCATCATACAAATAAAAACAGTACTCTATATTCAATGGAAAAACGTTGTTATTAAACAATACCCCAATATCAATGTAGATGATAATTACCCCATTTTTTCATGTGAAGACAGCATTGTCCAACTGAGATGTTCTATTGATGCTGGCTACAGTATTGAGTGGGTCCTAAATGAAGCAGTACCAGCTTCAGGTTGTACATACAAACCGTCAGTACAAGTTATTGTCACTTAAACATTCAATAAAATCCTCTATGTTATTAACATGTTTTCTATATGCATTACGATCTGACAGTATCATATTAAACGTACTCGGTTACTAACGTAACCTCAGTTCTCTGTAGATGAGGGAACGAGTGTTGCGTAAGCTAGTTTACGCTACGGGAAAATCCCTTTTCTCGAGAATACTGAAGCCAAAAAAATATCCTTAATTTTGCATTAATTTCTTCTTCTTCTTCTTCTTCTTCTTCTATTGGCGGGTTGCATACCAACTTTATGGTGCATACCGCCACCACCTGTGCTGGAGTGTGAAGTGATTTCAGTCTAGAAGTATGTTAAAAGATGTCTATATTCTAGTCCTAAGACCACTATGCTTTATGAATTTTAAAACTGACCTTACAATTTCCCCGGATCCTTGTTTTGTGTTTAATATGTTATTGATTTTAAATTCTTTGCATCCCATTTCCTTTAGTTCACTTATTAACTCCTTTCTTTCCTGTTCATACCTGGAACAAAATAACAACACATGCTCAACTGTTTCCTTTACTTGGCAAATTTCGCATAAACCAGTACCATGTTTCCCTATAATATGAAGTGTTGAATTAAGTTTTGTATGTCCCATCCGTAGTCTTGTTAAAATAACCTGATCGTCTATTTAAATTTTGTGTCAATATACTTTGTCTTACAGTAGATTATAAAAATGTCTTCCTGTTTTACATTCATTCCACTTTGCCATTTCTGGTTGCAGGCTTCTTTAATAATACTCTTTCCTTCCATCCTGCTTAATGCAACTGTAATAGTAGGAATGTTCAGTTTAAGTGACTCTTTAGCCATTTTATCAGCTCTTTCATTACCTGGAATATCAGCATGTGCTGGTACCCAAACAAATTTTATTATTGTTCCAGTTTGCCTTAATCGATACAAAATATTCAATACTTCTATATAGATATCATGTCTAACTGTTTGATATCTTTGTAGGCTTATAAGTGATGCCATTGAATCTGAACATATAACAATTTTATTTGGGATCACTTCTTCCACCCAACTAAGTGCCATCTGAATTGCCACCAATTCTGCTGTATACACAGAAGTCCCATCTGTTAATCTTCCATATTTCCCTATTTTAAATTCTGGAACATAAAATGCTGATCCAGTACGACTTATATCTGGGTTTCTTGATCCATGTGTATACATGAAGAAATGAAAAATAAACTGTTCTTAAATATTCAATTGTATAGCTCTTAATATCAAATTGTCCTTTTTTAACACTCTCATGAATTTGTAGATCAACTTCAGGTTGGCTAAAAAAACCAGGGGGATATTGGAGAAATGGTAGTCGTTAATGAAAATAATATATTATTTAGCGACATTTCTGTAGCCCATTCCTTTGCACTCCAAGCAAATCCTGTTCCTGTTAAGTTTATAGTTTCCCAACTCCCCTCTATTATTGCATTTGTAAAATGATCCTGTTTATGCCCAAGTAAATTGATCCAGTAAGCAACAAATAATTTTTGATGTCTTATTTCTAATGGGGACTCTCCTGTTTCCACTTGCATTGCTGAGATTGGAGTTGTTCTAATTGCTCCAGTGATGCATCTCAAAGCTCGAGCCTGAATTAAATCTAACCTTTTAAGCATACTAGTTGATGGCGCCGATCCATAAATAATGCATCCATAATCCAAAACGGATCGTAATAGAGCACAATATATATTGATTAAAGATTGTTTATCAATCCCCCATTCTTGGCCTACTATATATCTCATTAGATTTAGTACTTTGCTGCATTTCTCTTCAATATATTTGACATGAATTTTCCAAGTTAATTTTGAGTCAAACCATAAACCTAAATATTTAAAATTTGATACCCTTTCTAGTGGCTGTTTTAATAAATAAAGTTTAATATTTTCTGAAATCCTCTTTTTAGTAAAAAACTGACAGCACGTTTTGGAAATAGAGAATCTAAATCCCCATTCCACTGACCATTTCTCAACATTCTCAATTGCTTCTTGTATTTTTTTCACTATATAGGCCTATTTAACATTGCTTCCCCTCTTCCAAATTGCTCCGTCATCTGCATATAATGCTGTTTTAATTCCTGGATGAATTCCTTCATATATATCATTGATCATTATGTTAAATAATACAGGACTTATGGTATGGGATGATTATAGTATCAAAATGATTAACACGTGCAAGCACACTTATCAATGAACTTGATACATGTTGCAGAAATGTTTTATCCATGACTTTCAACTTGCGTGTGCAAAATTCAAAATTGAATGAATGTGAAGCAATTTGTTCAAATAGAGACATTTTTGTGAATACAAATGTTTTCCTTTGTATTAGTGTATCATAATTTGCACATACAACACAGAAGATGTGCATGTGTGGATCAGGTGACACGCGTGCATTCATTGACGTCTTTTCTGAGTCGATCTCATTTGATTCATTTGCATTTTGAGACTTTCTTTTCGCGGTTTTTAAGCATTTCACAACCCACACACAAACAACTACAAATGAATAGGCCTGGTGCTAATTATTAATGTGTGCACAACTACCCATCTATTTGACAAATTCACAAATGTGCGTCACTACATTTAAACTAATACAATACAACTTGTGTGTGCAAAATCCAAAATCACATGAATGTGCAGCATTTTGTACAAATAGAGACATAGTTGTTAATACAAAACCTCGATTTTGTATTAATGTAGGCCAGAATTTGTGCATGCAACAAGTAAGATGTGCATTTGTGGATCAGGTGACACGCGTGCATTCATTGACTCGTTTCTGAGTCGATCCTATTTGATTCATTTGGATTTTGAGACTTTCATTTCGCGGGTTTCGCCTGGCAAGATCCACACACACTGTCTGAGAAAAGCTGCTACCACTAGATGGCAGTGTTCTGCTAAAACAGACAACGGCAGCATAATCAAGCGTTCTTCCGCATTTAAGACGCTTAATGAGAGTGATATTGATGCACCAAATTTAGTACACAATAATATAGGCCTACCTTATTAAAAAAGCATACTTTATAGAGGCAAACATTAGATCAGATTATGAACAACACCCGTAGAAAACCATTATAAAACGCTTAACGTGCAATCGCGCGTTGCATGGTCAGTAAGGTGGATTGGCTACTGAGTTTAAATATCATCCTGCATTGACGTTAGGCCTAAGCTTTTTCTTTATAATATGCTCTATGGGAGGAAAACTATATAGCCTACAGACAAGAGACTAGCCTACATGAACGCAACGCACGGCGTTTCAAGTTAATAAAATTTTCCTTCCCGAGCCTGTTAAAAAGAAAAAGCTTAACATGAAATCCTGCAGTTGCGTTTAACTTTGCATGTGAATGGGAGAGCAACCGGTCCGAGAGCGCAGTGAAGTAAGTTTTAGTTTTAATATTCGCCACATTTTATAAAGGGACCATCTGCAAATTCCACTCAGTCAAAAAAATATATATAAACGTCCAGTCATTCATTCAAATGAACATACTTCCAAGGTTAGGCCTATATTATAACCTTGGAACTCTAGTGGGCAGACTGACTTAGCCTACTGTTACTGTATATCCAGCCAATATCTCGACTGAACGGTACAATTTTTTAAATTACTGTAAATTGTTTTTCTATTCATGTTCCAAAGGTTGTAGTAGCCTACGTTCCTAGTGATAAGTCAGGTGAAATTTTACATTATTCACCTGTAGTAGGCTAAGTCACCAAAAACCCGTTTGGTTAATTACAGTAATTTTTATATAAAATAATAATTGTTTAAATAGGCTACATGAAGGGAGGTATTGGGACAATTGCACCTGTAGTAAGCCAGTCTAGTCACTATAGGAACATACTACAACCATTTTGCATGAAAAAACCCTTTTGGTGAATTACAGTATTTTTCTGCAGAATACAGGCTACATGAAGGGAAGTATTGTCCAAATTTTACTTGTAAGTCAGTCTTACAGAAACATTCTACGAGCTTTGGAATTTGAAAATGTCTGTTATTAAATTTTAAAAGTAATTTGAATAAAAACAAATTATACGTTTTAACCACTGATCTATATAGAATGACATTATATAGATCAGTGGTTTTAACACAGTTAGTGAAATTGGCAGACGTTCCCTTGTGCACCATGAGCTGTGGTTAGCGCGTCAAAGCATTCTCATGTAGAATGCAGTTACAGGCCCGCTACGCCAGTTGATTTTCAATTAATATTTCATGTCGATATACAATGGTTGCATATTGTTAAAACTCATCGTGCTAAGACTATAGCCTATAACAGTGGCTTAGCCTAAGGGTCAAGGGAAAACAAATGTACTGCGAAAATCGTCTTTAATATTTAAAAACAGACATTTTCAAATTCCAAAGCTTGTATACTATGTATACAGTGTGTAGTCAGATAAAAATAAGCATATAATATTAACGCAACTGCGAAATTTCACCTTTTTTTAACGGGAAGGAAAATGCCATTAACTTGAAACGCCGTTCGTTGCGTTCATGTAGTCTCTTGTCTGTAGGATATATTTCCCTCCCATAGAGCATATTATAAAGAAAAAGCTTAACGTCATGCCGTAAGACGGTGATATTTAAACTCAATAGTCAATAGCCAATATACCGTATTGAACATGCAACTAATGGTTTTCTATGGGTGTTGTTCATAATCTGATCTAATGTTTGCCTCAATAAAGTATGCTTTATTAATAAGGTAGGCCTATATTATTGTGTACTAAATTTGGTGCATCAATATCACTCTCATTAAGCGTCTTAAATGCGGAAGAACGCTTGATTATGCTGCCGTTGTCTGTTTTAGCAGAACACTGCCATCTAGTGGTAGCAGCTTTTCTCAGACAGTGTGTGTGGATCTTGCCAGGCGAAACCCGCGAAATGAAAGTCTCAAAATCCAAATGAATCAAATAGGATCGACTCAGAAACGAGTCAATGAATGCACGCGTGTCACCTGATCCACAAATGCACATCTTACTTGTTGCATGCACAAATTCTGGCCTACATTAATACAAAATCGAGGTTTTGTATTAACAACTATGTCTCTATTTGTACAAAATGCTGCACATTCATGTGATTTTGGATTTTGCACACACAAGTTGTATTGTATTAGTTTAAATGTAGTGACGCACATTTGTGAATTTGTCAAATAGATGGGTAGTTGTGCACACATTAATAATTAGCACCAGGCCTATTCATTTGTAGTTGTTTGTGTGTGGGTTGTGAAATGCTTAAAAACCGCGAAAAGAAAGTCTCAAAATGCAAATGAATCAAATGAGATCGACTCAGAAAAGACGTCAATGAATGCACGCGTGTCACCTGATCCACACATGCACATCTTCTGTGTTGTATGTGCAAATTATGATACACTAATACAAAGGAAAACATTTGTATTCACAAAAATGTCTCTATTTGAACAAATTGCTTCACATTCATTCAATTTTGAATTTTGCACACGCAAGTTGAAAGTCATGGATAAAACATTTCTGCAACATGTATCAAGTTCATTGATAAGTGTGCTTGCACGTGTTAATCATTTTGATACTATAATCATCCCATATTATGGCACTTCCCTGTGGTGTTCCGTTTTCTACATTCACCATCTGAGATAATGAATTGCCTACCTTGACTTTAATCGAACGTCCAAATAAGAAACTTAAAACGCAATTATAAAATCTTCCTTCAATTCCAATTCTTTGCAACTTTAATAGCAATCCTTCTCTCCACATCATATCATATGCTTTTTCAATGTCAAAGTATACTGCCACTAACACCTCTTTCATTGCTAAAGCCTTTTTAACATCTGTTTCTAATCTTATTAATGCGTCTAAGGTGGATCTATCTGGTCGAAAACCATACTGATAAGGAGCTGATAATCCTTTGCTTTCTAACACGTGATAAAGTCGATTAACAATCATTTTTTTCCATTACTTTACAAAGGTTAGACGTCAGAGCTATCGGCCTATAATTTCCAGCTATTGCAGAATCTTTCCCTGGTTTGTGAATAGGGATTACTATAGCTTGTTTCCAGGATAACGGTAGTTGTCCTTCCATCCAAATTTTGTTAAAAAGATCCAATAATACTTTAAGTATTACTTCATCCATCTGTTAAATCATAATATAACAAATTCTATCTTTTCCAGGGGCAGTACTTCTAACCCTCATTAATACTCTTTTAAGTTCCCACATATTAAAAGCAGCCATCAAAGCTGTTTGACTATCAATTCTTTTTGTATAAATATCTTGATGTTGCTTTAAAATTTCTTCCCTCCTTATCTTATAATTTATTCTTAGGTTATCTGAACTGTGAGCCTTTTAAAAGGTGGAAGCTAACATTTCCGCTTTTTCTTCTTGCGTCACTGCTGTTTTCCCTTCATCACCTATGACTGGAATATTCTGAGTTCTATAAACACCAACCATCTTTTTAAGGACACACCATACTTCTCCTAGTTGGGTTTCCCTTCCTATAGAGCAAAGGTGGAAGAGAGTTGACTACACCACCCTGGTCACTAAGCCAGGGAAGTATCCTAGTGAAGACACACAGGTTCGATGTTTCCCTCACACAGAGACTCTGAGACGTGGATATGACAAAGTACAAAAATATTCTTTTTTGGACAAAGATAAAATGCTGGCGTGCCAGTCAGTTAGGCTCAATCATAACCACAACACAATAACAATAAACAACTCACAGGATTCGTGATTACCAGAAGCAGGACGAGCTAGTGCCAGACGTCGCTAACATCAGCGATGGTAAAGGAGCATGAACACGACAGGTTCTCGGCCGTATGGCGTTCGGGCATTCACGTTCCCAAAGCGCCATCGACGCAGCGCGAGTTCCCTTGAAAGGGAACGTGTCAGGTTATGACTGTAACCCTAGTTCCCTGAGAACGGAACGAGACGCTGCCTCACTTTGCCATATGTCCTACATCCCTGTGATCGACTAGCTTCGGCTAAATCGGAGCTAACGCCGGTCAGACCGGATGTGCTTTTATTAGGGGTGTAATCGATGAATCGATTTATATTCCTATGATCCAACTACATCGATCTGTGCTCAGCAAGTTGGCCTTCCGGACGAGATATATCGATCTAACATCATTTTAAAAGGTAATCGAACGATTTTATCGATACTAGGAAATAACGCATTGGATTTAAGCAGGTCAGACTTTATATGGATGTTTTTTCTTAGCACGTTTAATGATAAAGGCGTTCAACGTTACTCGATTCAGTCATTCATTCGTGACAAGACAAAAAAGATCGCGTTGACTGTGACACACACACACAGAGAAAGACTCGCGCCAGTATCGTGCGTGCGCACAAGACAGCACGCCAGAATACAGTTCTCTTTCGCGCTTGAACGAATAACACACAATTATGCCAAAATGTCTTTTTGTCGAGTATCCTAACACAAGAGCAGTCTTACGATGGCCGTAAAGAGTTGTGACTCATGAGAGAATGAGGCGCGTGTGTGATCCGCGTCTCTGTCAGACTCAGGAGCGGCTGGTCTTAAAGGGACAGTACACAGTAGCCACTAATTATCTCTGTCGTTAAAGTTAATCAAAGAACAAAAGGAACAGAGAAAAACACTCAATGCTCTTGACTAAATAACTTTTGTAACTTTACTAAGGATTATTCTATAATTTATAATGTTTGCAGTGCAGACTGTTGAACTTAATTCAATGTCTGTATGTCCTACCTGTTAGACAGGAATGTCCAGACATTTTTATCCAGACATCAATGGCTTATTGATTATTATAGGTGTTATTAATCATTTAGTTGTTGTTGCAAGTTTGAGTTGAGAAATAGCCTACACATTTCAGCATTATCACTAATTGTGTGCATTTTCCTTGAGAACCAAGCAAGTTCACTCATGAAATAATTTTTTATTATATTGCAATTGCATATCGCAATCGCAATATTGACCTCAATAATCGCAATATGACATTTTCCCCAAATCGTGCAGCCCTAGTTTATATCTATATTTAATTGATACCTGATTGATTCCCTTACAAGAAACAACATGAATCTAGGAAACTTTACCCGCACTGTCCAGTATCCAGGTATTTATTTCAGTCACACTGGTTGAATTTTTGGCTAAAAAGTTACTGACTTGATTTCAAGTCACTGAATCGTTTCGGATCGTATCGTTCTAAATGAACCAATATCGTCCTTGAATCGTATCGACAACCACGAATCGTGATACGAATCGTTGTTAAAACGAATCGTTACACCCCTAGCTTTTATCCTTTCCTGGTTGTGAATTCACCCGCCCGTGACGTTCAATCTCGCATTGGACTAGTTGACACGTGCTTCAGACGCAATCACGCTGGGCCGTTCCCAAAGCATCATCGACGCAGCGTCTCGTTCCCTTCTCAGGGAACTGCGGTTACAGTCACAACCCAAGACGTTTTCCCTGTTGATTTGTCTTCCCCAGGTGTGTCTTGTTAACCTGTTAAGCTTGTTTTCCCCTGTGTATTTAAACCCCTGTGTTTCCTGTGTTCTTTGTCGGATCTTGTCCTACATGGATGTACGCTTGGTGTTACTCATTCTGTTCCCTGTTCCCTGTTCCCTGTTTCCTGTTCCCTCTGGTCTCTGGTCTTCTGTTCCCTGGTTCTCTGTTCCCTAGTATGGTTTTGTTATGTTTATTTTTATTATTAAACACTTTTGCATTTGGATCCAGCTCTCCCTTTGTTTTTTTAGTTCACCTAGCGTTACAGAAACAATTTGAAAAAGACAACAGATACTGTGCTCTTATGATCTGCTCTTCATCTGCTAAAGTGACTGAAAGCACTTTGAAATTTCCATCAGTGCTCCAGTTAATGACGGAACATAACTATATTACTTAATATACTGTAGACTTACATATATTACTACAGTAGGCTAATATTTAACTAGGAAAGACTCATCCAAGCTTTCAGTGTTATACATGGTCTTCTGATAGTAATTTGTTAATGCTTTTACATTTTTATGTTTCCTTTTGATGTTCAGTGGTTGAAGGGTGAGAAGATTAATTTCGTCCCATTGTACTGTTTTCACAAATGATTATTATTGCATTTCCTATATCTTATAGATATAAGATATATAGTGTTCACTGAGCTTACAGGAATCTGATGAATCATGGGCAATTAATCTTAAATCCTCCCTTTCACATACGTATTTTTGAACAAAAACTGTTAGGTGTGGTCATACAATTATGCAATCACAGTAACTGTTTGCTTTTTGATAAAATTTTAGACTTGATGTGAAATGTCACAGTACTTATAATACTTTCCATTTATAATATTCCTATAGTTCAAGGGAATTTTATGAGGTATGCTATATATAATCTGTGATTTACACCTGATATAATGTAGCCCACATTGTTTCTGTTATGATGTCTCTCTTCTCTGTTCACACAAGAGAACATGGAAATAACAGAGGGAATCAAACTTGTTTAGCAGGTGATCCACACATAGGTACATGTCTACACAAAGACACATTAAATCCAGGATCATTTAGTTCTTTGTTGGTGGATAATTTGGCAAGGAAACAGAATCTCAGACACTTAGAAAAAAGCTCAGTATCACTTCATGGTTGTTTTCAGAGGTAAGGTATAGCGATAAATCAGTGTGTTTATTATTCGGTAACACTTTACAATAAGGTTTATTAGTTAGCATTAGTTAACTAGTTAACATGAACTAAGAATGACCAATACTTCTTTAGTGTTTATTAATCCTAGTTAATATTAATTTCAACATTTACTAATGTGTTATTAAAATCAAAGGTTGCATGTGTTAACATTAGTTAATGCACTAACATGAACAAACAATGAACAGCTGTATTTTTATTAACTAAAATTAACAAAGATTAATAAATACTGTAACAAATAAATTGCTCATTGTTAGTTCATGTTAGTAAATCCATTAACTAATGTTAACTAATGAACCGTATTGTAAAGTGTTACCGTTTATTCTATTAAATGTGTAAATGATGTAGACTGCACTGTAAAAAAAAAACAGTGACAAAAACACTGTAAAAAAAAAAAGTAAATTTACAGTTAACGGCCTGTATTTTTTTACAGAATTTTGCCGTTTTGTCATTATACAATGCCTGTAATTGCTTGTATTTTGTTTTTACATCAATTTTACATTTTTTTAAAGGAAATTGTCTTTATTTTTACATTATTATGTGTAATTTTACATAAATATTAAGTAATATTTTACAGATTCTTTCTGTGAAATTAGAAAACAAAGAAGGTATAACTAAAATCAGCAGTCATTTGACATGTTTTCCTTGAAGATCATTAAGCATGTGGGTGTTAAAGTGAGTTTTAAGGTTAACCCTTATGAGCTGTTGGGGATGTTTTCAGCCACTATGGGGTATTTTTGAGTCTTAATTTGGCCATAACTTTTTCCTTGTTTCAGCAAATGGGATGATTTTTGGTGACAAATCTTATTTTGATACATATTTTGGGAAAATGCTTTGAAAATTTTCAAAAACTCAACAGTACACTCTGGGCAAATTCACTACTCTGGGCAAATTCACTACCCTTTTGTTATGTTCGTGGCTGAAAACAGCCACTACTTTAAAATGCTGTAAAACTGTATCAGATAAATATTTTTTTTCAATTTTTTTTTGCATAAATCTATTAATCAACCTCAGTCCTGATCAAAACTACGAAATGTTTAAAAAAAATATAGGATTTTAACTCTTTAATTGCCAAATTCATAAATGATGTCACTGATTTGGGGAAAAAAAACACAAAATGACTTATTTTCAATATAAATTGTGATTGTGGACTGGATTTTTTTTTAACCTTTTATCACAGTCTTGGACATGTCAAAGATTAGAAACAAGATTGGTTTTAATGCATTGTTAGTTTTTATGCAGTATCAGATTTGAACCTTTTCTCTCTCATTTACGTTTGTGGCTGTTTTCGCCCCATTGACTTAAAAATTTTTTGTTTTGTTGACTTAATTTTTACTGTTGATAACCAGGTGGCACCATTAACCCTTTAGATAGGCCTGTGCAAAAAAAAAGTTTAGTTTCTGGCTTTTACATGGAGTTATATGGAGTATAATAGCATAGTAAAGTGTGTGTGTGTGAGAGAGAGAGAGAGAGAGAGAGAGAGAGAGAGAGAGAGAGAGAGAGAGAGAGAGAGAGAGAGAGAGTGTGAGAACTCACCTTGATGCGTCTGAGAAAATCAAAATATGCACCTCAGCTCTCAGAACTACATGGAGTAAACAAAAACAAAGTAGTGTGGAGGGAAAAGTCCGCTTTGTGCGGGTGCAAAATAGGAATGATACATGCGTCAGTGTACAAAGTCATTTGCGCCGGGTGCAAGATAGGGCCCATAGTGCTTCAGATGTTTTATGATTTTTTTTAAATCTATATTTAAATTTATTTAAAAATTCCATTCAATAGTCAATGTCAGCAGGTTTTTGTTGATTTGTGACAAAAACTGCATGAAATGATCATTGATTGTTCAGTTTCATCTTTATTATCTGATTTTATATGACAGAATTTCCTATTTTACAGCTGTAAGGTGACTGGATGAGCCATATGATTGCCTTTTGTTCTGAAGAAATAAGTTGAAGTTATTTTGACTGACGTACATCAGAGAGAAGCATGGCTGGTCAAGGTACAATAAACCACTAATAAACTTATTTTTAATTTACTGTTACTACTTTTGTCACAAAAATGCTATGGTGCATTTTGTATATTAAACCGCTTGAACCTTTAACAGGTTTTAGTTTTGCTACACTCTTCTAAATGATCCACATTTTGAAAGGCTATGCCTCTGTGACAGCTTTAAGTTTTGTTCCTGAGAGTGTGTAATGACAAATATTTTCTGGCTTTGTTTACACCTGTTATCACCCGTCATACTCTTGCACTCCGAAATATTTCTAAAAATAATATAAATACTGTATAAAGAAGTACAGTATTTATGATTTGTCAGAAAACCCAACCCGAACTCACGGCAATTCGTACTAATTTTACGAGGTGGCAAATTCATACGGCCTCACTTATACAAATTTTTGCTAAATCGTACATATTTTACGAGTTGCCCAATTCGTATGAATTCATACGAATGACCTACTCCTGACCTCGCCCCTAAACCTAACCATCACGTGGGTTTAGACAAATGTACAATTTCGTACGAGTTAGGTCGTACGAATTGGCCACCTTTTAATCACTTGTGCGAATTCGTACGAATTGGTCGTGAGATAGCGTTGGAAAACCAGTGGTGGTAAAGTAAAAATAAAAACTCCTTTTCAATTTTACTTGAGTAAGAAGTACACCATTACTTGATTTTTACTTGAAGTATAGTAAAAATTAAAAGTAGGCTAACTGATCAGTGAACCATGTTTATTATTCTAAACAGCACTAATTAATAGGGAAGATTAATGCAGACATTTTATAGCCTATGTATTAATCTTCAGATAATCAAACATTTATTTTTATTACCAAAACTTACATATACACTCACCTAAAGGATTATTTGGAACACCTGTTCAATTTCTCATTAATGCAATTATCTAATCAACCAATCACATGGCAGTTGCTTCAATGCATTTAGGGGTGTGGTCCTGGTCAAGACAATCTCCTGAACTCCAAACTGAATGTCAGAATGGTAAAGAAAGGTGATTTAAGCAATTTTGAGCGTGGCATGGTTGTTGGTGGCAGACGGGCCAGTCTGAGTATTTCACAATCTGCTCAGTTACTGGGATTTTCACGGACAACCATTTCTAGGGTTTACAAAGAATGGTGTGAAAAGGGAAAAACATCCAGTATGCGGCAGTCCTGTGGGCGAAAATGCCTTGTTGATGCTAGAGGTCAGAGGAGAATGGGCCAACTGATTCAAGCTGATAGAAGAGCAACTTTGACTGAAATAACCACTCGTTACAACCAAGGTATGCAGCAAAGCATTTGTGAAGCCACAACACGCACAACCTTGAGGCGGATGGGCTACAACAGCAGAAGACCACACCGGGTACCACTCATCTCCACTACAAATAGGAGAAAGAGGCTACAATTTGCAAGAGCTCACCAAAATTGGAAATTGAAGACTGGAAAAATGTTGCCTGGTCTGATGAGTCTCGATTTCTGTTGAGGCATTCAGATTGTAGAGTCAGAATTTGGCGTAAACAGAATGAGAACATGGATCCATCATGCCTTGTTACCACTGTGCAGGCTGGTGGTGGTGGTGTAATGGTGTGGGGGTTGTTTTCTTGGCACACTTTAGGCCCCTTAGTGCCAATTGGGGATCGTTTAAATGCCACGGCCTACCTGAGTATTGTTTCTGACCATGTCCATCCCTTTATGGCCACCATGTACCCATCCTCTGATGGCTACTTCCAGCAGGATAATGCACCATGTCACAAAGCTCGAATCATTTCAAATTGGTTTCTTGAACATGACAATGAGTTCACTGTACTAAAATGTAACACAGTCACCTGATCTCAACCCAATAGAGCATCTTTGGGATGTGATGGAACAGGAGCTTCGTGCCCTGGATGTGCATCCCACAAATCTCCATCAACTGCAAGATGCTATCCTATCAATATGGGCCAACATTTCTAAAGAATGCTTTCAGCACTTTGTTGAATCAATGCCACAAAGAATTAAGGCAGTTCTGAAGGCGAAAGGGGGTCAAACACAGTATTAGTATGGTGTTCCCAATAATCCTTTAGGTGAGTGTACTGTACCAAAACATGTTATGTTATTACCAAAACTTATATGCACGTCATTTAAAAACATTACACTTCAGTATACGTAAATATAAATTTAAAGCTGCAGTCCGTAGTTTTGCCTCTCTGTTCAAAATCTGCAAAGGCAGTTATTCGCGAAATTATCAACTTTAAGTGGGTAGTGCCTTGAGGAGTGGGTTGTGCAATGTTTTGAGGAGAATGTGCGGCTGTCAGTCACCGTGTGGATACTGTCATTCGGAATCACAGATTCTAATTTTGTGAAGTATGACCAACGTAAGAATTTTCACCGGTAAATGTAATCTGAACAAGTAAGTAACATTCACTTTTGTTCTGGCCAACTGGGGAAAAAAAGCATTGCAGTAAATGGCGCTGATTGAATCTAACGATCGTTTATCATATCACGTCAAACCGTGCAAATTATACTTTGTTCTCAAATTGTTCATGTTTACAACATCAGCATTGCGTGACTACATTTAATGCCCTTTCGATATTTATCCTTGTTTTCGCATGGGCCCGGTAGCAGTCTCTTTATTTCTGTAGCCACTCCGAAATCCGAAGTCTTTTGCATTTTACAACGGGTGAATCTCCAGTTGTCAATTGTGATTGTCGTTTGAACCTTTCTGGATCCGCCATCAAATTGATAAGTTTATATCAAGTGCTGTGAGAAAAGGCTATAAATCTCCACCTCCAGCATCCTCACACGCAATATAGCCTACTAGCCGAGACATCATCTTTATGTGTACAGATGTGACGTAATGGTACCACTATTAAAAACATTATTACAAGCTTACCGTTTTGAATCGAGCTAATGCAAGCAGATAGTTTTGAACACTGGCTGGTTATGTACTTGCTCAAATTTATTTTGGAAAGTTACGAAATGCAGCTTTAAGTTACTGATCATTCAAATATGCAAACAAGTAAAAATAACTAAATCTATGTAGTATTTAAAAAATTATTATAACGAAAAAATGTGTGTAACAGAATGGTGACATAATATACAGTAAACATGTACAATACAGATATCACATGGGACAAAATTTTAAGAAGTATGCTATGCAAACATACTAGTTTCGTCCAATGGGTGTAGACTGCTCACACAAACTTTTTGCGCCATCAGTCACACAAGTTTTGCGGATCTCCCAGTTCTTGGCTCATTTTGAGTCACTCTGCCAGATCATTGAAAATTATTGGCTAAGTTTGAATATTTGCATACAGTATTATAAGACAGAAGTCATGCACTACTGTACAATTCTGTTTAATTTTATTTTCCGAGACCTTTAGTTTCTGGACTATAAGTGTTTTGTTTTCTAATGGTGTCTGTTTATAAACTGTTTAATTTCTCATTTCTTCAGATACAGGACAAATATTAAAGTACTTCGCAATAATCATGGCTTTCCTGCTGACCCATGAATGTGTTGGGCAAACAACGGATTTCCCAAAAACAAGTATGGATTTCCAGGTAGGGGACATTTTATTTACCGCAGAAACATAAATAAATAAAATTCATATAATATAAAAACCAACAGATTGCTGTCATTTTCAGAGCTTTCAATCATTTGCATTCTTAATAAAATGTTTTGTACACATTAAACGCAAATTTAAAATATTTAACATTGTGTTTTTATTGTATTAATATAAACAGAGTACAGAGCCATGATCACATGATTAAATGACAAATTTTGATCTGTAAAATAAATGTATCTTTGTGTTATTTTCTTCTATAGTTTTATTCCAGCGACGTAGAAGGGCAACTCCATAATATAAGCGCAGGTCTGATTCATGGTTTTGACCTCTACTTATACATGTTATTTATATAAAAATTATGATTTTAATTTGTAATTTTGTCTGTGAATTGTTTCATCTTGTCCTTTACTTTAAAGGGGTCATATAATGCCATTTTCATACAAGTTAATATGATTCTTCAGGGTCTAAATAAAAAGTTTGTAATATACTTTAATTAAAAATTGTCATTAGTATTGTAAGAAAACCTATGTTTTTGTCAGTATAGGAATATAATCATACTAATTGTTCGGCTCAAACTGCTTCTGTTTGTTCTTGCAGTACTGCCTTCTAAGCACATGATTGACATTGATGTGAGATTCTTTGACTTGTTCCTGGTGAACTACTTACGGAATCTCGTCAGAAATATCAGCCTACCTTTGACTCTGAGCAAGAGCATAAATATCACAGATATCGACATGACTACTGGTGAGAGCTGAATGTTTCATCACATCACATACTAAGATGAGTTCAGTATTAGGACAAATTGACAGTTTGAGCACAGATTAATAAATCCTATTCTATTACAGTGTGTGGGTTAAATGGAACACAATATGAGTGCAAGTGTGAGGAGCGTCATGTTTGGCCCAATGACACCTGCAGGGCCTATCATGAGTGTGATGAGATTGTGGGAGGCACTTGTGGATGTATTCAAGCTCTCCCTTCAGAGGGTCCGCTTTGCCAGAGAGGTAAGAATCACATTAGATCACAAATGTACTGATTGTAATTGTAGTAACATGACCAGTATGATTTTACTCAGTGACACTTCACAAGTTTGGTTGTTTGGAAACTTTAAATTTAAACATTTATTTAATACTGATGTTTTTTTCCCCAGACATCAATGAATGTGTAGATGCAGTGTCAGTTTGTGGTCAATACTCAGATTGTATTAACATCATTGGGAGTCACATGTGTTCATGCTGGAGTGGATTTAATTCCTCCAATAAAGACAGTCCTGTGAGCCGCAACAACTCATGTCAGGGTGAGTATTATCAACTGATTTTGTTTTCTGTTTTTGCCTCATAAATTTTGAGATTACAGAGCTGCTATATCTTTACAGTTTGTGTGAATACTAGTGTGAGTTTTAGCTGTTCCTGTTTGAGGTGTAACATCACCAAACAAATACTTATTTTTTAATTTTTTACTGTCTTAGAATTATAATATCAATACTTTTGTTTAAATACCAGAAGTCTTTCATGTCTTTAGACTTTGTACCTAATTTAAAACTGTAAACGTAATAAATTTATTTATTTTTGTTTTATTTATTTTTCCCCCCATAGATATAAATGAATGTTTTTTCAGTCCATCTGTATGTGGTCCAGATTCCAACTGCACAAATGAAATAGGAAGTTACAACTGCTCATGTTTGGATGGATTCACTGTAACAAACTCAAGTCTCACCATCAGCATCAATAACACATGTAGAGGTAAAATCATATCTTTATAATCTAATTTTGGAAAATAATCTAGTATAGTTTTTTTTTTTACATTTCATTTTTGCAATAAAATCATTTTTAACACTGTTGTTTAATTAACAGTTGAACAGCAATTCGCTTTTATTTTTCAACTGTTGCATACAACATTTTTTTATCCTCTATTTATAAAGTTACAAAAACAATATAATTTTTTTTTTAATTAAAGTGAAATTTATATTTCATTGTTTATAGCAACAATTTATTTTTCATTTGTTTTTGTAATATAGATGTTAATGAATGTTTAAAGACATCAGAGTTCTGTGGTCCAAACTCTCGTTGCACCAACTCAGTTGGGAGTTACAACTGTTCCTGCTTGAGTGGGTTTACTGTAACAAATATGAATCAACCAATCAGCATCAGTAATCCATGTAATGGTGAGCATGTAGAAAATATATTTCATGATGTATTTGATTTATATTGTAAGTAAATTTGACAGAAATATCAATTCAATCTATTATATGGTTTGGTGTGTGTTTCTGTCATTTCTGTTTTCAGCCATGATAAAAGCTGCTTAAATACATAATCAAGTTATTTAAAAAGAAAACCTGTTACATGAAATCCTATTGGCCTGAAAAAAATCATTGTCTGTTAATAATTTTCTTTTGTGAACTTTGATTATTGTATTTGTGGGTGAAAGGCATAGTAATACTTTCTGGATGCTTATATCTTTTTTTAATCTTTTTTTATAGTGACTCTACCTTTGACTGCATATCTGATTGAAATTCAGATCAATAGTGTGGATAGTAGCGTCACTGATCAGCTGAGGACTCTTCTGATGTCTTTTAATTTGCCCTACATAATCAGTGACAGCACTAACATTACAAAAATCAACATAACTACTGGTACGAGCTCTGTCTCTGCTTTGTAATCTTAAATAGCGAAGATTAAACTTTATACGTCATGAATACTGACATAAATTATTTGATGTTTGGACTGTTCTTCTGCTTTTCAGTGTGTTCATTGAACCAAACGCAGTATCAGTGTAAATGTGAGGGTCTGTTTGTTTGGCCAAATGACACGTGTCACTCGTACGAGGCCTGTGATGTCATCACTAATGGTTCATGTACATGTATCAATGCCCTTCCAGTGGATGGACAGTTCTGTCAAGGTGAGACACTGGCATCATTCTACAACAACATCAGTTTTATCCCTTTTTATTTATTTTTATTTTTTTTCTTGCTTAGATTTTCCTGCATTTTGCTACCAGGATTAACAGACTGATTATGTGCTTGTTTTTGGTTTTTTTGCTAATAACTCTGTATAAGACATGGTTTATTGTATGGAGTTTAGTTGTTAAATAATTACAAAAATTTCATATTTGATTCTAAATTTGAAATGACTGAATATATATATTAGTTCACTCAAGTGGAACCGATGTTTTTGTCAGTATGAGAATATAATTGCACTAATTGATCGGCTCAAACTGCTTCTGTTTGTTCTTGCAGTACTGCCTTCTAAGCACATGATTGACATTGATGTGAGATTCTTTGACTTGTTCCTGGTGAACTACTTACGGACTCTCGTCAGAAATATCAGCCTACCTTTGACTCTAAGCAACAGCATAAATATCACAGATATCGACATGACTACTGGTGAGCGCTGAATGTTTCATCACGTCACATACTAAGATGAGTTCAGTATTAGGACAAATTGACAGTTTGAGCACAGATTAATAAATCCTATTCTATTACAGTGTGTGGGTTAAATGGAACACAATATGAGTGCAAGTGTGAGGAGCGTCATGTTTGGCCCAATGACACCTGCAGGGCCTATCATGAGTGTGATGAGATTGTGGGAGGCACTTGTGGATGTATTCAAGCTCTCCCTTCAGAGGGTCCGCTTTGCCAGAGAGGTAAGAATCACATTAGATCACAAATGTACTGATTGTAATTGTAGTAACATGACCAGTATGGTTTTACTCAGTGACACTTCACAAGTGTGGTTGTTTGGAAACTTTGAATTTAAACATTTATTCAACACTGATGTTTTTTCCCCCAGACATCAATGAATGTTTAGATGCAGTGTCAGTTTGTGGTCAATACTCAGATTGTATTAACATCATTGGGAGTCACATGTGTTCATGCTGGAGTGGATTTAATTCCTCCAATAAAGACAGTCCTGTGAGCCGCAACAACTCATGTCAGGGTGAGTATTATCAACTGATTTTGCCTCATAAAATTGAGAGTACAGAGCTGCTATATCTTTACAGTTTGTGTGAATACTAGTGTGAGTTTTAGCTGTTCCTGTTTGAGGTGTAACATCACCAAACAAATACTTATTTTTAAACGTTTTACTGTCCTAGAATTATAATATCAATACTTTTGTTTAAATACCAGAAGTCTTTCGTGTCTTTAGACTTTGTACCTAATTTAAAACTGTAAACGTAATAGTTTTATTTATTTTTGTTTTATTTATTTTTCCCCCCATAGATATAAATGAATGTTTTTTCAGTCCATCTGTATGTGGTCCAGATTCCAACTGCACAAATGAAATAGGAAGTTACAACTGCTCATGTTTGGATGGATTCACTGTAACAAACTTAAGTCTCACCATCAGCATCAATAACACATGTAGAGGTACATTTTATATTCAGATTTGTTCACTTTTTTAGTGTAACCAATTATACCCACTAGCTACTCCATGCTGAATTAGGCTTTGAAGAAGCACAAACAATGTTGCTATAGCACTTATAGATTTAGTTCACCCAAAAATGAAAATGATCCCATAATTTACACACCCTCAAGCCATAGGAGTATATGACTTTCTTCTTTCAAGCAAACACAATCCATCAATCCATCTTTTATCCATCATAAAAGTAATCCATATGGCTCCAGGGTGTTAATAGCGAAGCAATGCGTTTTTGTAAGAATAATGTCCATATTTAAAACTTTATAAACTATAATCACTGGCTTCCGGTAAAGGCTGTTCTCAAGTTCAAGTTCTGGCGCAAGAGTGACCTCTGCGTTGACGCTAGGGATGGGTACCGAAACCCGGTATTAAAGTGGCCCCGGTGCTGAATTTTGAAAGACCGTTGGATCGATAAGCTCGGACGTTATCGGTTCTGCTGTCGGTACTGGAGAAATAAAGAAAGTACACATGCTTTTTATTATTACTATACATGCATTATCTTGCTCATTTAATCTCGCCAGCCACTTCTATATAATAATATTGAACCATTTGGCTATGATGCATTTTTGCTAAGAGAGAGAGCTGCGAGTGCGGAGCCACGGCGTGCACAACAAAACAGCCGCTTAATGAGTGACGATGAGGTCACTTTAGCTCTTTGATATTAAACAAATTTTATTTTAGATTTCGATTTTGGCTTCCAATGATTATAAAAAATAATATATTTGAGGTTAAGCCATAAAAACTAAAGCCGCAATCTGTCTAGCGCAACTTCCTTTCCTTCACAGCGGTGCGCTATCATTTCTCCTTAAAACCCAAACGTAACGTCAGAATTAGCACGATCTGTGATTGTTGTAAAAGGCAGTCTCTACTGTTGCTAAACTGCGGGACGCGTTTGATAATAGAAAGCTATTAAAAGCACCAAAATAGACGCAATAGACGCTGTTCCAAAGGCGGCGCGCGCACCGAAACACACCGCAACGTACGGTGACCGGGAGGGGACATGTTCGGTTCACTTATTTTTGTCGTGGCCACAACATATAAACTCGTGGGAACTTCATATTAAGTTGTGGGAACGTGATTATAAGTCGTGGCCACGAGATCATTTTGTTGAGGTAACGACATAATTATGTCGTGGCCACGCGATGCAAAGTCGTAGCCTCGAGATCATATGTTGAGGGACATACTTTGTTGAGGGACATACCAAATGTTTAGGGTTTCATTTTCATATTTTTCCATAAGAGTCTGATTCCATGGGGCATCAGCTCTTATGACACAATACCAGACCTTCTTTTTTGGATCTATTTTATGGTCACACTGCTTTTTGTGATCAATTGTAGATCTACCTTTGTTGCTAGGCCAAATCATTTTTCCTATCCATTGACAGCTCTGGATATTTTCACACATGGGTGTGGCTCTAGGTTTGTTATAGCAATTTATCCAATTTGCATCTTCTGCGGGGATCACAGGTTTCTTTTGGTGTATTGAATGAATAAGGATTTTATCCTGGAATTCACCCATACGAATCCAGCGATCAATTGGTTTGGGCCCTGCTCGCTGAGCTGCATACGTCATCAACCCTGTCTTAGGTGGTGCTATTTCCTTATTGTCAGTTGTTATTTCTAACCTATTTTGACTCTTTTTTATCTCTTAGTCTTTTTATATCTGCTTCTCCTGTCTGTAAGGTATCTGGCTTAGTTTTGGGGAATATGTATTCAATAATTAATAATTAATAATTATTCATACGGGTTTGAACCAGATACTTATACATGTTAAATCGCCCAACGAGGGGGATGATCTGTTACCTGCATCTGCATTCGTATCTATACATCAGATTTTAACCACAAGGGATTATGGTCCACCGCTGAGGTACAGATATTTTACAGACAGGTTAAAATTAGCTCAATTGTCAGAATGATATTGGTGGTTGATCCACAATATCATCCTACTTTATAGGATTTCAGGAAACGCAATTCTGTGGCCACAAGAATGGGGTTTCCTGCCCTATAAGCAAATACTCTGTAAAGTATCTTTAATTTGTGAGCCTGTAGCTATAAGACCTTTGACAGTTAAAGACTGCGGTCACGCCATCTGTGCTTCGGAGAAGTGCGGTCACGCCATCTACGCTTAAAAATATATTGCGCGTCTACACGAGGTTGCGTGGTAGACAAAAGGTTTATGCGCTTGGTGTCGGCAGACCTTTAAAAAATATATTAAAAAATAAATAATATCAAATTGTTTTCTGCAAACTCCACCAGATTCTTGTTCTACATCTCACTGACTACCACTGTGGTGATTTTCATGTTGATTTACTGTTTTATTATTTAGTAAGTCCCTGCCAAAGTCATGAACATTTACATTGCTATACAGTAATATTTTATAAATTCATAAAAATGTGAAATCAAATTGTTTTCTGCAAACTCCAACACATTATTGTTCTACATCTCATTGACTACCACTGTGGTGATTTTCATGTTGATCTACTGTTTTATTATTTAATAATTAACTGCCAAGATCCTATACTGTATACCTTGTTATACAGCAATATTTCATAAATTCATACAAATGTGAAATCAAATTGTTTTCTGCAAATTCCACCAGATTATTGTTCTTCATATCACTGTCTACCACTGTGGTGATTTTCATGTTGATTTACTGTTTTATTATTTAATAATTCCCTGCCAAAATAATGAATATTTACATTGCTATACAGTAATATTTGATACATTCATAAAAATGTGAAATCAAATTGTTTTCTGCAAACTCCAACAGATTATTGTTCTTCATCTCACTGTCTACCACTGTGGTGATTTTCATGTTGACTTACTGTTTTATTATTTAATAATTGCCTGCCAAAGTCATGAATATTTACATTGCTATACAGTAATATTTGATACATTTATAAAAATGTGAAATCAAATTGTTTTCTGCAAACTCCAACACATTATTGTTCTACATCTCACTGACTACCACTGTGGTGATTTTCATGTTGATCTACTGTTTTATTATTTATTAATTAACTGCCCAATCATGAATATTTACATTGCTATACAGTAATATTTGATAAATTCATAAAAATGTGAAATCAAATTGTTTTCTGCAAACTCCAACACATTATTGTTCTTCATCTCACTGTCTACCACTGTGGTGATTTTCATGTTGATCTACTGTCTTATTATTTAATAATTAACTGCCAAGATCCTATACTGTATACCTTGTTATACAGCAATATTTCATAAATTCATAAAAATGTGAAATCAAATTGTTTTCTGCAAATTCCACCAGATTATTGTTCTTCATCTCACTGTCTACCACTGTGGTGATTTTCATGTTGATTTACTGTTTTATTATTTAATAATTCCCTGCCAAAGTCATGAACATTTACATTGCTATACAGTAATATTTGATAAATTCATAAAAATGTGAAATCAAATTGTTTTCTGCAAACTGCAACACATTATTGTTCTACATCTCACTGACTACCACTGTGGTGATTTTCATGTTGATCTACTGTTTTATTATTTAATAATTAACTGCCAAGATCCTATACTGTATACCTTGTTATACAGCAATATTTCATAAATTCATAAAAATGTGAAATCAAATTGTTTTCTGCAAATTCCACCAGATTATTGTTCTTCATCTCACTGTCTACCACTGTGGTGATTTTCATGTTGATTTACTGTTTTATTATTTAATAATTGCCTGCCAAAGTCATGAATATTTACATTGCTATACAGTAATATTTGACAAATTTATAAAAATGTGAAATCAAATTGTTTTCTGCAAACTCCAACACATTATTGTTCTACATCTCACTGACTACCACTGTGGTGATTTTCATGTTGATCTACTGTTTTATTATTTAATAATTAACTGCCAAGATCCTATACTGTATACCTTGTTATACAGCAATATTTCATAAATTCATAAAAATGTGAAATCAAATTGTTTTCTGCAAATTCCACCAGATTATTGTTCTTCATCTCACTGTCTACCACTGTGGTGATTTTCATGTTGATCTACTGTTTTATTATTTAATAATTAACTGCCAAGATCCTATACTGTATACCTTGTTATACAGCAATATTTCATAAATTCATAAAAATGTGAAATCAAATTGTTTTCTGCAAACTCCAACAGATTATTGTTCTTCATCTCACTGTCTACCACTGTGGTGATTTTCATGTTGATTTACTGTTTTATTATTTAATAATTGCCTGCCAAAGTCATGAATATTTACATTTGCTAATTTATCAAATATTACTGTATAGCAATGTAAATATTCATGACTTTGGCAGTTAATTATTAAATAATAAAACAGTAGATCAACATGAAAATCACCACAGTGGTAGTCAGTGAGATGTAGAACAATAATGTGTTGGAGTTTGCAGAAAACAATTTGATTTCACATTTTTATGAATTTATGAAATATTGCTGTATAACAAGGTATACAGTATAGGATCTTGGCAGTTAATTATTAAATAATAAAACAGTAAATCAACATGAAAATCACCACAGTGGTAGACAGTGAGATGTAGAACAATAATGTGTTGGAGTTTGCAGAAAACAATTTGATTTCACATTTTTATGAATTTATCAAATATTACTGTATAGCAATGTAAATGTTCATGACTTTGGCAGGGAATTATTAAATAATAAAACAGTAAATCAACATGAAAATCACCACAGTGGTAGACAGTGAGATGAAGAACAATAATCTGGTGGAATTTGCAGAAAACAATTTGATTTCACATTTTTATGAATGTATGAAATATTGCTGTATAACAAGGTATACAGTATAGGATCTTGGCAGTTAATTATTAAATAATAAAACAGTAGATCAACATGAAAATCACCACAGTGGTAGACAGTGAGATGAAGAACAATAATCTGTTGGAGTTTGCAGAAAACAATTTGATTTCACATTTTTATGAATTTATCAAATATTACTGTATAGCAATGTAAATATTCATGACTTTGGCAGTTAATTATTAAATAATAAAACAGTAGATCAACATGAAAATCACCACAGTGGTAGTCAGTGAGATGTAGAACAATAATGTGTTGGAGTTTGCAGAAAACAATTTGATTTCACATTTTTATAAATTTATCAAATATTACTGTATAGCAATGTAAATATTCATGACTTTGGCAGGCAATTATTAAATAATAAAACAGTAAATCAACATGAAAATCACCACAGTGGTAGACAGTGAGATGAAGAAAAATAATCTGTTGGAGTTTGCAGAAAACAATTTGATTTCACATTTTTATGAATTTATGAAATATTGCTGTATAACAAGGTATACAGTATAGGATCTTGGCAGTTAATTATTAAATAATAAGACAGTAGATCAACATGAAAATCACCACAGTGGTAGACAGTGAGATGAAGAACAATAATGTGTTGGAGTTTGCAGAAAACAATTTGATTTCACATTTTTATGAATTTATCAAATATTACTGTATAGCAATGTAAATATTCATGACTTTGGCAGTTAATTATTAAATAATAAAACAGTAGATCAACATGAAAATCACCACAGTGGTAGTCAGTGAGATGTAGAACAATAATGTGTTGGAGTTTGCAGAAAACAATTTGATTTCACATTTTTATGAATTTATGAAATATTGCTGTATAACAAGGTATACAGTATAGGATCTTGGCAGTTAATTATTAAATAATAAAACAGTAGATCAACATGAAAATCACCACAGTGGTAGACAGTGAGATGAAGAACAATAATCTGGTGGAATTTGCAGAAAACAATTTGATTTCACATTTTTATGAATTTATGAAATATTGCTGTATAACAAGGTATACAGTATAGGATCTTGGCAGTTAATTATTAAATAATAAAACAGTAGATCAACATGAAAATCACCACAGTGGTAGTCAATGAGATGTAGAACAATAATGTGTTGGAGTTTGCAGAAAACAATTTGATTTCACATTTTTATGAATTTATAAAATATTACTGTATAGCAATGTAAATGTTCATGACTTTGGCAGGGAATTATTAAATAATAAAACAGTAAATCAACATGAAAATCACCACAGTGGTAGTCAGTGAGATGTAGAACAAGAATCTGGTGGAGTTTGCAGAAAACAATTTGATATTATTTATTTTTTAATATATTTTTTAAAGGTCTGCCGACACCAAGCGCATAAACCTTTCGTCTACCACGCAACCTCGTGTAGACGCGCAATATATTTTTAAGCGTAGATGGCGTGACCGCACTTCTCCGAAGCACAGATGGCGTGACCGCAGTCACTTAAAGGGACTGGAAAATGAGCATACAATCAGAATCAATGAATGAATATAATGGATTTAATAAAGGCATGTCTACTTATATATTTACTACGGTACAGTAATATATATATATTTACAAACAAAAACGACATAAACAACACAATAAGACATCAATGAACGAGAAAGTGTGTGAGATAGAGGTATGGATAAATTACACGCTTGAGAGCGAGTAAGAGAGAGAGAGAGAGAGAGAGAGAGAGAGAGAGAGAGAGAGAGAGGGTTACGTTCACCTAGACAGTCAACTTTCCTGAAACAACACGAAAACACATTCTTAATGCTCTGAAAACAGGGTAACCCAAATCAGAGATGGGGACTCGAGTTTGAGACTCGGACTCGAGTGCGACTTAAGTCGCACACACAGACTTCAGACTTGACTTGAGACTCGTCCTCGAAAGACTTCAGACTCGACTCGGACTCGAGCTGCGGGACTCGTGAACAATGTTTATTTTTAGGAAACGTCTGATGAGCTCGCTGTTATTCCCCTCCCTCCGTTACCTATAACCTGCCTACGTAACACGTACTACGTATCGGCTGCGCGCGCGCGACCACACATAAGAGAACAACAAACAAACATGTCAACTGCACCGGCCGCTGCTGTGCCATTCATTGTAAGCTTTGGGTTTAAAAACTTCAAACAAGACGGCCCAAACAAAAGAAGCGCTCAATGCTAAATATGCGGATCATCAGGATAAAATATTCTGGCTCAACCACATCTAATTTCATCAGGCATCTGAAACACACCCTGAGGTCAGTAAACATGTTTAGCTCAATATTGACCATCTACCGTTAGCTTGCTTCTTGCTTTAGCTACAACCTAACGTTACGGAAGGTTAACTCCGACCCAGATAGCAAAATTTGTCTGGCCCACCTCTGGGCCTAATCCTTGCTTCAATTCTGGCCCAGTTCTGGCTGGGTCCCCGGCCCAAAACTGGTCCAACACACTGACAATGGACTCAAACAACTTCCTCTGGCCCAGATGTGGCCCACACCCTGTAAAATGACTCTTATTTATTGATATGGCCCAGGCACTGTAAAATGACTCTTAATTATTGATATGGCCCAGGTCTGGCCCAGGCACTGTAATACAGATCTGGCTGAGAGTCGGCTGGGTCCCCGGCCCAGATGTGGCCCAGAAACTGGCAGACAGTAAAACACAAATTCAACCATTTAAAAAGGGTTTTTATTAACAAATTAACAAATACACTTTAATATAAACGTGTATTAACAATGAACAAAATACACTTTATTAACATTTAACAACTAAATAATTTTAAACAAAATAATAAGTAAATTGATTGTAAAATGATTAAAAGAAAAACATCATTCTCTTTCACACACAAACTCTCTTTCACTCTTTAACACTAAAGAAATTCCTTTTACAAATGTCAAGTCACCATTAAATATAGCCCTATATACAGTAATGACTGTTTCAAAGCAGCTTTACAGGGTTAAACAGGAAAATGATCAATGATGCAAACAGAGTTAAATTTGGCTGTAAAGCTGCTCTAAAAAGAAAATAGTGTCATTGTTCAGCTGAATTCAGCTGTGTTGATTCAGTTCTGTTCAATAACTGTATAAAGTATATCAATTATAAAAAGAGTCCATTTCCATTATTAAGCAGCTCTGCAGGAAACAGTGATGTCATCGTCCAGCTCAGTTCAGTTCTCATATAATGGTGTCAATGCAGGTAGACCAGTAATATTAAGAATAAGTGTCCCCAACTAAGCAAGCCAGAGGCGACAGTGCCAAAAACCCAAATTCCATCAGTGACAAAACGAAGAAAGAAAAACCAGGCTCAGTCGGGGGCCAGTTCTCTGGCCAAACAACGAACATGGTGTGTGTTAGGATTCCAGGCTGCTTCACAAGTGAGATTGTGGATTGATATCATTCAGAGTATTTTATTCAGCTCCTTTTGCTTGAAGATTGGAAAAGATTACACCAAGGTAAAAGAGTAGCAAAACTCGAGAGCATGTAGATGTGAATTTGAGAATTTGGACAATAAATATTTGTACTTGTACAATAAAATTAACACTCACAGCTCCAATGTGAAAACCTTAGGCATTTGCAACTTCTCAAATTTGCCATTGCAATTTTTTTAATTGCCCCCCCCCTTTCTCTCACCGCCACTCAGTTTGCAAATGCACAAGTTAGTTACACATCTAAGATATTGCGAAAATAGTTCCAAAGTCAATGCATGAAGATTTGAAATAGCAATGGCAGATTTGAAAAGTTGCAAATGCCAAATTGAAGTTGTACTGCGAATGTGAATGAACGAATACAAGTTTGTGTCTGTCATTGTATTTCTGTGAATGGCATTTTACACAATTGTAACTACTTGTCTGCAGCTTCAAATTCAGAAGACAGGTTTGTGACTATTGTCTGCGAGTAAAAATCTCAACATTCAACAGGTTTTCAAGTACAAATATTTATTGTACAAGTTCTTAAATTCACATCTATGTTCTCCAGTTTTGCTCCTCCTTTACCTTCATAAGATCACGGCGGCGTCGGTGAGAGGGGAGCTGAAGCTGGCCGTTGGGTCTGTGTGGTGGACTGGTCTGTTTCTCGTGGATCTGATCAGATGACTGTGCCGAGGACTGTTGTGTCAACGAGGTCTTCACAGGCGTTTCTTTCTAGGTCTTGTCTAGTTGTGATGTTCTCGTCTGGCATTCAGGCTGCTGTGGTCATCTTAGGGTGCAGGTCCACCGTCTGGTCTGGATGCAGACTAGATCCGGATGACTACAGTAGCCTAACCTTGGGATCAGAATGAGACAGAGAGACTAACATTAGTGTAGATGCCATTCTTCTTACGATGTAACAAGTACATTTGGTGTAAACTACCTTTAACGGATGTGAATTACAGAAATGTGGGAGTGTGTGTATATGTTTATGCTAGGTTAAAGAGTTGTGTTTTTAATATAGATTTAAACTTATCTTGTGTCTGCCCCTCGATCTGCTGCCAGTTCATGGATCCCTCGATCTCCATTTCAGCAACATTAGCCATGAGGGTTTCTCTGAACTGCATCTTTTAAATAAAGGAATACATATTGTGAGGTCAAAAAAATTCAATCTTAAGCATTAGTTTAAGCACATAGGTTAGACAAATGTTGTTGCCAGAGTTCACGCAGCAGTTAAAAATATTGGTAACACTTTATAATAAGGTCTCATTTGTTAAAATTAGGCTAGTTAATGTGTTAACTACAGTAACATTAACATTGACCAATACATTTGTTACAGTATTTATTCCTCTTTGTTAACATTAGTTAATAAAAATACAACTGTTCACTTTTGATTTAATAATGTATTAGTAAATGTCAAAATGAAAATTAACTAAGATGAATAAATGCTTAAGTATTGTGCATTCTCAACTAATGCAGTTCACTTATATTAACAAATGAAACCTTATTGTAGCAGTGTTACCAAAATATCTGTAAAAAGTGTTGGTGTCAGATTCCAAACAGTGCGTTCAGATGAAACTTCAGTTTAAGTTTGCTCATAACGTTATCATCACCACTGCGGTAAAATTGTTAAGAGAACTACCATTTTAATAACATTATACAGAGATATACGCTTTAATATTTTTCTTTCTAAAGTGCTGCTCTAAAAGCAGATTACGTTACATGTATAGAGATGGCGCCGAAAGTGTAGTCCGACTATGATTCGAACAAAATGGAATATAACTCAATATCATTTCATCAGCCAACATTACAGTGCACTGCCTACAGCACAGCAGTTTTTCTAATAAAAAAAAAAATCCACAATCATCCTAAAAAGGGACCGTAACGTCTCATCAACACTCCCTCCGGGACTGAATGGGTGAAGTTACGTAATTATCATCGCAAAAACATAGAGATATTAAACACTATTTGTATCTTGACAATTTAAACATCAAACAACTCTAGAACAATAAATGAATTCAATTACTTACTCGTTTTTGCAGCTGAATGATTCCTCTCGAAAACGTTGGTCTGCGTTTGCAGGATCTTCCTCAGGATTTAAAATTAATTAACCGCCAAAATCTTTTTTCAAGCGGCTGAGTTCCTTAATTCTAGTAGTGGCCCGCTTGTGTCAAAACTAACTCGGGCCCGATGGTAAATATGTACAGCTACACCGAGCATGGACCTGACACCAGTACAACTGCTTTCAGCCGATACTGGCCCATACAGAAAAAGCCGTCAGTCAGCCAGATGTGCTATGCACAGTCGGCAAGGATCTGGCCCATTATCTGTTCACCGATGCCGACAGTGAGCCGACACTGACGCATTTCAGCCGGAATCGGCCCAACTGTGCTTGCTATCTGGGGACTGTCTTCCTTATGAAATATTAATGAGCGTTTGTTTAATTGCCAAACTTGTGGTGGTCGATAACGTAATAATTTACGTGCCGCTGGCTTTCATTACGTTAATCATTAACGTTGTCTGCAAACAGGTTACAGGATTATTGTTGTTTCATTTAGTTATAATGTTACACTGGTTTGAGAGTCTGGGATGTGTTGCTGACTTACAGTAGTTAATATTTATGATTAGTTGCGTAGGCAGTGCACATTAGGTCTACATGGATCTGCAAGTGATGGCGGGGGCGTGGAAATCACGAGCCACACGCGGCTGAGAGATCGCACAAATTTTTTCACGGCAAAATACAGATATTAACATAAAAGTAAAGCATTCTTGGTGTTTTTGACATGTTGCAATAGCCTGTTACACTGGTTATATACCAAAATCAAAGCTGATACTTTATGCTAATAGATAAATGATCATTATAACATATTACATGCTTTGAATTCCTTATATATATAGCTATGCAATGTTCTATGCAGCCTGGATGGGTCGCTGTACGTGATGCAACACTTATAACCACAAGAGACTTCAGACTTGACGTGGACTCTAGCACAGAGACTTGAGACTTGACTTGGACTCTAGCTCAAAGACTTGAGACTTGATTTGGACTCTAGCTCAGAGACTTGAGACTTGACTTGGACTCTAGCTCAGAGACTTGTGAGCATCTCTGACCCAAATTTACTTGCATGTGGAAGGGTTCTCTCATGTGTTGTTGCATTCCTTGAGCGGCCTGCATGGTCTAGCCGCGTTTTGGACGGCAGATCTTTTGTTCTCCGTGCGAGTGCGGCCCGCATGGTTTAGCTGCGTGAGTGAGCTGAATCCTTGGTTCCGTGGAGTCACGTGATGCGGCGCGAGTCTTTGAACAGCGGTCGGAAATCTTTTAGGTCATGTTACCAAAGGAAATAGTTCGGCTCAGGTCATTTCACTTCGTGGAAGGGAAACAAGTTGAGTACAGAAAACAGTTCTTAGGCTAGAAAGTAAAGAAAAGATCCAGGATAGGATCTGATCCCCTGAGGGGACATCCGCGTGAATTACATGTTTCTGACGCGCTGGAAAGTTCAAGAGAGCAAGAAGCGCGTCCAGAGGGAGGTTCAGTCCTCTTTAGAGGAACTGGAGTCCACACCTCTGAGGTGCGAACTGGCCAATGACATTCAACGAAACTTTTGGCGGCCAAATTCTCTTTGTCTTGTCAAAGTTAAACGATGGCTGTGTCCGCCTCTTTTATGACCAGTCAGAATCATTCCACAAGATGGTAAAAACATAGAAAACATACATTTTACTGTAATCTTCTGTATCTGACCAAATCAGTTGGAACGAGATAATTAAAACGGTACCAAACACAACATTTACACATAATTGGAATACGAAGATACATCTTAATACATAACTATAAACTCTCAAGAGTTTCACTGATACGCTAGGAGATCATATCTAGACTACCATGGACTGGGAAACACACAGACATACAGGAATATATCGTATACAATTGGTAATGGCTCGTTTTATGAGTGTAATGTAAAAGTACATTATGTGTGTGTGTTGGTTCGTGTGTGTGTGTGTGTGTTAGAGTTCTGTTATCTCTCTCTTGTAGAGATGGGGGAGGGCATGGAATGTTTCAAGCATTTTATGACTCTGGCCATTCCTGAGAGGGAGAGTGTGTGTGTGTGTGTAAATTTACATTCCAGGCTTTTTGGGTCTTTAGCAGGATGTATTTAGTTATTCAGATTCACCCTTTTAGCCCCCAGTCCTTACGGTCCCCCTTTTTGTCTGATGAAGTCCCTGTGTGGACTTAATCGGACAACAATCATCACAATGGACGGATGGCAGGTGAATCATGACTCATGCAGCAGGTGGTTATTAGGGCTGAGGATTCAGCTCTATGAGGTTCGAAGCTGCCTCTGGCCTGGTCTCTGACTTGGCACCCCCTTTTTGCGGGTTTCGTCCGAAACCTTTCGTGAGCTTGGCTGAAGATGTTGGTATCTCGTTGAGTCTCCTGTATAGGATGAAGGTCAAGCCCAGTGTCAGGGTGTGTCTGATAGAGTTACCCAGCGTAGGATCGGCCGCAGTCCAGGATTGGACAGCAGGTGAGGCATTTTAAGGCGGGCAGTTGAGACAACGCTTGGAGGGCTGTGTCGATAGGATAAATGTCAATTCGCTGGGACCACCCCCCTTTCGCAAACCACAACTCCCGTTCTGGAGTTAGGGTGAAAGTGTGGTTCCTGGAGAAGGATGGGATTTCCAGTTTAATTTGTACTCTTTGCATGGAAGATGGTACCATGCCAGGTCGTCAAGGTGAAGGATGGCACTTTTCGGTGCTTAGATTCACAGGCTCTAGTGGAGCGAGGTGACACAGGTGTCAGTGTCATTCTGGTCGTAAGTGAGTGCAGCTGTGCGCACAGGAGTGTTAGCGAGCCGCCTGTCACTTACACTCTCTGCTTGGGTCTTGATGCCTTGAGTGCGTGGCTTGGCTTCGGCAGGGCAGCAGGTGTCGCTGATCTGCAGCCCGCAGATTCCGTCTGTGTTGTCTCTGAGGAAAGGCTTGTTAGGGCAGAGATAGTGACTTTCTTTGGTCAATGTGCACACGTACGGGTTCGGAGCTTAGGACGGCTTTGTGTTGCTGTCGTTGCAGTCAACCCCGTCCGGCGTGTGGATCTTGATGTGAATGTTACTTTTCAAAATCTGACCTTGACAATGTTCTTGAGCCGGTAGATTCGGCTTGACTCTATGATGGGCAAGTTCAAGAGAAAGCCCCCCCCCTTCTCTGCTTGTAGTCGACGCAGAGAGGGATGGCACTACCCAGAGAGTAGGAAAGGTGTATTTGTAAAGAGTCAGTTGGCGTGGTGATGGCGGACGCCAGCACGGTTTTCACGAGGCTTAAGGGTATCAGGTGCGGTGGAATTCTACCCATGGCGAGGCTGTCGATGGAGGAGTTCACCCCCGCAGCAGGTTTGTCATCAGGGCTGTTACCAGCTGAGTTTGAGCAAAGTCATTCTGGAAGACAGTAAACAGCTGTTTCATGGAGTGAGTGTTGGAGTGCATGGGGTTCAACGCTGTGAGTGTTGAAAGTTACCACAGTTCCCTTCAGTGTCTTGTCGATGGTCTGCAGGGATGCACTCTGTTGTGAGTGCTCTTTTATCTGTGGAATCTCAGTCTGAATTTCGGCTACATGCCGTCCCACGTTGGCGAGGTTTGCTGCATTCATGCTGGACATACAAGTGTTAAACAGAGTTCTGACGGCAGTGGCTATCTCGAGCGAGCTCCTAGAAGCCGTTGGGAGCGGTGGTTGTGACCACTTAAAGGGATAGTTCGGCCAAAAATGATATTTAAACCATGCATTACTTACCCTCAAGCCGTTTGAGATGCAGCTGTCAATCTTGTTTCAGACGAACACATTTTCAGTTATTTTAGAAAATGTCTTAGACCCTTCAGTGGATATAATGTGAAGCAATGGGGTCCACCTCCTTCAAGTCCCAAAATGTGAATACATCCTTCACAAAAGTAATCCATCCGGCTCCAGGGGGATAAACGAAGGCCTTCTGATGGTAATCCGTGCGGTTTTGTCGTAAAAATATACATATTTAAAACTTTATAAATGAAAATATCTGACTTCCGGCAACGATCGACGCGCGTGCGTTCACGCGCTTTCGTGTTTTGTTTTGCTCTGCTCTCTGGCTGCGCTGGCGCGTTCGTTCTACGTCACAACAGTTCCTAGGCTACGTCTTACCTCGTACGCCGACTTCCATCACCCGTGAACGCGCGTCGATCGTTGCCGGAAGTCAGATATTTTCATTTATAAAGTTTTAAATATGTATATTTTTAGGACAAAACCGCACGGATTACCCTCAGGAGGCCTTCGTTTATCCCCCTGGAGCCGGATGGATTACTTTTGTGAAGGATGTATTCACATTTTGGGACTTGAAAGAGGTGGACCCCATTGCTTCACATTATATCCACTGAAGGGTCTAAGACATTTTCTAAAATAACTGAAAATGTGTTCGTCTGAAACAAGATTGACAGATGCATCTCAAACGGCTTGAGGGTGAGTAATGCATGGTTTAAATATCATTTTTGGCCGAACTATCCCTTTAACTCCGCTAGCGTGACAGTCACTTTCTCAAGTTGGTTGAGCAGGTGTTCGACGTTGGCCTTGGAGTCCTCTGTCCATCGGGCACTTGCTCAGCTGTGTTGTGTTGTTGCACTGGGGTAGTGTGCTCTGTAGACGTTGCGAGGGTCGTGACGAACATACACTCTCTGAGTGTGAGTCCGGCAGAAGAGGAGTCCTGGTTGTTCCCTTCGGACGATGCCTGATGCCGGTCCTGGTGAGATGATGTCCGATTGCGGCGTCCCTCTGGTTGGCTGAGGGCACCGGACGGCGAACCCCAACAGCATCCTGGTAAAGTGAAAGGGAGAGAGAGAAAGGGAGGAAAAATTTCGGCAGGTTTTGTCCTTGGTTGGCTCGGACAGTCCTTTCACGCCGGTATGCCACTTGCTTCGGTGTCTTGCAAGTGTCTCTGGTGCTGCGGTGTGCAGCACATGGTGCGTGGGCATACATTGGCATGACCCCCCTTTTGCACTGTGGCACCACAAGCTTTTGCGCAGTGGTGCATCAGGTGCATATCGCTGTATGTTGTCTTGTGCACGCAGCATGTGCAAGGTGACTGCAGGTGTCTGGGGCACCGGTTGTCGGTGGGTGCAGACGGCGGTCGTGGGTGGTTGGAGGGGTAGAGAGGTGGTTGTCTCAAAGTTCATTTGGTTAGTCACAGTCTTTGGTGAGCTGAAAGGTGCAGGGTAGCACGTTCACATCTCCATTTGGTGCTGAGGCTGTGCCTTTATGGCTGGCTGTGGGAGTTCTTGTGACCTCTGTGACCTGCCAGTTAGGTTCTCTTGACCTGTGTGACTGGAGGGGGAGGGGTTTTTGAACTTGAGCTCAGACATTCAGTTGTTTAAGGTCTATTAAAGGCTCAAAGCGATTTAACAGAATTTGGCCAATCAGAAGTGGGTACGTGATCGGTACACTGGGTGAACGGGAGCTACCTGTTTTGAGCCAAATGTTGTTTTGGCTGTAGGATTGCACGTTCAGCTCACATGTTTGGGACTTGAGAGTTCGTTTTGATGCTCAGCTGTAGCACTGAGTCTTTCAGAGAGTTGGGCTGACATTAGCGTGATGTTCGAGCTAGTGTCTAGCAGGCCTTCAAGGCTCAAATCAATGTCTCTGGTGGTGGTTAGGTAGAGTTTTCGTGCCACCCCCTTTTTGATTAGGCTTCCCAGAAGTCTTGGCGTCTGGGCTGGTGTCGTGACTGATGAGCGGTTAGGGCCGGTCTTGTGTGGGACACTGGACTGTCATGCTCAGGTTGTGCAGCTGTCAGCGGTGGTGTCTGCTTGATGCTGTCACTTGTGATGTGACAGGAAGCTCTGTGGTCTGATGCTGACGAGCAGTGTTCTGGGTGTCTCTGACGTGGCTGCACTGTTGTTGTCTGATGTGTGCTCAGACTTGTGCTTACCAGCGGCGTGATGAGAGGGGTGCCGCTCTGGGCTGGCCTTGAGTCTTTTGGTGATGGTGGGGTCGGCTCACTTTGGGTCGCCGGCTGGCTTCCAGAATGTTTCAGAGCTCTTGCTCTGGTGCGTTAGATGAGCATTATCACTGTTGTGTTGCCCACTGCTGGCCTGGAACGGTTTAACTCTCAGTGAAAATGTTTGTGATGTGTGGGGTGCCCTCTAGAGGCAGCTCTGAGTCGTGCTCGGAGACAGGTTAGTTTGAGGTTTTTTTTTTTTTGGTTTTTTTTTTACAGTCCTTTTTGGACAAAGTCTTTGCTTAATGTGAGCTCTGGGGGCCCTGTCTTGTAGCTGTGGTAGACATGCTACGGGGACAGGCCGGGGTGCTTACGGAATAACTCACTGTGGGTTGCAGGTTTTGAAGGAACGAAGTTCTGAAATTGGCATCCTTTCCATACCTGGTGGTTTGTTGACGTCGGTGGAGTTTCAAGTCGGTCTTGCTTGATGTCCACGGCGGTGATAACCCTTGGTCTGATTCTGGATCAGGGAGTTAAGTGATCAAAGCTTATTGCAACCGCTGATAGTCCGTTTTGACAGTCTCTGTTTGACGATCTAGGAAGCTGTGCCTCTCACGACTGGACGTAATCCATATCAAGCAGAATCTGTTTCATGCAGTCAGGTTGGTTGGACAGTTTGCAAGTGACAGTCTTGTCTGCATGTCGTGGCTTTTCTGGTTAGTTTTGTTAAATCCTTTTGGAGCCATGCCGTTGTTTGCGGCAGTGGTTCCTTGGAAGGTTGAGGTCAGGTTAGGCAGGGGCTCTGTGGCATTCTGGCACATTTGTTGTGAGTGATTAATGCGTGGCCCTAAAACTTCAGAACTACTGCTTAATAGGTTCGTTAAGAATTTAGCATAAAGCTAAGTGTCTCTTGTGTCCTTATCTTAGCTGTGACTGTTAGGCTAAGTTTTGTGTGGTTCCGATGGTATTTCCTAGAAAGGACATAGCCGAGATGAAATAAATGACGTAAGGTGGTTCTTATGACTAAATTATTTCTCTGGACTTAGAGATGGTTCGACGAAGTGAACGATAATAGGGAAAAGGACAGCTTTCTTATTTAAATTCTGCTTATTGTCAATCCTCAGGACTCTAGTAGTGGGGTTGAAGGGTCACAAAACGAGTGCACTGGTTGAAATTAAGCCAAAATAACAAATAAGGGGGTCTGTTTCCTTTCTGGGCCCTATAGGAGATGGAACCACACTCGGACAAGAGAGGCAAAAACAAAAAAAAATTAAATCATATAGATGACCTAATAGACCAGGGAATAGCTGCTTGCTATTATTATCAAGGTCAAAGGAATGAAATAATTAATGAGGAAAATAAAATAAAAATTAAAGCAAAATGGAATAAAATGATCAAACACAGGAATGATCTGAAGTCGAGAATAATCAGTGGCATTAGTGACTAAACTTTGGATTTGCTTTGATCAACACTTTATAGTGGGTTGTAGCAGTTGCATGTTCAAAACCACATCGTGTGTGTCCCTCCAAAGGTTTAGTCAACATGCAGATGAAAATTCCTATGGTTCTACAAATTCTTCTGTAGTTAGTTACGCAGTTTACATGTAGTTAAACTTAAGTTTAATTAACAGGGGATCTGCGAAGTTAGTCTTCAACGGTTAGCAAGGAGTATTCCTAAACCAGTGAAGGTGAACTTTAGCTAATAAGAATTGCAAACACGGAAAGTGGATAATTAGAAACCCTAACTGGTGTTGAGGAAAGTATTCTAGAATACTTTGCCCTGTGGAACACAGGCGGTGATTAAGGGTTCAAGTAAATTATGCTAGCTGCTAACTGTGGAAGGGAAGTTATTTAGCTTAGCCTATACTGTACGGGAGCTAGGTTAGGTTAGCTTAGCCTAAGTTAGCTTGATGCTAAGCTAGGTTAGCTTAGCCTAAGTTAGCTGGATGCTAGGCTAGATTTAGCTTAGCCACCCAGGCTGGTTTGTTTACAAAAGTGACATTACGAGTTAACACTTCCTGTGGCAAGTTGTTGTCATGGGAACCAGAGCATGTCAGAACAATTCAACAGTACTTGAAGAATGTCTGTACATTTTACATGAATCACACACGTTTTAACGGGTTAAAAGGAGGCGCCTATACTTTGTTTTTCAAGAACTTGATGTTACATTTAGTAAACTGCAGATGTGTTTTGGCATTTGCTAATTGTACTAATGGAACTTTGCTCTTTACTTTACATGACTTATTCTATTTGTTTACAAAGTAAGGAAATAGAATTGCTGCAAGTCAAAGCTTGTCTTATTCTATTTGTTTACAGAGTAAGGAAATAGATTTGCTGTAAGTCAACGCTTGTCTAAGCGTATGTAGTTACGTCCCTTCTTGTGCATAAATGCTGATTTTTCAGCACGTGACTTGGTTTAATCGCTTAGTAGCTTTCTGCTTGTAGATGCAGCCAAAATTTAGGTGAATTACATCAATCTAGCAACAAATTTATTTATCTTTTTTTTCTGAGGGCCTTTACATCGTAGAAAGGGGAGCATCACCCGGGTCTACATAGATAACACTGTTCTTGAGTTTTCTTTGTCAGAAACAGGTTTTAGTCATACCGCGATTTGGATTTCTTTTTAACCAAAGCGGAATGGATATCGGTACAGATTACAAGCTGCTGAGATGATACCTTTTTCACACAGACTTACGCTTTAATGCTGAAGTTACTGATACCAGTTGAGAATCTAAGGCTCTTTTACTTGAAGTAGAGATGTCAATTCCAGCTATTGTTTTATCGGCATTTAGACAAGCCAGCGATCGAAACACGTATTGCACGTTTTGTTTTAGTTGGATCGCGATGATCAAGTGCACGCCCGTGGGTTAACGGTAGTTTAGAACTCAGGTGATTTTACTACACTCTGGCGTCAAGGTAACGTATACCCTATTTGGAGCTGGTGTTCTATGTAACTCTTCACTGTCACGGAACCTAATGTTTAGCGGTGCCGATTTACTCAACATCTAGAAACCGTTTGTTTCAAAAGAGTCGTGCATAGTCTGTCGGCCGTTGAGGCTTACATGTCCGTCTAAGATTCCTTTGCGTCTGTAAATTAGAATTTTACTGATTTAGAGTCTTGCAACTCTTTGAGCACACTTTCATCTACTTTTAAAAGTTTTATGTCCGATGTTGATCAAGGACCTTTTAGCTGAGTCTTGCACGGTGTTCGTGCAGTGTGTCTTCTGGTTTTGCAGTTCAGGAATTTGGGGTTTTAGGAATTCTTACTGAGGGGACCTTCACGCATCGTTGAGTGGGCATTGCGTGGGGGCAGAAGAACTATGGTGGCTGACGGGTTTTGGAGGGAAAGTTTCTTGAAACTTGTGTCCTCAGTCACAGGTTCGTTGTAAGTTCCACAGCAAACTCGTTCGGAGCCGGTGGTGGTAGCACAGGTTCTTCTAGGTCTGTGCTGCTGGGTGTCTGTGACGTGTGTTCACCGGTTGGAGACTGCAGGTGAAAAATCAATGTCCTGTAGATTGTCAGAGATGTGCGGAAGGCGGGCTTTTTCACCCCCCCTTTTCAGCTCTTGTGCGTTGGCTGAAATGTGCGGACCGGTCAGGGGAAACTTGTGGTGTGTGTTTCCCCTTTTCAGGTCATGCTGCAGTCTATAAGAGTGTGGCAACTCTGTGTGATCGGTGCCAAGTTCGTGTTCGAGATCTTGTCTCTGTTGAACGGGCTTGTGGATGGTCGCACGGGCCTCTTTTGAGTTTTTCGCAGGCCGTGCGCTTTCGAGTCTCTTTCAGTTCGGTCTCTGCTCTTTGCAAGAGGCTTCACTTTGTCGGAGTTTCTCGTCGAGTTCCTCTCTGGTTCTTTTCTCTGACTACTCACTTCGGTCTGTGTCGATGAAGGTTAGCCAGGGCAGTTTGAAGTCTTTCCACTTCCTTTTGTAGCTCGGGGTCGTTGTCATCCTCGGCGTTGCAACCTTGTGCTCCAGGGCGATGCGGCTCCTTTGTGGAGGCGTGCTTGCGCGGTGAGCTGGAAAGCGAGGTTTTGACGTGTTTGGCCCAGTCTTTGTCGTGGGAGCTTTGGCTGGGTTGGTGCGACATTAGCGTGTCCACGTCTGCGTCCAGCTGCTCTTGGCTCGGGCTCTGTCACTGGCGACCTTGGGCAGGAATGGAGGTGTCATGAATCTCAGCCATGTCTCCATGTTGTCCCAGCGGGTTGTGGGACTGTAGGACCGGAACATACTGGCTTCACTGTGGGCGAGAGGAACACAACACACACAGAGAGACCAATGCAAGTTCGTCTATGTCTAACGAGCTATAATACCGGCTAGGCCGTGTATGAAAATTCTGGTTAACTGATGCAGACAGTTAAACCGTTCGGTGGGACAATTTGGGTAGGTCATCATGTGTCTGAATGAAGATTTTTGACAGGGCGCTAGCTTAGGGGTCACCTGTTTATGCTAACGACTTGGTTGTCAAACTATTCTTCAGCTTTCCTTGGTGTCTCAGAGAGGTTCTGTCTCTAGGTGAACTGAAAGGAACAGAGCACAACAGAACAGAGCAATGGCAAGATAGCAAAGTTTGAAGTAACATGCAACCATCAAAAATGGAAAGGTCTGTAATGAAATGGCATTAATAGTACACGAGAAGTGTTAAAAGGGGAAAAGGAGGCCTAAGCCTGCAGTTTGTGGCTTTGAGAGGGAGCCAAACACTCCCATGACCGGGGAATCTCTAGATTCTGTGGCCAATATTAAGTGGATGGGTTTAATACCTTTTTCTAGTTTGCCTGGGGTGAAATTAGGTCATTCCGCTCGAAGTCAGCATCGTGGTTGGTCCTTCTGTCGCCCCAAACACTTGACAGCAGTGTCCCGGGCCTTTCGGTGCATCTGTACCTAGGTGCGCCCTCTCAAGCAACTTGACCTGGAATACAACCGCCGGTGCCGAATTGGTAATGTCGTGTTGCGGGCCGCACGAAGGGAAAGATACAGGAAAGTCCGAGACCCGTGCTCAGTCAGTGCTGGTGACGCAGATCAGACGAACCAGCCCGCCGGACCTCGAGCAGAGCTGACTGTCAAATCGCCACAGCCCGAGAGAGATTTCTACCTGCAAACACAAAACGGGATGAAGAACAATTGAACCTCAACGTGAATTAAAGCTCTTTTATCTAAATCAAATTGAGTGTCTCTTTTTTTTTTTTTAGAAAAATCAAAGGCAACGGCTTTACTAAAATTATGGTAAAAACAAAGGGAATTATGACAATGTTAATTATCAGAATAACCTAGTCTCCCTTCGGAGGAGAGTTTTAGAGCCGCAGGAAGAGCACAGGAGGAAGCAGGCTGTAGTGGCGCGTTTGGGCCACAAAGGGGTTTGGGCCACTTCCTCTTAGTGGTCAAGCTGGCTGACAGAGAACTTGATTTAAATTGCATTCAAACTGGTTTAAATACGATTCAAATCAAGCGTATTCATAGATGTTAAGTAACTTCTAGAACAGCAAGGAGACAGTTGTAATAAAATAAAATCAAAATTATTAAAAATAATTTGAAAAGGGAAATATAGAAAAAGCCATAAAACAATTCCCAACGGGCAATGAGACTTAATTCAAATTAACCTTGAAATCTGTTTGTTTCAAACCAAATTTGAATAAGTGTAGGAAATTAAGGGTTGGCCTTATATTTGATGATCACGACCACAGTGAGGTGTCAGTGGTAGTAACCAACATAAGATCAACTGGGAGAAAGCCATTTCAAAACAGAGCGGTCATCAGAAACTGCTAAGACATAATTTTGAATTTTTAAATTCAAATGTGGTTTGAACCAAAATCCAAAACAAGTGCACACAGTCAAGGCAGGGAAAATCATGTTAGTAAACGAGGCTGTAAATTGCCATGCATTGAAAGTTAGAAACACGAGTTCAAAATCTCACTGGTAAACTTTGAAGTTGTGGGAAGAGAAAATTGAAGAAAAGAATGACCTACTAATAATGTCCACGCGATGGCGCTATTGCGTGCATGCAGGATGAAGTCAGGGCGTGGTGGTAATTTGAGACTGTTAAACACTTAAAGGCTGTCCTCTAGTGTTTGTCAGCGGAATAACAACCAGCCTGCTTCCAAATGTGATTCAAATCTGAACGCGTGCAGACGTACTGCACAATCACAACATAAAATTTAAATCTCGGCGGATTTTTAGTGCTATATTTCACAAGCACGTTTGGCAGGATTTTTCCTTTCTTTTCTTTTTCGCAGCGCTGTGCAAAAGAAAACAGGAATTATTCGTCTGTCGTTTCGGATCCAAATAACATTTATCAAATAGCACTTATGATTAAAATATTTTTAGGTTTTGGATTTTTCGGTGCTATATTTCTCACGGGTTCACGAGGCAGGATTATTTCACTGCATTTACGTGTAACTATACCAACAGGAATTTACGTCTGTGGTTTAATTCCCAATACATTTATCATTTTATGATTAAAATGTTTTTAGGTTTTGGATTTTCCGGTGCTATATTTCTCACGGGTTCACGAGGCAGGATTATTTCACTGCATTTACGTGTAACTATACCAACAGGAATTTACGTCTGTGGTTTAACTCCCAATACATTCATCATTTAGCACTTTAATGATTGAAGTGTTCTGGTTTAACATTTGGTTAGCTACATCAAAGTTGAAACCAGGAGTTTTTGTTAGTCTAATGACTATAATATCAGGCCTTTTAGGTTGAATACAGGAGCATCGCTGTATTCAGATCCTCTCTTGCTCTGCTCAAAAGATTCTCGTTTTGAAAACAGGCTGATCAAAAGAAAATATATTAACATGTAAACGTCTTTACAGAGGTAATATCTCTTTTGTTACGAACTACAGTTTACATTCAATACTTTAACCGTGAATATCAGTATTACGAACTGCAATTCATTTTAGCAATTACAACGACTAAAACGTTTAGGCGAATTTAGCAGTTTGTAATGTGCTCCGCTGACATGGACTGGCTTTGTGCCTCTCCATTCAGCATCGCATTGCGTTCACTCACCCGAGGCGCGCGTACAATATTAAATCACAATATAGACATAGATTGAAAACTGATTTTTGCTCAAAAACAAGTTTAAAGTGTGCCTAGCATTTTCTCCACCAATATGTAAGGTATCTGGCTTAGTTTTGGGGAATATGTATTCAATAATTAATAATTAATAATTATTCATACGGGTTTGAACCAGATACTTATACATGTTAAATCGCCCAACGAGGGGGATGATCTGTTACCTGCATCTGCATTCGTATCTATACATCAGATTTTAACCACAAGGGATTATGGTCCACCGCTGAGGTACAGATATTTTACAGACAGGTTAAAATTAGCTCAATTGTCAGAATGATATTGGTGGTTGATCCACAATATCATCCTACTTTATAGGATTTCAGGAAACGCAATTCTGTGGCCACAAGAATGGGGTTTCCTGCCCTATAAGCAAATACTCTGTAAAGTATCTTTAATTTGTGAGCCTGTAGCTATAAGACCTTTGACACTTAAAGGGACTGGAAAATGAGCATACAATCAGAATCAATGAATGAATATAATGGATTTAATAAAGGCATGTCTACTTATATATTTACTACGGTACAGTAATATATATATATTTACAAACAAAAACGACATAAACAACACAATAAGACATCAATGAACGAGAAAGTGTGTGAGATAGAGGTATGGATAAATTACACGCTTGAGAGCGAGTAAGAGAGAGAGAGAAAGAGAGAGAGAGAGAGAGGGTTACGTTCACCTAGACAGTCAACTTTCCTGAAACAACACGAAAACACATTCTTAATGCTCTGAAAACAGGGTAACCCAAATTTACTTGCATGTGGAAGGGTTCTCTCATGTGTTGTTGCGTTCCTTGAGCGGCCTGCATGGTTTAGCCGCGTTTTGGACGGCAGATCTTTTGTTCTCCGTGCGAGTGCGGCCCGCATGGTTTAGCTGCGTGAGTGAGCTGAATCCTTGGTTCCGTGGAGTCACGTGATGCGGCGCGAGTCTTTGAACAGCGGTCGGAAATCTTTTAGGTCACGTTACCAAAGGAAATAGTTCGGCTCAGGTCATTTCACTTCGTGGAAGGGAAACAAGTTGAGTACAGAAAACAGTTCTTAGGCTAGAAAGTAAAGAAAAGATCCAGGATAGGATCTGATCCCCTGAGGGGACATCCGCGTGAATTACATGTTTCTGATGCGCTGGAAAGTTCAAGAGAGCAAGAAGCGCGTCCAGAGGGAGGTTCAGTCCTCTTTAGAGGAACTGGAGTCCACACCTCTGAGGTGCGAACTGGCCAATGACATTCAACGAAACTTTTGGCGGCCAAATTCTCTTTGTCTTGTCAAAGTTAAACGATGGCTGTGTCCGCCTCTTTTATGACCAGTCAGAATTTGTCAGAATCATTCCACAAGATGGTAAAAACATAGAAAACATACATTTTACTGTAATCTTCTGTATCTGACCAAATCAGTTGGAACGAGATAATTAAAACGGTACCAAACACAACATTTACACATAATTGGAATACGAAGATACATCTTAATACATAACTATAAACTCTCAAGAGTTTCACTGATACGCTAGGAGATCATATCTAGACTACCATGGACTGGGAAACACACAGACATACAGGAATATATCGTATACAATTGGTAATGGCTCGTTTTATGAGTGTAATGTAAAAGTCCATTATGTGTGTGTGTTGGTTCGTGTGTGTGTGTGTGTTAGAGTTCTGTTATCTCTCTCTTGTAGAGATGGGGGAGGGCATGGAATGTTTCAAGCATTTTATGACTCTGGCCATTCCTGAGAGGGAGAGTGTGTGTGTGTGTGTAAATTTACATTCCAGGCTTTTTGGGTCTTTAGCAGGATGTATTTAGTTATTCAGATTCACCCTTTTAGCCCCCAGTCCTTACATGTCTCACAGTTCCATTTCATTGTGGGCATAGTTTTTCCATATACATAGTTCCACCACACTAAGTCAAAGTTCTTCAGGCTAATGTTTTTTTCCTGCTGTCTCATTTATTCTTTGTCCTTTCAACAATACATGTGTTTGATTTAATACTTCTCCAGTATTTCGGGTATATGTCAGTTATCCAATTTCTCATCAGATTAGCATTACTTTCAGGATTATAGAGTATTCCTGCTAGGATCAGCACCGAACCTTTGTTTATAATTGTTTGGTTGTAGCAGTGTAATTTAGCTATTTTTTTTTTTTCATTTTAATGCAAGGATATACCTTATAGACGTCTTCTGTTTCTAATGTTCCGAATCCAGCCAAGATGACTACTATGAGGAAAAAAGTCATACTTACTCCCACCATGACCTCTTGGCACTTCTTTTTGTTATCCCAATGTATTTTTCTGTACCTCTGTTTCAGCTTTTGTCCTCTCCTCCCCCCTCTAGTCATTTTTGCTGTTGGAGAGAAAACAGAGGTTTGCCTATCTATCCCTATGAGTGATTTGGAGCAGCCAGTCCCGGACTTTTTCCTTTAGCGGTTTATTTTCAATTTTCCAAGCAATTTTTATGCCTTGAATGCCAAGTCCAATGCCCATAAATCCCCTGGTACAACAGAGGTTCACTGTCATTTCCTTTAGTACCGACGCACTCCTTTCCTCGTACTTGACTTTATACCAGGCCTCCTTGGTCAGAATAATCTGACTTCTAGACCTCAAGGTTAGGTCAGTTTCACGGACCCCTTGCTCCCATGTCCTGGTTTCCCAGTTATGTCTCACTATGTTGAAGTTCATATTTTTAATCTCGTTGATAATGAACTGTTCGACTGTGCTGCTCTCATACTGGCCCTCTCTTTTCACGTGAATGATTTTATCTCGGTCGTTTAAATTATGTGAGACGACTCTTTCCCACACATCTAAACAAGCAATTTGTCCCAAAATCTGACCCAAAACAGATCCTTCTTCTAACGGGTCTGAAGAAGAGGGGCTGTAAAGTCCGGACAAGTTACAATATCGATATAGCCAGGCTCTCTCTTCTTCTTCCATCAAGGGCAGTGGATTGCTGACCTATGAGTTCATCATCATACCTTGAGCAACACACCCCATAGCTAATCTCGATTTTCCAGTCAGCCACACTTCCTTTTTGCTAACTGTCTGCAGCCACTTCCGTTCCTCTAGCTTATCACATCGGTTGCACAATTCCAGTTTAGACTCTCTAAACGTACAGGAACACTTTGAACCAAGTAAAATAAGTTTCTCTTGACATAGATTACAGGTTCGGCAGACACAACTGGTTGCTCCCAGTTGTATCTTCTGGATGACCCACATCTGTTTTCCTAGTCTGCAGTTTCCACACACTGTGACTTCCCCAAGTGCACAGTGCCCAATTTTCTGGATTGTACCAGGAAAAAAGATTTTGTCCCTCTTTCATGAGAGATTGTCTCAAACTTTCTTTGCTTGGTCGGTCCTCATTTGGGCCTTCCCAAAGCAACTGGGCTACATCACTTGTTTCACAAATGCAACAACTTGTGAAAGGTATTAATTTGCTATCAGGGCAATCCTCATGCCATTTCTTCACACTAAGAAGTGCATATGCCTCATTTTGACATTGCACCCATCCTGTTTTAGACTCAATGGTTGGCTCAAACACCACCTGTTTCAGTATGCTTTTATCAGGTCTCGACATGACCAAATTCCGTTATTTTCTAGCTCCACACTAGTATTTGAAGTGATTTTAGTTATTGTATCAACCGCTCCTGTTTTGTGCTTAAATCGTTTTCCTCTGATTTTATGCAAAATTATTTGATAGCCTACCTCAAATGGATTGGAGCTAAAATTCCCTTGGTCAGGCTGCTCTTCAATTTTGAGTTCACTCGGTTTGACTCTGTAATTTAGAAAATGAGTGCACTGATTAACCAATTCGTTTTTCGTTCTTTACAAAGAATTCTTTGCATTTCTTCACTGCAGCCTCAGCAATTCCATTGCTTGCGGGTTGATATTTCACACTTTTTATCAATTTAACCCCAACCTTATTACAGTAGTCCTCAACTTCCTGTCCTGTCAGATTCGATGCATTGTCACCCCTGACTCTCATTGGTAGTCCCCGATATTTTATCCATTCACTCAGTGCTTGCACCACTACTGAGCTAGTAGCCTGTTTGCATGGATATATTTGTGAAAAGTTAGAGCAGTTATCAACTATTACTAAAAAGTAACAGTTCTTTTGTCTTGTTGCAGGCCTGATGGGCCCAGCGAAATCGATAGATATTTCCTCATTTTCCTTTTCTGTTTTTATTGACCCATAGTGATTATTTCTACTGGTCATGACTTTTCTGCACTCAGGACATGCTTTTCTGACTTTCCGATAGGTTGTCTTCAGATTTTGTATGTTAAGCCCGGTGGCCTTACAATACTTTGCCAGATAGCTTAAACTTGGATGCATTAAATCTTCATGCAAGTTTTCAACTATACTCTTTTCGCTGGCTTTGGTGATGGCCCGAACTACCTTGGTCACTCGAACAGTTTTGTCCCTGAGATATCTATCAACTTCATCATTGCCTGCCGCAGCAGGCATTGTCTGCACAGTGTGACTGCTTTGATGTAACACTTGTGGTTTCACTTCCTCTAAAAGTCTAGCTATCTCTCTCCAGAGAGCTTCCTGTTTCAGAGCCCTCCCTTTTGCTGTGCAAAAGCCGTTAAGTTTCCATGTCTCTACATGTTCTGTTAACGCTTTATACACGTAATCACTATCTGTCACCAAAACTGCAGATACCGTATTGGCTGTCCTAATGTGCTTTAGGGCCTCTGCAACCGCAGTTACTTCTGCTTGTTGTGCTGACTCTTCACTGACCAAATTACCTTTTCGGCGGAATACTGTTTTACCTTTTTCTTTTCTAATAAAACCCCAAACAGTTTCATCGCTCTCTTTGGACCCATCAGTAAAATAACAAACAATGGTCCCCTTCGGAATATGGGTTTCCTTGTCCTTCTTTTGAATCTTACTGTGGCCAAAAATAATTTGTGTGTCCTGTAGTAGTTTACTCCACTTAGCCCAGGTGAACTGATGCACTTTAGGAACTTCACTCACTAAATTTTTCGCTTCTCTGGCCAGTTGAGTTATCCCTTCCCCTTTTGATTCAATAATTATTTGTTGATCTAGGGCTAGGGTTTTAATTGGTATAAGGCATTTAGCAATACTGGCCAGAATGTCAGTAGCAGACTTCGGTTCCTGTTTGGCTTGATTAGCAGGTTTTGGATATGACATGAACTGGATCGGGTTCTTTTTGTCTTTTTCATTGTATAGCACTAGTTCCATTTCCTCCTTGGTATTTTCTACACTCACTACCAATTTCTGATCAGGCTCTCGTCTTGCTATTCTGCCCGAGGACAAAGCTAAATCGATCAGTTCCAACCTAACTTTCTCTAGCTTGCCACTCCAGTTCAGCTCGTTTCCTTTAGTGGCCCCATATAGTGGTTTAGCTAATTTCGCATAACCTGGTATCAGATCCCTGATAAAATTCATGTGGCCCATGAAACTCTGCAATCCTTTCAAGCTTGTCGGGCTTTTCTGTCTTAAATCCTCCAATTTTTCTTTCGTATAGTTTTTGACAACCCCCTGTCTGTTCCTGTTGTAGCAAAACCTAAAAAATCTACTTCCCTTTTTCCTATTTCAATTTTCTTGTAACTCGGCTTAAAGCCTGCTTTTATTAGCCTAGTTAACACTTCGTCTACGATCTCTAAATGTTCTTTTGGGTCGTCGTTTATGATAATCAGATCGTCAATGTACACTGTTACAGGTAGGCCTTCCATCCATCTGACCACTATGGCTTGAAACGCATTCGGAGAGTTCATGAATCCTTGTGGGAGCCGGGTGTAACAAAAATGCTTAGTTTGAAAAGTAAATGCAGTTTTAGCCATACTTTCCTCGGTTAGTGGGACTGTCCAAAAACCGTTTGCTAAGTCTATTTTAGTTAATATTTGGCCTTGCGGTAGGCCATTTGTTACATCTTTTGCATTGATCAGATATCTCGTATCTGGTTCAGACACTCGATTTAACAATTTAAAATTATTAACGAGCCTCCAGCTTCGATCCGGCTTCGGAACTGCTTGCAACGGTGAGTTTGTGACAGCATTGTCAACCTCCTTGATTACCCCTAGCTGTTTCAATTCTTCGATCGTTTCTTTAATTTCTGGTAATGCCTTTTTGTTAATTGGGTATTGTCTTTGAGGTTTGTGCACCCCCCCTTTAATTTCATACTCAAATTCTTTGCCCAGCAGACCTACATCATTTTTAAATCTAGCGGCTCCTTTTTTTGTGTTTTTCCAGAATTTCTTTTGCCTTGTTTTTGTCGAGAACGGTGTCTTTTACCATCCTATCTATTTCTCCCCTTAGGTCAACCATTTTCATCCATCTGACCGAAACTTCTCTGCTATTCTCCCCTACAATGGTACACGCATCTTTCAATGTAACCAAGTTCTCTGATTGATTAGGAATGATATCGATACCTTTCCACATGTACCAATCTGACGAGATTGGCGCTTGAGATTTTTTAAAGCCATACACTCTAACTGTTCCCTGTTGTTTTACCGCATCGCAGGGTAAATCGGTTAGACAGGTTACCTCTGCGCCAGAATCCAGCAAGAACGTTTTCCCATTGTAATCGAGGTAGAAAAACCCATCCCAGCTCATATTTTCCTTTTAAGGACACACATGCAAGAGTTTCACTGTACGCAGAAGACAACTCATGCTTCCTTTATGCTTGCAGAAATCATATCTATTCAGAGACGGTTATCACTTTTTACCTAATACATCAAGTTTCTATGAATCATCGTTCAACTAACGGTTCTAACCTTTTTAACCCCTGAAATAGAATTTTAAACACAGTACAGGTTTTTCATATATTCAGCCTGTCCATTACATCCAATAACTCAGACAGTTCCTTCAGTCGTTCCTTTTTACTTGGCATCAGATATTTTTCTTATTATGCCCTTTTTGATTTTTACTCTTAAATTAAGACCTAGACTTTGGTGAGGATTTCTGGGGAGCCAGGTCAATACCCTCCACTGATGAGCTTTTATTTACAACGTTTCCAACTTCAATAGCATTTGAAGACAATGACTTACTGTCATAAAACCAACTGTACATTGTTCACCCAGGTCTCATGTATGATGCACACCTTTTAGATTTTTTATATTTATGACAATAAACTGCTAAATCATATGCAAATATTGCTATGTATTGCACTACTGTATGGAAGTATATACAGAATATGACAATATTTAAAGCTCAATAGCATTTGAAGACAATGACTTACAGTCATAAAACCAACTGTACATTGTTCATCTAGGTGTCAGGTATGTGACAGTATTGAAATACATAGCAATATTTGCATATGATTTAACAGTTTATTGTCATAAATATCAAAAATCTAAAAGGTGTGCATCATACATGAGACCTGGGTGAACAATGTACAGTTGGTTTTATGACTGTAAGTCATTGTCTTCAAATGCTATTGAAGTTGGAAACGTTTATGTCAATGTCGTATGTAATTTTAAGACAGACCCTAAAATGCGAATATCGAACGTCCAACGTCAAACCAACTCCATGCCAGTGCAAAAGTGCGGGAAAAAAAGCCCATTCAATTTAAGAATGCGCTTCAGGTGTCTTTCACTTATAACGTACCCATGTCTTAATGCCAAAGACCCCACTATATATTTATATGACATTCCTAATTTAAAGTAAAATGTTATTTCTTCTGTCATCTCCATCTCTGCTGTAGCCCAGTCTATGCTATGGTACGGTTACAGTATTGGCCGCTGTGGCTTCCTCAACATAACTCGTGGCCACGACAAATAGATGTCATTCTCTCAAAATATGAAGTCGTGGCCACGAGAAAAATATATCGTTTCCTCAAAATATGATCTCGAGGCTACGACTTTGCATCGCGTGGTCACGACATAATTATGTCGTTACCTCAACAAAATGATCTCCTGGCCACGACTTATAATCACGTTCCCACGACTTAATATGACGTTCCCACGAGATATTATCACGTTCCCACGAGTTTATATGTTGTGGCCACACAAAAATAAGTGAACCGAACATGTCCCCTCCCGGTCACCGTATGTAACGTTACACTTTGGGCGTCCTGTGCACGCGCAATCAAAACAATCAAATATACACAAAAATGTGTAAAAATGACTGTCTTGGAGATTCACTTAAACAGTTTATTCACTTAAATACAGTGTATGTCTTAAATGGGCGTAAATAGTTGGGAGAAAACATGATGTGTAATAATGATTAGATCTGCATTTGGTCTTAAAGAGGCAGCAGTCTAATAAACGTGCTGACGATTGCCCCATTAATGTGAATCAAACAACAAAATGCAAAGAGAAAATCAGTTGCAACTCTTGAATGAACCATTTTTGCTTCTATGATAAACTATGCAGTGTTATTTTACATTTGATTACTTTATTAGATGTGTTTTTAGCCCACCTGCACAATAATGTCGACATTACTGAAATTAAAGCACTGGGTATATAAATTGTGTATTTGTTTCATTGTATACTTTTTTGTTTGACCATGCGTTTGTACTTTGTTTTTGGTGTCCTATGTCTTCTGTAGATAAAACACAAAACCCTGCACTCTTCTGCATAACATGTTTTTTTTGTTTGTTTTGTTAAAGCATTGCTTTTTATTTTGCTATTAATATTTATTTTACATTTCAAAATATAAAGCAATATTAATTATGTTCTAAATATTTTTCCCTTTTTTTATATATAACAAAAAGAACCGATAAGAATACCGTTAAAGTACCGGATCGATAAGCGGTATCGGTAAGAGTAGTAATACCGTTAAAACCTTAACGATACCCATCCCTAGTTGACGCTGTGTTGAAGACGCTGTGGAAATGCCTCTGTGTGATTGCTTTGTAAAGCACTTGTGAAATCAGTCCAATGACGTGATGGAAGTTCATAGGCGGGTGACATCATGACCAGGAAACTATAAAGCACACCCAGACCAAGCAGCACTAGCTTCTAATACTTGCATGCAGGTAGTATGGCAGAATGACACAGCGTCTTGTTCCCTTTCAAGGAATCCATGGTTACAGTCGTAACATGAGACGTTCCTTTCCCTTTTCAAAAACACTATGGGACCATTTATACCCATGCCACTGTACTAACAAGTGCCTGTCTGTGTGAAGTTCTAATGCGCAAACTAAGACGAAATCACCTGGGACCCCAGAGTGGAGCCCAAATCTAGGTAATAAAACCTCAAAAATATGTGCATGGAGGACTAGCCTGCCGCATCACAAACATCTTGGAGGGAAACTCCTGATATCAAAGCTTTTGAAGCAGCCATACTCCTATGGATTGGGCCTGGACAGCCGTAGGTGAAGACTGGCCGGTTGAATCATATGCAAGTGAGATAGCCATGACTACCCACTTGCTCATCCTCTGCTTAGATGCTGGGAACCCGTTCCTGGGTGACCCAAAACATACAAACAACTGGTCAGTTTCTCGCCACAAGGCAGCTCTGTGGACATGCATCTAATGCCCTGACTTGGCAAAGCAGATTTTGCTTCTCTTGGTCTGATGTCCGAAAGGGAGGAGGACAGAAGGCCTGCAGCACAATGGGTCTCACTGCATGAGTGAGGAGTTTAGGAACGTAACCCGGTTTAGGGTGGAGAAAGACTTTCACCATATAAGGCACAAATTCTAAACACTAAGTATATACCGACAGGAACGCAGTTTTGAGAGTGAGAAACTTTTCTGGAACCTTCTGGAAGGCTCAAAGGGAGCCATAGAAAGGCCTTCTAACACTATGGCCAAATCACAAGCCGGCACTCTTGTGCAAACTGCAGGCCTCAGCCTCAAAATGCCACAGAAGAAACGAGTCACCAGAGGGTTTCTCCCTAAAGACGCACCACGGGAGTGTGGTAAGCAGCTATGGTCACCACATACACATTTAAGGTGGAGGGGATAACGCTGCAGAGAACCGCTCCTGCAGGAACTTCAGCAATGTACCAACGTGCAGTTGACTGGGTCCAGCTGGTAATTTCCGCACCTTGAAATGAATACTCTCCACTTCAGGGTATATAGTTTCTTCATCTAGGGAGCTCTGGAGCAAAGTATGGTAAAGTATCAACAAGCTCGGTTGAGAGACCTGAGTCTATGAGCTGGGCCGCCTCAGAGGCCAGGCCGACAGCTTCCACAACTCTGGACGGAGTGAAGGATTGTCACCCCTGCTTGAGACAGAAGGTCCCTCCTGAGCGGAATCTCCCAAGGACAGCCGTCGATCGAGGAGGGACACAAGGTCTGAGAACCAGGCTCAGGCCGGCCAGAACAGGGCTATTAGGAGCAGACGGGCCGGCGAACTCTCTCCAGAGCAATCTGGGAAATGCATACAGACGTAATAATAATAATAATAATAATTCATTACATTTATATAGCGCCTTTCTGGCCACTCAAAGCGCTTCACATAGAGCGGGGAATCTCCTCAATGTAGCATCGTGCATGTCTCTACCATGGCATCCAGCCCAAGAGGAGCTGGGTGTGTAAGGGAGAACCATAGAGGACAATGTGCCATCTCTAGAGATGTGAACAGATCTACTTCCGCTCGACCAAAACTCCACCTCGGGGTGGAGTCTCCATTCTCTGGGCCTCAGCGCCTGCTTCGACAGGATGCAGCTAACAAAGTTTCCCATTTGAATTCGCATAATTGCACAATTTTTATAGTTAATAACAAAATCTTTAAAAAACAAATTACATGAATGATACATTGATTTCTCTTAATAAAAAGGAAATTGACAACGCATTCTCATCCTTTGGCGTCATATAAGTGACGCCTGACAAAACGTCGAAATACTACGCACATGGCACCCTTTAGCGTGAATATAACACGCAAAGTGATGGGTAGGTTTAGGTGTGTTGTAGGGTCTGCGTCTCATATTCACGCTAAAGGATGCCAGTCAACTTTATGACGCCTTGGGTTCGCGTGTTATATTCACGCTAAAGGGTGCCATGTGCGTAGTATTTCGACGTTTTGTCATATAGCGTCACCTATATGACGCCAAAGGATGAGAACGGGCTGAAATTGAGTAAGAAGGTGTATAAGGTGTGAGTGTGAATTAGTAATCTGGTATGAAGGAGAAAAATTGTTGGCCCTCGTCACTATTGAAGTTGCCCATCCCTGCTTTAATTCCTCAAAATTAAATGCAGCCACATATCAACCAGACAAGTGAAAATGGTCTGGATCCGAGCCACTAGATTCTTTATTGCATGACTTTATTCCATCGAGAAGAAAGCCAACAGGAGCGGAGCTAAAACTCCCGAAGTGCCTGTTTTTTTACACGTCAGGAAATTTTATGAATGAACACTGTCAGCGCACACGAGAGCTGATGTGCATACTCCGCTTCCAAACATCAACACTCCCGTTTTCCCCGGAAGTCACACCCATCTCCTGCCCCCCTCCTGTTTTGTTATTTCTCCCCTGAAACTACCGTAATTTGTATGTCCCAAACCGTGTTATATGAATAATCACATTAATATGATTATGAACACAACATTGAGGGACTAACATTGAGAATTAGCCTTGGCTAAAATGGAACATGAGCTTATGTAACATACTTGTCCCTATTCAAATAAACTTTAAATAAATAAATAAATAAATATATTATTCCAAGGTTGTCCAGTTGCTAGATCTGGTATGAAACGCACCCTAATCGCACAATCAACACATACAAATTACAAATTTCAACCCATTTGTGAGCTCAACCTGGCAACCTACAACCCAGTTTTTGCTTTTTTGTTTTCTACAGTTTTATTAAACATTTACTTATGAGATACATAAGTGAAGATCCATAAGCCAGAAAAAGAGCCAGAGGTACAGGGACTGATAAATATTATATCACATTTGAATTCAGAGAAGGAAAAAAAGGAAGTATCAATTACAAACAATTCTACCCAAAACATAAAATAATAATAAAATAAAGAAAATTTTTTTTTTAAATAATTAAAAAAAACGTAGAAAACATTATACAAAAACACCAAAAATTGAGCATACATTCAAAGTTTTAGTAGCCTTTTTGTTACAAGAGGTCGATAAAGATTTTATATAAATCTTAACATCATTTTGAAAGTGAGAAAAATTGGGGGTAACTTTCATAGTTTTACATTTGTGGACAAAATATTTTGCAAGCAAAATAATTAAGTTACAAAGAAAAAAAATATTCTCAAAAATGAAAAACTCAAACAAAACATCCTTGAAATAAAGCTCAAAGTCTTATATATTAATATATATATATAGTTTACAATGAACTGGCAAATGTCTTGCCAAACTAGTTTTCTTTGCCTGCCCATCTGTTTTCACAAATACAAAATGTTTCCAAATCCACGATTTGCGTCCGACAGCAGGCGCAAAGTTTTCTGCGTCTGTCTTTTCGCTACTACAACCGCTTTATTGCTCCATCATATTCGCAATCTGACACACAGGCAAACAGTATGGTGAGTAAACGAAAATGCATAGACGGACGTTACGCAAAAATGTGGAGTGTCAAAATGTACCTCATATCTATATTTTACGTGTGGCATTGATGCATCGTATCGTTAGTCGTTTGATCGATCCATATTGATGTATTGTTAAACCCTTTTAAGGTGATGGTACACAGGGCAACTTTTTGAGCAATGTTGCTGGGCAATGTTGGTGTCAACGTGCAACCAGATGAGACACAGGGCCCACGACCGATCTAAATTATCCAGATAGAAATGAATTGCCCATTTTCAATGGGAAAGTGCCCAAGCAACAATCGCTCGGCAAGATTGCCCAGCAACATTGCTCAAAATGTTGCCCTGTGTATTATCACCTTTAGTCATAGGCAGGTAACGTCATGACCAGGGGATAAATATGGGGGCTGCTGGATGGCAGAGGCAGGCTAAATACACATTAATTGCGCAGATATTAACATAAACAAATACATAATATTCAATAAAAATAAACATGAATAAGACTTATTCACTTTTTCTTTTTAATTTATTTTTATCGATTGCAAAAATTAACTAGATTAATCACACATTTTTTTCTGATTAATCACGATTAATCGGCATTAAAAATCTTTAAATCTTACGTTTTTAATATATTTTATAATGCAATAATTACACAGTTAATCTCCAAATTAATGTAGAAACAGTATAAAGAGAGTATATTTAAATATTTGTCTAACAGATATAGGAAATAGGCTATACAAAAATTGAAAAAAGTTATCTAACAGTTTGCACTGCATACATTTTTTATTACATATACAGATTAATCGTTATTAAAGTTACAAAAGTTCTTTAGTCAAGAGCAGTGAGTGATGTTCTCTGTTCCCTTTGTTCTTTGATTAACTTTACTGACAGAAAGCTTCATTGGCTACTGTCCCTTTAAGACCAGCCGCTGCTGACAGAGACACGGATCTCACACGCGCCTCATTCTCTCACAGCTCTTCACATTTAAGACTTTATTTAACTCATTTAACACGATTTAACTCATTTAACACTGTTCAGTCTGCTCTTATGAGGATACTCGTCAAAACTGACATTTCGGCATAATTGCGTGTGTTAGTGTTCATTCAACTTCAAGCCAAAAGAGACCTCGCTTGATCAATTTGTTTTGGCTTGAATAGTTTAAAATAATTTGTATGAATAAAAGCGCATTATATAATGTAACGCCAGCCAAAGGATGACAGAAATAATGGATGCTGCATTAATTGCGTTAAATATTTACCACTGAGTCTCCTCTACAACTTTCCGCGTCTACCTGCGCAGACGTCAACAGCGCAACTGGGTTGTAGGTTGCCAGGTTGAGCTCACAAATGGGTTGAAATTTGTATGATGTGTTGATTGTGCGATTAGGGTGAGTTTCATACAAGATCTGGCAACTGGACAACCTTGGAATAATATATTAATGTGATTATTCATATAACGAGGTTTTTATTCATCGATATTATCCTGTCAAAACGTTCATGGTGTCAAAATTTAAATTAAGTAGGCTATAGATGCAAATTGTACTTTTTGTGATTCACAACCAGAGACTATCTTACATCTTTTTTGGCATTGTGATCATACAAAACCTATGTTATTTTTAAACATTGCCAGTACCAGTCGAAATACTCGGGAAATACTAGCCTACTTGTTAGCGAAAAGGAAACATGGAATTGAGGAAAGTATTGGCTGACGAAAAACAGCCTCTTTCACCCCCCATGATGAACTTTTTTGCCCAGACATTGGCCCAAAACTACAAAAAGAGCAACTATAGCCTATTAAAAACTCAAACTCAAACTTCATGCCTCCATATTCATTAATTTAATAATGAATTTACTCCTTTCTATTGCTAATTTGTGTTATCTGTACCAAAATTGGCCCATAACATCTACAAACTCTGTAAAGTCACTTACTAGATTTCAGTGTTAACACCATTATCCAAAAAAAATTGTAGTAAACAAACATAATAAAGTAATAAAGTAAACATTTATATTGGCAATGGTTGTTTTGCATCACCAAAAACTTTCTAACCATCATTGCCATATTTCCAGTGCCACCTACTGCTCAAAAGTAATAAAGCTGATTTCATTTAACAACACTTGCATTCCAAAGACTAATTTTCTTTATAAGGATTACACAGACACAAGTAATTAATGTGTTCCAAGTACATTTTGTGTGTTAAATTATAATTTTGTAAATGCAGCTTTGAATTGTAAAGTTACATCAGAAAGTTTCATTTTTTAGAGATAATTTTGTAAATGTGGTATTAGATTATAAAGATTCCAACTCAAAGAATGATTTAACCTTATATGTATGAGCGACAAACTTTTTTTTTTTTTTTTAAGATGTGGATGAATGTGTTGAGAGATCAGAGGTCTGCGGTCCAAACTCAATCTGCAACAACACTGTTGGGAGTCACAATTGTTCGTGCATGAGTGGATATAATGTAACAGACCCAAACCTCCCTATAAACAGCAATAACACATGCAAAGGTATGACTGACCGAAAAAAAAACTTATATTACAAATTCATGACAGAAAATGAGTTTTGGGAGGCGTATAATACATTTTTATTAGTTTGTTTATGTTGCACGTGATGCTTTTCAAAATCTTAATTTTTAGTAGTTTGTGTTTAAAAATGTTTATATTATACTTTCTCAATCTGTATTCTCTTTGTATAGTTATTATGTTAGTGTATTATGTTGTGAGATACCATTTGTCTTTCATGTTTTCTGTTTATACTGTATTTGTATTTATTAAATTATTGTTCCCCTCTAGATATAGATGAATGTCAGGTCAGTCCATCTGTATGTGGTCCAGATTCCAACTGCACAAATGAAATAGGAAGTTACAATTGCTCATGTATGGATGGATTCACTGTAACAAACTCAAATCTCACCATCAGCATCAATAACACATGTAGAGGTATGGTTGACAGCTGAAGCCCTGAACAGCTAATATTTGCAGTGCCTAAATCTTCTGTCACATGGAACCTTTCCCTTTACCAATTATTTTTTCAGATATTTATGAATGTCTTGACTCAGTATCAGTGTGTGGGCCAAACTCTCACTGTTACAATTACAATGGAAGCTTCTCATGCTTTTGTTGGGAAGGATATAACGTCTCAGATGGGAATAAGGCGATTACCAAAAGTAACCCATGCATTGGTAAGTTTGCTCTGTCATATTCTCTGTCATGGTTTTTGAGTTATTGTTTATTGGAAACTGCTCAAGTTTGGATTGCTATATAATTTAAAATATGTCAATAATAACTTTTTGTCCATATATATTTTTAGGAAAAAAAATTATTCTCCTTTAAAAATGTATATACATACTCAAACCTTTTTGTGATTCATACTATTATTATTATTTATTTAGTTTTGCACATGCAGTTTGGACTTATTCGTTTAGGGCTTAAATACTATTTTTATCCAGCATTCATTATTTGGGAGATAAGTTTCCATTTGTTATTGCCTTTTGTGCTTTAAATATTCCAGTTTCTGGAGATCCTTTTATATTTTCCTTTTATATAGACAGATGAATGCCATGAGATGCTAAATGTTTTTCGTGGCTTTATGTGTTTGTGTTAAAGAAAACTGTTTTTAATTACCTCTTTAATATTTTTTTTCATAGATATAAATGAATGTCTGGTCAGTCCATCTGTATGTGGTCCAGATTTCAACTGTACAAATGTTATTGGAGGTTACAATTGCTCATGTTTGGATGGATTCACTGCAACAAATTCAAGTCTTCCCATCAGCATCAATAACACATGTAGAGGTAAAATCTATTTTCAGATCTGCGTATACTAATGTCACAGAAGTCCACTGAAGGTGAGTTAAATTGAGAACCCATGTGCAGCTTTTATTAAGAAAACTTGAGCAAAATGAACATAAACAGCAATAACAAAACAACATCGAAGCTAGACAGAGAACAATTCTTCTTCATCTTGTTTTAGCATTATTGTACTGATATGCAAATTAACATGGTTGATAAATCTGAAATTTAACCCCCCCATAGAGGCTTCATAGAGCTTCATCCGGCGTTGCGTGTTCAGCTCCTCCATCCACACTCAACCCCTATGGTGGGATTAATGCTAAAAGTATTCCATCCATCCATATATTCATCTAGACCCATGTCATATATAAATGTCATTAGTGCTCTGCATAGCTGTCTGTCTATTAAGCCTTTACCTAAAATATCTTTTAGATTTTTTTTAGGTTGATTTTACGCGATCAATCAGTTTTGCAGTTCCTGACTTGTTTTCGGTGGCAAATTGCTGTTCACATGCTTTCAGTGCTTTTGGCCGAATTTGTGCGAAAAAAATGTGCCAAAAGTGTATGCTCGAAAAAATGTAAGTCAGAAGAATAAAAATCATATTTATTTTGGGTAAGCTTGAAGCTGCAGTTTCACAATACATGCATTACACTTACAAATAACAGTAAAATGCTGCAAATATTATTTTTTTTCTTACACTTGAAAGGCGATTTACACCTTTACAAATCTTATGCAAATGCAAATCACATGCAAATTGTATTTGCGCTTGCAACCTTATGTACACTTACACAAATCTTAGCCTGCCTTGTGATTCTTTATGGCATCATATTACCTTCATACTCCCCTTTCTTAAAGTTATTAAATAGTGTATCACGATATATATATATATATATATATATATTATATTTACTACATATAAAAAGCACATGACATACATTTTCTCTAAAATCGATTTTTTTTACCCATAGGAACTTTAACATCCTCCTCTCTCTTGTCTAGTGCTTTTTTGCTGGCTTATAAGCAACCTCATTATCAGAGACCCCAACATGTGCTGATACCCAACACAAATACTCCACTATTCCAGCCTCTTTCAATCTGTATAATGATACGTTTACATCAGATTTATTAATGGAAGTAAATGTCAAGTCAAGTCATCTTCATTTATATAGCGCTTTTAACAATGTAACAATTTTAACTGATTTTAACAAATCAGCTTTACAGAGATAAACATACAATTTACGGGAACAGAGATTGTTTTGGCTTTATAGCGATTTTTGAATAATGTTATTTCCAGCTAAAGTTAGTTTTGATTGATTCTCTTCCAGCAAAACTAACATTTATCATCAAATTAGGGGCCTCTAAGACGACGGTGTTCTCTCTAAACAGACTTAAAACGCGAACCTGTGACCTGATGGCGTTCACATGGAGATGGTTCTCACTGCGGAACATGAAATCCACGGGGAGGAGTCGGATCCAGATCCAACTCCTCCCACCTTACATACACCTAAACCTACCCATCTCCGCCCCCTGATCCCTAAACACACCCCTAATCCCTAAACCCAACCCTAATCCTACCCATCTCCACCCCTTGGATCTTGATCCGACTCCTCCCCGTGGATCTCATGTACTGCATTGAGGTGCTACTGTTCACATGCACATTAAGAATTGATTATATTTATATTCGTTTGAATATATGTGCGCAGATTTGTAATTTCCCTACAAACCATGCCTAAATAAACTACTTGTCTTGCCTTTACATTAGATAAAGAATTTTGTTTTATTTTATCACTTCGGGGTACGCGAACCGGATTGTCAACAACGCTTTATCTGTAGAGTGGGAAAGGGATCCTCCATAGGGAGAGGATAGTTGACACTTTAGCACTGCATTGTCATCGGGTCCAGGCGAAGCTCCTTCGTCAGATCTGGATACGGCCTGGATCCGGCAGGCTGCGGGAAAACCTCTAGATAAACATAGACACTAAAGTTAGCGTAGATGCCATTCTTCTTATGATGTAACGAGTACATCTGGATTTAAGGGAAGTGTTCCCAGTTCTGGCTGACCTAATCTATGCAGCCAGGGCTGGACTGGCCATCGGGCATACCCGGTGGGCCGACGTGCTTTTTGGGCCGATACAGATCATTCTTTAAAAAATATATAAAAACAATTTTTTGTCTAAACGGCCCATAATACTCGTACATCGGCGGCCCATTCGTTTAGTTTTACTTAATTGGCGGCGCTGGGATCTTTGTACCGGTGTAATGCATTGGACAAAAAAAGTCAGCGTAGTTTTTTTTTTTTTTTTTTTTTTTTTACAGACCGGCCCATGAAACACTTTTCCGGCCCATTGGTTCTTTTCTTGATTGGCACTGGGCTGGTCCAATCACATTTTTAAATTCCTCCCCTTTGGGCTTTGAGCGCGCGTGCAGTGTCAGTGTGTATCTGTCAAAATAGTCAGAGATGGAGAAGAAACGCAAGGAATGTGCAGAGAAATAGAGTGAAAAAAAGAAACGGGCCTCCCCGAAACCCCCGAAACCCCCTAAAGGGACAGAGGTCCACTCACCACAGATTTACCAAAAATCCTTTGTCAAACACTGGTATTGCTATGCCAATGCAGCTATTGGCTTGTTTTAGGATTCATCATTGTGGAATAGTTCGATTGTATTTTACAATTAGTAGTTATTTCATCTATTAACTATTAATTATCTATTACTCATTCCTACTCACTCATTAGGCTACATGGCATTAGTGGATTTAATAGGAGTTAGTATACATATTCCGGGACATGAAAAGATCGGTTGTGTTTATGATTATATGTAGTGGGCCAGTCTGAGCCAAAATGCCCGGGCCGATTTTTAGTCCCAGTCCAGCCCTGTATGCAGCCTAACATTGAATTATAGAAGTCTTTAATGTATTATGTGTATGGTCAAAGAGATGTGTTTTTAGTCTAGCTTTGAACTGACAGAGTGTGTCTGCTTCCCGGACAATGGTAGGAAGACCGTTCCAAAGTTTTGGTGCTAAATAGGAAAAGGATCTACCGCCAGCAGTCGATTTTAGATATTATAAACTGGCCGGAATTGCTATAGACGTGAAGGACTATAATGCTTTAAAGGGTTAGTTCACCCAAAAATGAAAATTAAGTCATTAATTACTCACCCCCATGCTGTACCAACCCCGTAAGACCTTCGTTCGTCTTCGGAACACAAATGAAGATATTTTTGATTAAATCTGAGAGCTGGATCACTGATACATAGGCTGCCTAAGGGACTGACACTTGACGGTCCAGAAAGTCATTAAAGAAAATGTTTAAATATTCCATGTGCCTACAGTGGCTCAATTATAAGTTTATCAAGCGACGAGACTACTTTTTGTGCGGAAAAACAAACAAAAATAACGACTTTATTCGACTATTCCTTTTCTTCCTTGTGGGCCTGAGACGAGAGTTCAAGAGATTTCCACGACGCATGCGCGAGAACTGAGATGAGGACGTTCTTCTTCGACTCCTTCTTGTTACCGGCTGCTCACCGATTAGAAGTATTACCGCCACCTACCGTATAAGATGACGTGTTGGAAGCGCAAAACTTTCTGTTTACAAGCAGAGGAAGACGCGCGCTGTACATACGCGTTTCAATTCGTAAATATGTCTACTGATTTCGACTTTTTAACCATTGTATATAATATAGCGAGACCTACAGCACATTAAGTGTCGAATTGAAAAGCGTATGTACAGCGCGCGTCTTCCTCTGCTTGTAAACAGAAAGTTTTGCGCTTCCAACACGTCATCTTATACGGTAGGTGGCGGTAATACTTCTAATCGGTGAGCAGCCGGTAACAAGAAGGAGTCGAAGAAGAACGTCCTCATCTCAGTTCTCGCGCATGCGTCGTGGAAATCTCTTGAACTCTCGTCTCAGGCCCACAAGGAAGAAAAGGAATAGTCGAATAAAGTCGTTATTTTTGTTTGTTTTTCCGCACAAAAAGTAGTCTCGTCGCTTGATAAACTTATAATTGAGCCACTGTAGGCACATGGAATATTTAAACATTTTCTTTAATGACTTTCTGGACCGTCAAGTGTCAGTCCCTTAGGGAGCCTATGTAGCAGTGATCCAGCTCTCAGATTTAATCAAAAATATCTTCATTTGTGTTCCGAAGATGAACGAAGGTCTTACGGGGTTGGTACAGCATGGGGGTGAGTAATTAATGACTTAATTTTCATTTTTGGGTGAACTAACCCTTTAAAAGCTCGCTCAAGTACTGCAGAGCTAAACCATTTAGTGCTTTGTAAGTAATCAACAATATTTTAAAATGTATACGATCTTTAATAGGGAGCCAATGCAGTGTTGACAGATGCGGGCTAATATGGTCATATTTCCTAAACTGTATCATTATACAGATTGAAAGAGGGTGGAATAGTGGAGTATTTTTGTTGGGTACCAGCACATGTTGGGGTCTCTGGTAATGAGGTTGCGTATACAATGCACCCATATCCAAGCAAGAACGAATCAATGCTTGATACATGCAGGGCCGGTGTTCTGACGATTCATGCTTCCCATCGAGATTTGCTACTTACTGGTTATGCGCATGTGCAGACTCACAGTTTTTTCAACAAAAGGTACATTTTCATGTGTTATGTCATTTCCCTTTAAAAAAATGCTAACTAGTACCATATGAATATTTGTACGGTCAGCCAGCTGAACAAGAATAACTGAAAGTTTCAGTTACTAAGGAAAGGTGTGCTTTGACAAGTCAAAGATGAATATTTTATGATGATTTTTAGTAGTAGCCTACTTTTCACACCGTTTTAAAAAAAGGTTTTGTTGTAAATTCACTACCCGAACAAACATGCAATATTTTCAATCTTTTTTACTCATAATGCATTTTATTTTCACAGATATGTTATCAAAGCCTTTCAAATTAGAATACACATGCTAAATGTTAATGCTGAATTTGTATTTTCATGCATTAACAGCCACGATCTGCTTGAATCATGCAGCGGTGTAACGTGTACATGATGTATATCATAATTTGGTAACACTTACAATTAGATAAAAAAGTTTGTAGACAAACTTTAAGTTCTCTTGAAAAAGCCTAACTAGAAAGTTTGAAGTAGTTTTAAAAGCTTGAAGTTTGAAGGTTTTCAATGGGAAAGTTTTAGTTTAGTAAGACAGACTTTGTTTAGGTTTAGGCTAGTAAGAAAATGTAATTTTGCCAAAAAAAGAACTTTAATTTTAAGTAAATGTTATTTTTAAATCAGCTTCAGTGTGATATTTAACCATATTATCATGCTTAACACTGATAATTTGAATAATTGTAATGCGATGATCAGATATCTAAATCAGAGAATATCATATGTTTGGGCAGTTGGATTATTTATTTTTAACAGTGGATTCGGGGGACTCAAAGTGCACCAGATTAATGAATTTATCTTTAAAATGTACAAAATTTTCTCACGGGGGGCATGCCCCCGGACCCCCCTAGAGGCACCGAGATCCATCTACAAAAATACTGTGCCACAGCAGACTATATGATGGTCTACGAAAAATACACCTTTTATTATCTTATTAAAATACATGATCACGATTTTACCGCCTCCGGCTCATTTTAAGCCAGGAAAAACCCTGCATGTGCAATATAAAGAACTGGACAACTTTCTTTCTGTTTTATTGCTTTAAAAATAAATAGCATATTAAGCTAATTAAGCAAAAACCTCAACAAAAGTCTGAAGGAAAAAAACTGGAATTACACTTGACATTCTGTCCCCCTCACTTTTTAAATGGTGGCTACGCCCCGATAAGTCACAGAACAGAATGCTGGGAATTGTAGTTTAATGTGAATGACACCGTGAGAACGAGGACCTCTAGTGATAACCCAGGGAAACACAACCAGACACTGTGACATAATCGACTCATGTATGCCTTTAACTACATTTTTAAATATTACAACATCTTTTCCATACTGCTCCGTCGTCTGCATAAAGAGCTAATCCTATTCCTGGTTTTCGAACTTTATCAAATACATCATTAATCATTAAATTAGACAATATTGGGTAATTGCACTACCCTGCGGAGTTCCATTTAGAATGTTATATGGAGCTGATAGTTCTTCTCCAATTTTAACCTGAAAAGTGCACAAAATAAAAGGTCTAAAACCCAGTTGTAAAATGTTTCACCAATTCCAATTTTATTAGCAAACCTTTCCTCCACAAGGTGGCATAAGGTTTTTCTATGTCAAAGAAGACTCCGAACATGTATTCTTTATATGCAATCATGTATTCTAACTGCTTTCAAACACCCCCCTGCATATTTGTGTAAATTGTGTTTATGTTCTGAAGACAGTCGAAGGTTTGTGTTTACAATGCGTTTTGCAGTGTTGAGCATAGCCAACCACAGTCTGTTGAGCGCATGAATGCAATGGCATATCGGAGGTATTTACGTAAGGGCAGAATCTACGCAATCAAGATCACTGGCTGAAATCTGCTCGTGAATCCACTCATAACCAACAAAGTTGAACAGTTGATCATGATGTAAGAGGTTCATGGTGCAGTATAGTCAGATTAGACTATAATGGGTGTTTTCGCTAAAGTCTAGGAATTTAGCTGAACAAGCGTTTGACAGTTTCATGGTGTTAATAAATGGAGTGCACGTTGCTCGCTTTCTGTATTCATAGACAATTTGAATAAATGTTATGGTTCCAATGTTGCTATTTTGGGTGCGGTTCGGGATGCAATCTTAATGTTAAATTGGTCGGATTAAGTACGGAATTAAATGAGTGCTGCTGTCGAATAACAAGTCAAACCTTTATTGCGTACAAACCTTTGAGATACCCAAAATATGGTGTTGTGAGCTTTAGCGAGATTACACATATACGTTTTATTCATAATTGTAGCCAGAGGGCACCCTCGCACAGAAAGTGAGACAAGTCTTAAGGGGTTAGTTCACCCAAAAATGAAAATTAAGTCATTAATTACTCACCCCCATGCTGTACCAACCCCGTAAGACCTTCGTTTTAAACAAACAAAAATAAAGACTTTATTCGACTATTCCTTTTCTTCCTTGTAGGCCTGAAACGAGACTTCAAGAGATTTCCACGACGCATGCGCGAGAATTGCGATCTCCTTCAACTACTTCAGTTAAGTTCTCGCGCGTGCGTCGTGGAAATCTCTTGAAGTCTCGTTTCAGGCCTACAAGGAAGAAAAGGAATAGTCGAATAAAGTCTTTATTTTTGTTTGTTTTTTCGCACAAAAAGTATTCTCGTCGCTTGATAAACTTATAGTTGAGCCACTGTTGCGACATGGAATATCTAAACATTTTCTTTAATGACTTTCTGGGCCGTCAAGTTTCATTCCCTTAGGGAGCCTATGTAGCAGTCATCCACCTCTCAGATTTAATCATAAATATCTTCATTTGTATTCCGAAGACGAACGAAGGCCTTACGGGGTTGGTACAGCATGGGGGTGAGTAATTAATGACTTAATTTTCATTTTTGGTTGAACTAACCCTTTAACACCATTCTAGGAATCCCTAATCCAGATACCACTGTATCAGAATAAAACGCAGATAGAGACATGAAGGAACATGAAATCAAAGCACACGATTGCTACAATTAGTGCTACACAATTAAACGCAATCAACATGAAAACGCGTTTAAACCGATTTGGCTTATTGTGATTATTTTTTATGTGCAGCCTGTCAGTAACGTACGGCTCTGTGATCAGTAGTAAATGCTGCTCCATCTCAATGCACAGCGAGTTTGTGTTGCGCTAACATGCATTTGAAAAAGCAACACACGTCAAACAACTTCCCAAACATGAGAAGCATTTATGAACCTCTTGTCCAACAAAAGATAACATTCAATAAATCAATCAAAGCGTTTCAATCTTCTGGTTATTCAGCTACAGCGATTGTATGATGCCCATTGCCCATAGGGATTTTCTGGATCTACTTCTGCGGCGGGGCAAATTTGGAGTTTCTGCGTGAGAGCGCCCTCTGGCTTTCAGATGGAGCAGCATTTACTACTGAGAACAGAGCCGTACTTCACTGACAAGCTGCGCATAAAATAATCGCAGCCTTTGTCAAATCGCTTGCGGTTTCATTTCGATTAATCGTGCAGCCCTAATATATTTTCTATTTGTTCTCCTCCAGACATATAATCCATTTTCATGAGAATAAAGCATATGTATAATGGAATGCAAAGGACATAGCTTTTATCACCACACAGACAGTAGCTACAGATAATGTCCGATCACAATAAAAAGTAGGCCTATTTTAAACTCCAGCTTAAATTCGGCTGATAATGCAGCCCTAGAATACCCTTACACGAGCCACTATGACCAAGTGGTACTCACTGAGTCAAATGACGTCCTCTCCAGTTCCTCCTCTCTGGAGCTTGAAAAGGGTGGAGGGATAGAGGGATAGAGTTGTGGGTAGGGTTAGGGTGTGGTTGGATATTCTAGCTCCACCCATTAGACCCAAATTACATTTACTCCTCCTCCCTGGAGCTCTAGCGAGAAGGAGCTCCATGTGAGCTCCACCAGTTGCTCCTCAGTAAGCAGTTTCTCACTACGACTGCACACCAGCGCTCTATCTCATGCATCCCTGCCGCTTATGACATAAAATTTACATTGGTGTATGTGAAAAAAAAGAGTAAAGTTCTACGCTAAATCGACATCAAAAAATGCATTAAAGGCAGGGTAGGCAGGTTTTTTCTAAACATTTTCCCAAATTTGTTTAAACTGTCTTTATATACCAATACATAATTAAAATGTAAGTACTCTGAAAAGGAGAGTATAAAAATCGAGTGTCTGTAATCCTCTCAGGGCCGCAATAAACACAGCTACTTGTTTCCATTCGGAACGAATGAAATGATTGGCTCTGTGACTGTCACTCTCCCTCGATACCATGGCTACCACCCCTGCTGCTACAGGAGCTGCCCACATGTGCGCACCCGTTTGACTCGAGGAGGGGAAGAGGCACGTACCGGCCGGAAGGAAGAATCACAATTATGGCAGAGAAAGAGCAGTCAAAATTCCCAGTACCTGCATATACAGTCAGCGAAGGCAAACACGGCAAAAAAAGGAAGACAGTATTCTGCTTCGCCCTCCTGTCCTTGAGCCAACAATGCGGTACTTGTCTCCGGAGTGTAGTCCTTATCAGAGCCAACAGTGCTTTCATCGTGGAAGCTCTTACATGCAAAACACTGTATATGTTATGAATCTTACAAGAAATTCACCTTCATCACAGTGTAACTGATGGTAACGGGAAAACGTGTATCAATGTTACCTGTTTTTAGCTTTGCCTTATGTACATACAACACCAGGTATGTACTGTTAAAAAAAAGGATGTATTTTATGACAACACACATATAATAGAACCTTTTAACAAGTTATGCACCTATTTGTTGTTTTTGTTTTAATCGTAAATTTGACATTTGGCTTTGTGGAATTAAAGAAATTGCACAAATGCAAACATTTTATGAAACTGGTCTATTGTTAACATGTTCAGGAATGGTCAGATGTCTTTATTGTTTATTGGATCATTTCTCTTCTTTTTTGAATGATTGTTTTTGGTTTCATTGCCTCTAGTACCACCAACACCTACAACTACCACAACAATACCAAAAAAAAAAAAAAAACACTGATTTACCACAGTGTTTTTACACAGCATCCTATCCCAGGATGTCCTTTGTAAAAGAGTTGGGGTTTAACCCCAGCATCCTGGCCATATTGCCCATTGACCTCTGTCCATAATCATGGCCATCTAATCATTCATCCCCATATACTGATTGGCTTCATGACTCTGTCTCCTCTCCACCAATAAGCTGGTGTGTGGTGGGCGTCCTGGCGCAATATGGCTGCCGTCGCATCATCCAGGTGGATGCTGCACACTGGTGGTGGTTGAGGAGATTCACCCTTTCATATGTAAAGTGCTTTGAGTACAGAGAAAACCGCTATATAAATGTAATTAGATTAGATTATTATTATTATTATTATTATTATTATTAATTGTATTTGATGACAACATGCATATACTAAACCTTTTAACGGTTATTAGAAGTTTTAAGTTAATAATGATATAGCTTCAAATTTAGTTTTATCTCATCTCATTATCCCATCTCTAATGAAATGAAGTACCAATTTGTTGTTTTTATTTTTACCCATAAATTGGATAGTTGGCTTCGTGCAATTCAAGAAATTGCACAAATGCAAACATGTTTTACTTTGAAACTGATTTATTGTTAACATGTTCAGGAATGGTCAGGTGTCTTTATTGTTTATTGGATAATTTCTTTCTTCCTTTTTTTTAATATTTTTTTATTGACATTAGCACCACAACCACCACCTACAACTGCAGCACCAACATCAGGTATGTACCATAAAAACTAATTACCAGAAAATGAATTTCATGACAACACATATAATAAATATTTATTTATAGTTATTAAAATGTCAATGATAGCTTCATATTTTGATAGCGGTCCCGTCAACTCTTTCAGGTAAAGTGCAAATTTTGCACAGAATTAGTATTTTTTTATTGATTGTTTTTGGTTTTATTGACACTAGCACCACAACCACCACCTGCAACTGCAGAACCATTATCAGGTATGTACTGTAAAATCAAGTGACCAGAAAATGAATGTCATGTCAACACATATAATAAAAAAAATGTGAGTTATTAAAATGTCAATGATAGCTTCATATTTTGATAGCGGTCCCGTCAACTCTAAAGTTAAGTGCTAATTTTGCACAAAATTTAATTGAAAGCGGGTTTTTTAAGTGTAAATTTGCTTACTGACTTAAATATGGCCGTAAAAAAAAAAAGTGTTTTCATATTCACTGCCATTATTTTACCCTGCTGATTGTCATAAATATGGCGAATTAACAAAAAAAATCGCATGACTGAAATAGATAAATAAATGCACTTGTTTGTTTTTTTGTGTTTTTTAGTTCGTAAAGGGTCAATGACAATAGATCAAGTTTTTGACACCAGTCTCAGCTACCCCAATAGTAATAAGTACAAACTCTATGCTAAAACAATTGAGTCAGCGGTAAGTATTTCAAATTTTGCATATGAAATGTATTGAAAAGGGGATAATTCACTCAAAAATGAAAATTGTCATCATTTACCCTCATGCTGTTCCAAACCTGTATGAGTTTCTTTCTTCTATTGAACACAAAATAAGATATTTTAAAGAGTGTTGGTAACAAGACAGTTGACGAGCCATTGATTTCCATGTTTGTTTGTTTTTCCTACTATGGAAGTCAATGTCTACCGTCAGTTGTTTGATTACCAACATTCTTTAAAATATCTTCTTTAGTATTCAATAGAAGAAAGAAACTCGTACAGGTTTCAAACAACTTGAGGGTGAGTAAATGATGACAAATTTTTTTTTTTTTGGGTGAACTATCCCTTTAATGCAAGGTTTATAATACAGAGTGTATTTTTTTAGGTAAATGTTTATTATTTAACCTTTCATCTATTTCATGTAAATAAAAATGTACATCACAGTCTAACTAGTCAGAGTGTTGGCCAGAACAGAGCCATTTTTTAAGGAAATTGTCATGCTAAATCACAATGAGTCCTTCCATGTCAAATGAATCAAATTTCAGAAACTTCCCATGGCTCAAATTTTGTATTTAGTTTTTCTGTACAAAGACAAACATAAATAGTGATGATTGATGAAAGCCAAAATATTAAATGTCACAGATGTATATTTACTGAGTAATCCAATAGAGGGAGTTTTGTAGAGGGAGGTCAAAATGACAATTTTCAACTGAGATTTGGTGCCAAATTACAGGGGTGTAAAAACTACTTTAGAAAGATGGAATCATCATTATTTTATTTTTAAACAGAGATTGGTTGGTCTATTTGTAAAATCGGTTAACTTTAGAAATCTTTGTTTCATTATATGACAACAGTGAGTTCTTTTTTCTACAGGCATTCTTCTTTAAACACAATAACTATAAGCTGTTTAAAAAGTTATCTTTAATTGACCATTGAAAACAGGTAAAATTCAACAATTTGAACATGGAACTGTTTTGGAATCCCCATATATCTATGGGACTAAAACTATATAGGGCCTTAAAAGTTAAGATTCCAAAAGAAAACTTCATTAAGAATGAGAATCTAGAAGGATATTAAGATATATTGAATACTTTTAGAGTTCCAGGCATGACAACTTTAGAAAAAGATGTATGGCACTCAGACAGGTATGTTTTATGCAATTGTCCTGAATGGAGATATTCCTCTTTAAAAGAAAAAAGTATCAGCTGTATGCAAAGTGACCCACATTTGGTTTTTGACCACTGAAAATGTGCATAATTGACCAATTTACTCATGACTCATTTACAGAGACTCGTATCTCTGGGATTGAACCATCGAGGGCCTTAAAAGAAGATACCAAAAGAAAAGTTTGTTAAAAACCATCATCTAAAAGGATATTAAAGCTGCAGTCTGTAGCTTTTTTTGGGTTAAAAATTATCCAAAATACATATTTGAGAAAATACATAATTAGCCAGTGTTCAAAACGATCTGCTTGCCTTAGCTCGATTCAAAGCGGTAAGCTTGTAATGATGTTTTTAATTCCAGTGGTGCTGGTGGATTTACACGGGAGATTCGAGCATGTCTTTGCGTCATTACGTCACATCTGTACACATAGAAGTCTCGGCTAGTAGGCTATATTGCGTGTGAGGATGTTTGAGGTGGAGATTTATAGCCTTTTCTCACAGCACTTGATATAATTAAACTTATTAATTTGATGGCGGATCCAGAAAGGTTCAAACGACAATTACCAGTGACAACAGATTCACCCGTTGAAAAAAATGCAAAAGACTTCGTTCGGACTTCGGAGTGGCTACAGAAAAAAAGAGACTGCAACCGGCCTATGCGAAAACAAGGATACATATCGGAAGGACATTACATGTAGTCATGCACTGCTGACGTTGTTAACATTAACAATTTGAGAACAAAGTATAATTTGCACGGTTTTTCGTGATATGATAACTTATAAGCGATTGTTAGATTTAATCAGCGCGATTTACTGCAATGTCAGAACCAGAACAAGAGTGGATGTTTCTTACTAGTTCAGATGACATTTTCCGGTGAAATTCTTATGTTGGTCATACTTCCAAAAAGAATAATCTGTGATTCTGAATGCCAGTATCCACACCGGCGCGGTGATTGACAGCTCCACACTCTCCGCAAACATTGTGTTCATCCGCGCTGTGCCGTGTCGAGGGTGTTGAAGTACAACTCAACTCACGTAAAGTTGATAATTCCGCGAATAACTGCAATTGCAGATTTCGAACAGAGATGGCGACAAGAGGAAAAGCTGCGGACTGCAGCTTTAAGATATCTTTCATTATTCTTGAGTTACAGGCATGCAAACTTGAGGCAAAAAAAAACAACAACACAAAAAGTGCTTTTTGCCATTTTTGTCACTGTTGGCATATAATTAAACAAAGATTGCTAGTCAACACATTTTACAAATAGACCTACCAATCTCTGTAAACATAAAAGAATGATGCTGCCATCTTTCTAAAGTCATTTTTACACCCCTCTAATTTGATAAATTAATTAATTAGATAAATTATTTATAAAAATCTATAGATCTGTGGTTCTCTTAATTAAATCTTGAAAACTATATCTTTTTTTTTCAGTTTTATCATTGGTCTGATATACTTTCTAATGTACACTGGTTACACTTACTTTTTACAGATTGATACAAGTTACAAAACTGTGTCTTCCTACAGTAAGGATTCAGTAAGAGTCACTGGCTTCAGGTAAGGTCTATAATTAAACATTCACTCAAAAAGTTCCATTTTAGTTTTTACCTCTTGTTAAAACAGTGTTTTCTCGTTGTTGTGGTTTGTTTGTTACTCCATAGGCCTGGTAGCATTATAGCAGACTATGAATTTAATGTAAAAACCAACAGCCTCAGCGACCCCAACGGCGATGATTTTACATCAGCAAACTTGAATGTTATTAAAACTCTCCACGAGGCTGGAATCCCTGTGGCTCTGAGTGCTTTTTCTGAAAGTGGTAAGGCTTGTCATTATCTAATCTTAAACATTTTAAACACAGTTCTATTCTCCCCTATGAATCTGTCTGAATTTTGCTTTCAGAACAAAAGAACCTGTCAACTGCAGAAAAATGGTATCCCTTTCAAATGATGGAGCTGAGATGTATTCGCCCAGCGTCTGTTCAGGGTGAAATGACATGGACAGTGAATGGCCAAGATCCTACACTAGACACCCTTAGATACTTCATTTCACCAGACCGTAGCACTCTCATTGTGAACAATGCTACCGAGAGAGACAATGGTGAGTCACATCATTTATCTTTGTCCTATCAATGATATTTTACATGACTGAGGCCATGTCCACACGGACACGGGTATTTTTATAACCGGAGTTTTTCCTACAGCGTTTTTAAAAAAAAATCCCGTCCACACATGCTCGGTCTCCGTCTACATGAAAACGTAAAAACACACAATCAAGCGCGGTCAAGAGCATGCCACGCCAGCAGGCGGCGATATAAACCTTAACCCTAAAGCCACGTTGGCCAATCAGAAGCGCAAATCTGATGTCAAACACAGCTGATAACGGCGCACACTCTGACGTCGCAAGGCAAAAACCCCGGTTTCACTGTCTACACGACAACACTGTAACCGGCGTTTCTGAAAATCCTCACCCTGGCAGGGGTTTTCAAAAATGTTCGGTTTCAGTGCGTTTTCGTGTGGACGAACGGCCGAACCGCGTAAAAAAAGTCACGGTTATAAAAATACCCGTGTCCGTGTGGACAGGGCCTGACTGATCAGATATATCAACCTCAAATTTGGAACACGACTTGTTTAGATTTATGGCTTTGATTTTCTAGCAGTTTTAGAGTTTAACATGTTTCATAAAATATCATTATATTTTATATAAAATATATATAAAATTATATAACATTTTTATAACATTATATAAAATATTGTTCATAAATCATATTCATAAACTTAAACCTCTATAACTTTTTTTTTGTTTCACTTTTTAAACATTTTTTTTTACTTCAACAATCTGCCAGTGCTCTTCTTTAAAATTATACCAAACACATTTTTATGACAGTTTTTTAACACAGACATTTTCTTTTAATCACAAATGATTTACTTTTAGCTTCGGACCAAGGCTGTATCTCAGTACTAGTTTTACTTGATCTTAGTGCTGCGTTCGACACTATAGATCACACAATACTCTTAGATCGACTACAAAATTACACTGGTGTTCAAGGACAAGCATTAAGCTGGTTCAGGTCATACTTATCTGACCGCTACCATTTCGTCTACTTAAATGGAGAAAAATCGATCATAACTTCGGCAAACTATGGAGTGCCGCAGGGATCTGTGTTAGGCCCTTTATTATTCTCAATATATATGCTGCCACTTGGTAATATTCTAAGGAAACATGGAATTAGTTTCCATTGTTATGCTGATGACACTCAAATATATATTTCATCACGGCCAGATGAATACGCTAAATTATCCAAATTGACCGATTGTGTTAAAGATATAAAAGATTGGATGACGCGTAATTTTCTTTTATTAAATCCAGACAAGACAGAGGTAATACTTATCGGTTGTAAAAACCGTCCACAAAACCTTTCACAGCACGACTTTAACATAGTAGGATGCCCTGTTACTTTATTCGCTACAGTAAAAGACCTGGGTGTTACATTAGACTGCAACTTGTCTTTTGAAAAGCATATTTCATATGTTACAAAAACAGCCTTTTTCCACCTTAGAAACATTGCTAAGCTACGTAACATGCGTTAGGTAACAACATCAGTCTCTGATGCAGAAAAGTTAGTTCATGCATTCATGACCTCGAGACTAGATTACTGTAATGCTTTATTAGCTGGTTGTCCTGCATCTTCAATAAACAAGCTACAGTTAGTCCAAAATGCAGCCGCTAGAGTTCTTACTAGATCAAGAAAATATGATCATATAACACCGATTTTATCATCACTTCATTGGTTACCCATAAAGTTCCGTATTAATTACAAGGTATTGCTTTTGACTTATAAAGCTCTAAATGGTTTAGCTCCAGTTTATTTAACGGATCTTCTATCGCCCTACCATCCATCGCGCTCTTTAAGATCACTAAATTCGAGGCTTCTGGTCATTCCTAGGATATCCAGATCCACCAAAGGAGGCAGAGCATTTTCACATTTAGCTCCGAAGCTCTGGAATAGCCTTCCTGATATTGTTCGTTGCTCAGACTCGCTCTCACAGTTTAAAACTAGACTGAAGACCCATCTATTTAGCCAGGCATTCATATAAATTTTTTATCTTACAGTTACTGTAAATTCGGCCTCTAGTTCATAAACGCCAGAGGAGAACTGGCCCCCGACTGAGCCTGGGTTCTCCCAAGGTTTTTTTTTCTCCATTGGGTCATCTGATGGTGTGTTAGGACACCATTAGGTCACTGGATGGAGTTTTTCGGTTCCTTGCCACTGTTGCCTTTGGCTTGCTCAGTTGGGGATATTCAAATTAATTAACCAATCATACCATTGATCAGCTCTACCAAACTTGGATGTCTTTTTTTTCCCAGTAATAAACAAACATTGTTAAGTTGTTCTGATTGATACTGTGAAGCAGCTTTGATACAATCTGTATTGTGAAAAGCGCTATATAAATATATTTGACTTGACTTGACTTGACTTAAATTGACGCACAAGGGTTAATTAATATTAATACGTCAGCCCTTCCCCTTGTACTGTTCATAAACTGAAATCCTGTGTATTGTGCAGATGTGCTTGAGATGTATTGTCTTGCAAAAATTAAGCCACATTTTAAACTCAGTTTTTATATTAATCTTTTAATATCAATGAATGAATAATCCAGAGATCAGTTTAGTAGGAGAAATGTCAAAACTGAAATGTCCACAATTTAACATCAGGATATGATTAGAAATAATAGAAAGTTCACTTGAAATGTAAATAAATAAATTTGATTAGTAATGTTATTTTTGCTCAATTCACAAGCACAAAAAAACATTATTTATGTTTTCACTAGTTTGATAAGTTAGTTGACTAGATAGATGCATGAATAGACACTTGGATATTAGTGTAAGGGGCAAATTAAGGCACCTTTAGCTGTTTTAAATAATGCCAGGTGTTAAAACCATAGTGACTTATATCCTGTATCAGAATTTTTTTTAATAATTTTTTTTTTATTGCTAGCTAGAGAGCCTACTGTACCCTACTGTATAGGAATATCAGCCGAAAAAGATGTGAGATAAAAGAAAAGTGTGTGTCGGGGGAGAAAATGTAATCGCATGTCACATGACCGTAAATAAGAGAATAACAACATTAATTTTAGGATTTTTCGTACACAAAAATCATACAGGGTTGGAGTTATGATAAGTTAAGTAAATATTGACAGAATTATCATGCTATTGTACAACTTCAGGCATATATTGTTTTCATTTTGAGCATATTTAAAGAAAAAAGCGTAAACAGAAGAACTAAACTAAAGAAAGTAAACCAATTTAAAATCATTGCTTTTTTGCTTAAGAAAATAATAACGTATGCATTTTTTCACTTGCAGGTAGATACTCCTGTATTATTAATAGGGCCCCATTACCTTATATTCAGTGGCAAAATATAACTCTTGAACCACGTCCCAATATCCTGTTGAATATGATGGATACAAAGCTTCAGTGTACTGCCCAGACAATTCAACTGTCTTGCTGTGAAGATAATTACGGTGTTGTGTGGGATAATGAGACTTCAAAAGGTTGTACATACAGATATTTATATGTATTGCTATTTAGTCTTACAAAGTTTTGCACTGAAAAAAAACAGGGAATGTTTTAAATATGTTTTAACTATTGTATTTACTCATTTTATGCAATCAGATGGCAGCAGATGTCTCGTATTCAATTATCAAATCCACAGTGATAATTGTGGGGAAAACATCTTTACATGTCGAATCAAGAACCAACCAGCAGTACAAACTTTCAGTTATAGCTGGAAAAGTGTCACAGTTGACACAGTCACAGGAAGTAAGCCTTAAGTGTTTCATTCTTTACATGATTCAGCAGCAATTTCATTTATCTGTTGTAGTTGTCTAAAACAAATAATTGATTTTTTTTTCTGACTTGCAGCATTTGCCTGTAGTGACTTGAATGGAGTTGGAAAAATTGGTGAAACTGTGACAGGAGCCTGTGAAAACACCAAAGAAGGCAACATAACTTATCTGTGTACATCAGAGGGATGGAGTAAAATAGAGGACAACTGTGTAGTTAAAGACATCAAAGACCTTCAAAGGAAAGCTGAGGTAATCTATTGGTTGTCTATTTATTATTAAAAAAGAAAAAAGAAAGAAAAATATGATCCATTTGAAATATTTCTAAAATTTCTTGTTTTATATTTGTAATTTAGTTCTTGACTGAGGTTCAGATACCAGATTTTGTGGCTCAGCTCAGTAATGCTACAGTGAAGAATAATCTGGAGATAACACAGTCTCCTGTGACTGTCCAAACAATTGTTGAGATACTTGTACAAATTGCTAAAATCTCACAAAAAATTACCATCGATAAGATTGTGATGGAGGTATGTATATTCAAGTTTTTTGTGCAAATTGTGTGTTCCTCACAGAAAAAAAAAACGTTGTATAAAACTTGCTTGTATAAATTTGTTGTATCTAGTGTATTGAATATGAATATTGAATACATATAGCATGTATATCATATAACATGAGCAGTATTTTTCAAAAGCAAAAAGATAATGCAAATCTTTTCATTGAAAAAAAAGTCATTAGTCATATTGATGCATCATACAGATTTTTTTAAACAATCTTTTGAACTCTTTTGATTCTTATGAGTTAAATGTTTATCATTTCTTTATTTTAAAATCGAATATATATTTATGCATTACAAAATTGGATTGGAATAATCTTTATTGTTCAATCTGATTAAATACAACTGTTTCTACTAAACATTAATTACTTTTTACAGGGTTTTCTTCAAACAGTGGACATCCTTGTATCAAATGATACCATTAATTCATGGAAAAAAATGAATAATAACAGCACATCAGGAAACACCAGCATTGAACTTCTGGGCGCTATTGAGAATATGAGTAAAAATCTCACAGAGGACGATTTTACGATTAATAGCACAACATCCCTTGAGTTGAACAGAACAGTAGTAACTACATCATATAGTGGAACATCAAAACTGTCACACTCAACTACTGAGATTCTGATACCACAGGTTTTTAAACCAACCTCCTTAACCATCATCGTCTTCTCAAATCTTGACAAAATCCTACCTACTCGTAATATTAGTAATAATGACAGGAAGAAATCAGTTTCCCTCATCAATGGAGATGTGGTAGTTGTTAAGGTTAACCAAATGGTTAACAACATTTATTTTACTTTTGACTTTACGAATGCATCTTTGGGAAATCCTCAGTGTGTCTTTTGGAACTTCAGTCTTGACGCATGGGATTCCACTGGATGTGAAGTAAAGCCCTCAGTGAACAAACCTGGCAAGATTACATGTAAATGCAACCACACAACCTCTTTTTCAATCCTGATGTCCCCATTTCCTGATGAAAGTGATCTCTTGGCTTACATAACATACATTGGCGTAGCTATTTCAATGGTCAGCTTGATTTTGTGCCTCATTATTGAGAGTATCGTGTGGAAGTCAATGACAAGAAATGACACATCCTACATACGACATGTGTCCATAGTCAACATTGCCGTCTCCCTGCTGATCGCAAACATCTGTTTTATCATTGGAGCCGCAGTCGCAGAACAAGAGCAGCCAACATCAGTGGGTCGCTGCAGTCCAGCGGTTTTCTTCATGCACTTTTTTTACCTGGCTCTTTTCTTCTGGATGTTAATTTCAGCGCTGTTGCTCTTTTACCGTACAGTCATGGTCTTGTCCCAAATGTCAAGGGCCAGAATGATGGCCATTGCCTTCATAGTCGGTTATGGTGCGCCTTTGCTCATAGCGGTCATTACTGTTGCGTCGACAGCTGGACCTCAGAAATATATCACGAAACAATTAGCATGCTGGCTGAACTGGAATGAATCTAAGGCCCTGCTGGCATTTGTGATTCCAGCTCTCACTATTGTAGCCATAAACCTTGTGGTTTTGATTGTGGTTCTGTATAAGATGTTGAGGAGAGGAGTTATTACCACAACTCAACCGGATGAAAAACATGCCCTGGTGGTCATTGCCCGATGTGTGGCCATATTGACTCCTATCTTTGGTCTAACATGGGGATTTGGAATTGGAACCATGTTGTCCCGTGACCGTGGCATTCATGTGGTGTTTGCACTCCTCAATTCACTGCAGGTATCACTTTCTGTCTTTTTGTTTTGACTTTATAGGTAATATTTAGCTTTTTTAAATGCTAACTTTAAAGCAATAGTTGTAACACAAATAATGCAACAATTATGATATTCTCTAATTACAACAATCCATTTTAAAGCCTCACAAAAATGCAATAAGTTTTTTCCAATGTTGTGAGGATATGAAATTAATCAGCATTGCATCTATTGTTATTTACTCAAAAATATTTTTCTCATATTTTTGTAACACTTCTGCAGGGATTCTTTATATTGGTGTTTGGAACGCTTTTAGACAGCAAGGTATGAATGGATTTTTATCACTTTGCAATTTGACAAACCATTGTGTCAAATTGAGTCGATCATTGTTAAAATGATCTTAAAGGCATTCAGTTCTACCCGCAGTGCTTTAATTCATTTTGTAACATATGGTTACAGATCCGTGAGGCACTGGCAGGAAGGCTGTCACTAAGGAACCTTACCAGCTCTAACCCTACCAGGGTAAATGCCAACAAAACAATGCATCTGATCCATGAGTTGTTCCTAATGATAGATGTACTCAGTTTACAACTGATATCTTAAATCTCTGTATGACAGAGTACTAGTGCAGGACCATCATCTTCAAGTGGGCCGGGTTTCTTTCAAAGGATGCGTAGGAGAAGAAGTAAGTTTTGCAATTAAAATTGATACATTTGAATGTATATATGATATGACAAGAATACTTTAAGTAACATGCAAATAATTATTTGCAGATTATGTACAACGTACCTAAATCCAGCGCTGTCTCAGCAGCAATATCTTAAAACAGCTCTGGAGGCTCAGATACTTTTATGAATGCATAATCAGCTACTTCATTAACTATTAGTCTACTTTATTAAATATTAAACAGCCTTTTCCAAACAAGTTTTCAACACTGCAAGTATATGTAAACTGTACAATGTTACTAATTTCTGAAGTAAATTGTAAAAAGAATGTTCTGAAGTATTAATAAAAATGGCTTACAGTCTACAGATCTAATGTTTTTCTCAGTCGCTTTGGTACATTTCTCTGTAAAACAGTAAGTGCATTTCTCAAAACAATTCGTACAAATAGCAAAACACCATGGATTACCTGCAAAAGCCAGTCTCTTGCTCAAAACCCTTAGTTCATCCCTCAAAAGTAAATATGTGTCAATGAACAGTGCCATCAGAATGACAAGTCCTTGGGTCAATATATCAGTGCTGGAGGGATGTTCTGATGTAAACTATGGCTAAAGTTTTGATGACAATTATTGTAAATTGTAGGTTACACCTTAGTGTATGTGGGTGTTACGTCCCTATTTACGTTGTCTAGTATGGAAGAATTCATTGGACTTTAATATTTGTAACCCACAGAAGACAATCTACAAATGTGTACAATGATGCGCAAATATTTCACTATCTGCACATGTGTATATTTACATTTGTGATTTGTAAAATCATATCCACAAAAATACAGGGTGATGTGTACAACACAAAACTGTTTTTACACATTTGCAGATTACTTCCTGTGAATTTGTGGGTCATAGGCTATTACCTTTGTAAGTTCCTTTTTACACATTTGTGGAATTTTGTCCAATGTATACTGCGGAGATCTGTAAATAAACATATACACAAATATCTCACTATTTGCAAATACACACAATTAAATCTGTACAAATATCTTTTTATTTCACATACAAATTGTGATTTACGCATTTGTGGATCCATTTCTACACACAAAACTGTTTTTACACATTTGCAGATTACTTCCTGTGAATTTGTGGGTCACGTTACATTTGTAAGTTCCTTTTTACACATTTGTGGAATTTTGTCCAATGTGTACTGCGGAGATCTGTAAATAAACACATACACAAACATCTCATATCCTTAAACATGTATTTTTACATTTGTGGTGTGTAAAATCATATTCACAAAAACAATGTGTAATTTTGTAAATACACACAATTTAATCTGTACAAATATCTTTTTATTTCACATACAAAGTGGGATTTACGCTTTTGTGGATCCATTTCTACACACAAAACTGTTTTCACGCATTTGTGGATTGCTTCCGGGCAATTTGCAGGTCACGTGACATTTGCAACTCCTTTTTACCAGAGCCGTTAAATATGAGAGTTGCGACACACTTTGATCTCGCCGCCACGTGGTCACGTGGTTCATGTAGCTCTACATAGTTCCAAACAAATCCGCGTTGCCAATGGTTTTTAAAGCGGGGCAGACAGCAGCAGCTATATTTGCAGCAATAATCGGTAAATATTGACGCATAATGTACATTGATTATTACGTTGACACTTAAATGACTTGGATAATATAATTTTTTTTCTGGGGAGTAGCAGAAACACAGCATTAATACGTTTTTGTATTTATTTAGGAGGGAAATGGGGTGCTCCCATAACGTAGAATACAGCAACTACCATTTGCAGCAAATTTCTGTAAATATGATGGAGAGTGTGGTCAGTTTGAAATTAAACTGGAGATATGGTTACTGAGTGGAATGATTCATAACATTAACGTTACTGTTAAAGGGACACTATGCAGCTTTTTTAGCTTAACTGAACAGCTTCAGAGTTATTGAAATGGTTATATAACTTCTTTCGGGTTGAATGGTGGGCGTCTCGACCAGCCCCGCCGCTCCCACCACGCGCATCACGCACTGTGCGTAGGGCACCAATGCTGAGGGGGCACCAAAAATAGCCTAATGAAAAATCAATCATATCGCGTAGTCATGATAATTATAATGCCGATATTATTTCAGTATATAAATATTATTAGGCACTTTTTAGGGATGTATATAACAAAACAGGTGGAACAAGAGTATTTAATTGCTCTAGAAAGTAACGATGGCGCCGCCGCCTCAGTGATCCGTTGGATTGCGCGTTAAAAAGTTAAACTGGCAAAAATAAACTTTTTTTTTCTCGGGGGTCTGGGGGGGGGGGGGAGAATCATAAAGGAATTATGCTTAGGGCACCAAAATGGCTAGCAGCGGTACTGGTCTCGACCCCCCCTGGTGCCTGTGAGCGCAAAAATCTCACTTGCAACTTCGGTGCGGCGGGCCGCCGTGCTCAGTGTCAGGAAGTATCGCGTGATATCAGCTCTCGCGATGTAACATATTCCTTTACGGCAACTGCACACATACACACAGGAACAAGGTATAGAGGGATGGAGTTTGACACACTATCGTCATGGCTGAGCCGGCATATAAGATGCAGAAAGCTAGGAAAGCATTGTCGGAGGAACAGAGAAAGAGGAAACGGCAGACTGACCGAGCGAGGAGTCGGACACGAGCATAGGCATAATTTGCGGGTGTGTTATGTCCCCATTGAAACCTCTCGCGGCACGGATGTACCATTACAAACAAATAAAACATCTCCAGGTAACTCTAGTAGAGCATTCATTTCGTTTGTTTGTTAAATAAGAGGCGATCTGAAATGTGTTATTTTTTAAATCAAGTGACCAAAGTGCTCGTTGCCTCTGCGATCAGTGGTGCAGATAAGTTAGTGTTCTGTTGTGACGCGCGCACTGTCTTCACCATAGACTGCACACGGAGGCGATGGTGAAATCACAAAACCTAATGCACAAAAAACATGTCCCTGCTTGAAATTCAACCACTAATAAACAATCGGTTTTGATGAGGAAAATAAACTATACTACTAGTACCGATTAGAACCCAGAACCTCTGACACACTTGGCAAAAGTTCTGCCTCTGGACCATTAAAGTTCATGGGATAATTGTCGGATCTATGTATTTAATCACGTGAAAATTCTCACCACTAACAACATATATTATATCTCATTAAACGACAAATTAAACACAATGTACTATTGTATACTATGTAATAGGCCATGTCACGCTCTGAGTGATTGGTATTTACGACAGTAACGTTAAATTCAAGTACTCCACAGCAACTCTAGGGGTCGCTGTTTGACAAAAACGGGATTCCTGCATAATGCCCCTTTAACGGGATTAACTTCAGTAGGCTATACATTTACATACAGTAGCTACACAGTACATCGTATGCATGTATTTGTGTGCGTTCTGATGAATGGTTTGGTTTGACAGGATGTAGGGGTACATTACCCATACTTAAATGAATCCTAAAACGTTAATGTTAGATCGTATTTATAATTATCTCACTCAGTAACCATCTCTCCAGTTACACACACACACATATACATACATATATATATATATATATATATATGCATACTCTACCAGCCAAAAGTTTTGGATCAGTAGGCTAAGATTTTTAATGTTTTTAAAATAAGTAATCTCTTCTGCTCACCAAGGCTGCAAATTGCAATTTATTTGATTAAAAAAAAAATGTATTTTTTAAATATGACAATTAAAAATAACTATTTTCTAGTGTCACATGATCCTTCACAAATCATTCTAATATGTGGATTTGATGCTCAAAAAACATTCATTATTACGATCAATGTTGAAAACAGTTGTGTACAATTATTTCAGGATTTTTTGATGAATAGAAAGTTCAAAAGAACAGTGTTTATTTGAAATAGGATCTTTTGTAACATTATAAATGTCTTTACTGTCACTTTTGATCAATTTAATTCATCCTTGATGAATAAAAGTATTGATTTACTTAACTTTTATGTCAATAAAGCCCTTTGAATTGAATACATTTTGTTGTGTTTTGAATTTTGGAGGGAAGGGGTTAGTGAAGTGTTGGTCACGTAAGATATAGCTGCAATTAACCTATTATCTTCCAATAAACATTAACTAAAACTGGCTACATAAAATATAACTACTGACTAGATTCACGAGAGGTCGGCTAATGTGTGTAAAAGTTAAAAAAAAATACAGTAATTTCATTAATTTACCAGCGAGCGTACTTCGGAAACACTGAAAATGAATGGGGTTCAATGCTGGAACTATCAGTGTTTGGAACTATTGGCTGCTCCACGACACGCGTTACTTCCGCATTCCAAAGTTCCTATGGCAGTCTATGGGAGTGTCGCAACTCTGTTTTTCAACGGCTCTGCTTTTTACACATTTTGTGGATTTTTGCCCACTCTGTCCCGCTGCGATCTGCAAAAGGAGATTTGGCGTACGTGTGAGAGCAGTTAATTAGCCACACCAGCAGGTGGCGGTAGCGACATTTTCTCCCATGAATTGAGAGGATATCGACTGCACAGTCTATGCCACTGCAAGGAGATATCAATCATCGACTGTGGTTTTTTTTTTTTTTTTTTTTTTTTTTTTTTTTTTATTGAACAGAAAAGCACAGGGGATACATCAAGCACAAAAATAAATAAAATAAAAATAACAGTATACTCAAAGACAAAGTAAGCAAGGCAGTAAATAAGGGACAGTCCAATAAACAACAAATAACAAATCACAAAACATGCACATAAATTCAGGAGGTGATTTACTATGAAACCATAATTTCTTTGAGCAACAAAGTAGTTTTAGCAGCTTTCTTATTAGCTGATAAACAAAGAGAGTCATAAAATCATTTTAAATCAACACAAAAAAAGTTTAAAGTTGGGCTTAGATTCAGTTACTTTACATTTATGAAGATGAAATTCACTGCATAAAGTAAGCAGTTTTAATCTGTCATCCATCTCCTTTGACCCCGAGTCCCAAATCAAAAACAACACATTAACAACCTCAAAAGTAAATAGTTTGTAATGGGCAGAAAAAATAAGCCAGGCTAATTTTTTCCAAAACTCCTTTACATAATCACATTCAAAAAACAAATGTGGTATTGTTTCAAGATTAGAATTACAGAATGTGCAGTGTGAAGAGATTTCCAACTTAAATTTAGAAAGAAGAGAGTTACAGGGATTTACAGTAATTTTGTAGAATTTTAAAGTGGAGCTCTTTCCACTTGTTAGGTAACAGAAACCTATTAATACCAGTCCCTGTATTAATGGTAGAAAGAGAAGGATAATTTAATTTCCATTTGAAAAAAGCTTTGGGATGACAGCTGATCTTCCTAATAAGAAATCTTCTAATCCAAAAATTGTTACATTTGCCATTGGAAATCTCCAAACCCCCAATAGATAACTGGGGCATTTCACAAATGGATGCTCTGTAGCTACAGTATGACCTAACCATATGCAAAAGTTTAGGAGAAATAGAATTAATAACCCAGTTATAAACTGCAGGCGAGGAATTCACTCCAAAAAGATTGATAAATTCATTGTAGGAATAAAAGCTGCCATCCTTGTTAAACAAATCCAAAACAAAAATCACACCTTTGTCAACCCAATCCTTAATAAAGATAGATTTTTTTTCCACGCAGCACATACTGATTATTCCATAGAATACTTCTATGAGGGGAAAAATTGTGGCAAAAGGCAAGCTTACAGGCCTCCAAGGCTTGCTTATGAAAATTAGCACGCTTGAACGGAAGTTTGTTACATTTAAAATCGCAAGACAATAAAAAAATGTAACCCCCCACTGTGGGTTGTTTTCAATCAGTAGGTGATGGTGATAAAATGAAGAATCTTCAACCCAACGCTCGTGATCCAGGAGCGGGTTCATCCTCGTCATCTCCAGGTAAATCTGCGATGCCTACAGTTTGCTAACGTTGTGTTAGCTGTGGTAAGTTAGTTGGGTAACGTAAGCTCGCGTTAAATCGAGATATTTTAGGTGTTTCACAGTAATTGGTAGTTCACACTACAACTGTAAATAACTAGACATTAATTGATTTTATACCCTACAATAGGTTGGACAAACTGATTAATCCAGGTGTGCCTGATTATTGTTACTGAGGCCAGGCACACCTGGATTAATCAGTTTGTCCATTAATGGCAGACAGGAAACAAGGGGCTGGCTGAAGTTCAGGAAGTAGTGAAGCTGTTCATAAAGCCAATTAGCTCAGCTCAGGAGCACACTTTCAGCCAGACTCATCCAGCCCTGTGTGCCACAAAGCTTAAGGAGGCTCATTCTTGCCATCTGCTATCTTACTCAACATCTACAGCATCCAGCTTACCAACACACTGTGTTTTGATGTTAATTTGACTGTTATTGAACATAGCATAAATTGTTATTGTCTAGTATCTGTGTATATTGACTGTGTAGGCATTTATATATGTACATAGAATTTTAAGCAGATTCTCATTGTATTTTGCTCTGTTTTACTTTCCTGTGCTGCTGTGCCAACTTGAATGTCATATGAAATTAAATAATATTTAATATTTCAATAAAATTATTTGAATTGAATTTATTTCAGGATAACCCCTTGAGATGTATTATCTCATTTTCGAGGGGGTCCTTCAACATATAAGTATGTACAGACACAAAAGTTAACCACACAGTTACAGATTAACATAAACGCAATACACGGTCATAAATAAAACAATAACTCACTCACCTGCCCTTACCCTTACAATTAATATAGTAAACAAATTGAAATACAAAGCACAAAATGATCAGCAGAATGCATTAAACAAGTAATATGTCTGTATCAATATGCCTTATGATAAATGTAACATAAAGGATGTCATATTACAGGGACGAGAACAATGTGTAGTTATTGAGCATGTAAAATCTGCACCATGTAAAATTAAGCCCGGAATCCCTCAGGGAACCATACTGGGGCCTATTCTGTTCAGCCTGTATGTGAACGAGCTGCCTGAAGTGTGTCCTGAAGTTGGTCTTCAGATGTATGCCGATGACACTGTGGTTTATGTGTCCGGCAAAAGCCCTGTTGTTATCGGCAATACACTGACCAAAAGTCTTGAGAAAGTGTTTAATTGGCTAAACAAATCGTGTTTAACACTTAATCTGAAGAAAACTAAGTCAATGTGTTTTTCGATAAGAACTCGGACAATAAACGACCTTAACATTACAATGAATGGCGATCTAATCGATCAGGAAAAATATTTAGGAGTGATTTTGGATTCTCAGCTAAATTTTAAAAGTCATGTCAAAAACATCTCGAGAAAAATGAAGGCCAGTATGAACTGTTTTAGAATGATAAGGAGCAGTCTAACATTTGAATGTGCTGATGTCTTTCTGAACACTATGATCTTGTCCCACCTATCGTACTGCACCACTGTTTGGTCTCAGACCAGCCAAACTACCCTAAAGCCTATTGAGAGGCTTTATAACCGTGCCCTAAAAATTTTTGATAAAAAGCCCGTTCGATTCCATCACTGTAATATTTTAAGTAAACATAAAATCTTATCTTTTGTTAATTTTGTTAATTTGAAACACCTTATGTTGTTTTTTAAATGTTTAACTGGACTTGCACCGGGGCCACTTTGTAAATTTGTGAACAGGCTGGAACCCTCCAGATCAACTAGAGCTGCTACACGTGGAGACTGTAAAGTTCCATTTTTTAAATCATCTTTTGCCCAAAACGTTTTTTCTGTGAAAGGAGCCAATCTGTGGAACTGTCTTCCTACAAATATAAAGACTTTAACTAAACTGTCCAGCTTTAAAAAACAAACAAAGGCCTGGTTCATACAACAGCAGCAGTGTGATCATGTCATATGAAATGTAGGTATGCATCTGTTTGAGTTCGAGTGAATGTGTTTATTTACTCATTTTTATTGGTGCTAACTGTTTTCTGGACATTTTATTGTATTTGCTGTTAAAACACCCCATTTCCAAAAGACTGTTCAAATTTTAAGGCTTTTTTATATTTATTATTCTTTATTAGTAACTCAGGATTACACACAAATTATGATCACAGATCCCGAGCATCATAACACCCTTTCTACCGGACTCAAGTGGTGTGTCAAAAGCAAATAGCCGATTATCTTCCCTACTGCCGTAGCAGTTTTAAGGCATGTAAAGCTAACATGTTTGCAATGTTAACAATTTTGCCCATGACGTCTGTTTTCTTCCCTGAAGATATATGACATATAATCTTTATTGACTATGCTGGCTACATGAAAATTCATAATTCGTGATCGCAAAAGGATTCATTGGGAGGTATTCCTGGACACTTTCAAAGTGATGCCTTGGCATGATAAAGTGTTGCATAGGTGTAACTATTAAAAATGGCTACATTGAAACTGTTATGGAAAAGCATCAGAGTAAACTTTTACAATATTTCTTTAAAAAAAATGTTAAATGTATTTTAACAGTCAAATGTTTACCAATATAACAGTATAACAAATGGTACCATACAGACTCAAGCTAACATCAAATTCAAAGCAGCTCATTTCATAGCTTTCTGTGCAAGAAGGTTAGATAATAAGGTGTAAAAGTAAGTAACACTCAATTCTTATATGCTTTAATCACATATTTACCTAATCCATGTTTAGCCAGTTCCTCAAGTTCTATTGTGGGGGGAAGAAAACCATTATCTGGCCCTGGAAGGAGGAAAAGTTTTGCTTGCCAAATAGGGGTTTCCCTTCGGCCACCAGATCCTCCTGTAAACACAAATGCATAACTGTGTCAGTTATATAGCACAAATATAGCGACCCTAGCGAACCCATTAAAAAAGCCATTTGACACAAAATGACCCTAATGCATTTTGACTAATGCATTCTGGCAACCGTTTTGCTTTAAGTTTTAATACATTTAAACAGTTAATGTTACTCCCAGGGTTTCTGCACACTTTTTAAAGTCAAATTTAAGGCTTTAAGACCTTTAAAGACCCGAAGAAATAAAAATTAATACCTTACATTAGGGGTGCGCAATATTGACAAAATATGTCTCGATATTTTCAAAGTTTTGTTGATAAAATGTATTGTGTGTGTGTGTACTGGTAGGTGGCTGGTTGAGGCCTGTTGTTTTAGATATTCATATCTTTCATATTCTATGCAGTGGTCAGTTCACAGCAGTGACAGAAATAAACTTTTTTAATTAACAGGCAATATTTGCAACCTTAAATTGATTTGCAGGGTCATTTTCACCTATATATGAAGATTTTTTTGGTATGCATCACATTTTATGTCAAATTCTAACATTCAAATTAAATTATATTAGAATAATAATAACAATAATACCACTGTTACTTTAAATGTGAAACTAAAACCGCCAGTAGGTGGCGGCAAGTCACTGTCTTTAGGCGTATGAACAAATCGGTTGAATGAATGACTCCCCAAGTGATTGTTCATTGAATCGTTAGAATGATTCGATCAAAACAGATTTCAGGCACACACACAAAAAAATCACTGTCTGTTGCATTGAGACTCTGCTACGGTTTCATTTTAAAATTCTCGTCGGCGAAATACAGGGAAAACAAACACTATTGACAATATAGTTTATAAAATGTAACTCACGATGTTTATTGTCTGTTTAACTTAACTGTTATATAAAATAAATCACATTTTGCTATGGTGCACGGGAAAACGGTCCTCTAGCTGATGTGATATTGTATGATAACAACATAATATGGTATAAATATAAGACAAAAACTAATTTAGGGACCAAACCTATTACTGCACTGACACATCACGCAGTGAAAGCAAGCATGAGAGACAAATGCGATGTCAGCTCGCAGTGCCTCGGCTCGTACATAGTTAAAAGTAAAACAATGATTACAATATCATAATAGACAATGCACATCGCACACCACTACGCACATAAAGAATGAACATACAATTGAACTGACATTTACCAACTTTCTTCTTCTCTCCTGCTGTTCCGCGTGCAGGGGACAGACTTAACTTAATGCTGCCGCGAATGTGATGCGAATTGTCACGTGAACAACCAAATCCACAAAGAAAGAACAAATTAAAAAGTATGCTAATTAGATCGTTTTAATTCTGAAAACATTTAGATATGTCTCAAGGTGACGATATACACAAGGCAACTTTTTGAGCAATCTTGCCTAGCGATTGTTGCTTGGGCACTTCCATAGATATAAACACTAGATGTCGCCTGGCGGCTACGGCAGTTCATTGGAACGAATGCGTCAATAGAGCCGCCATCTTGAAACAGGGGAACCCCTCATCAGCGTCAATGTAGGAAATGCTCTAACGGAAATAAAATCACCATAAATCGTCATGAATGCGATTTTCTAGTTGTTTTGGTTCGTTCCAACGGTCAGACATGTATTTATCATTGAGTCCAGAGAAATGTAAAAAAATTTACAGAATTTCACAATCTTGTAAAATGTAATCCCTTGATGTCTGGTTTTTAGATTTCGTTCGTGTGGACATCCATATGCAGCACAAAAGTCCAGCATCATCCATGAATTCAGCGTTACCTAGCTACTTCCTATGACAAGACCCCTGTTCCAAGATGGCGGCGGTTTTGACGCATGTTTAGAACCCCAAGGCGACATCTAGGCTGTGTCCAAAATCTCCCATTACTCACTATATAGTGGACTATATAGTGAGCTCGCCATTTTGTAGTGCTGTCCGAATGTATAGTGATGATTATTATACTATTATATAAATACTGATATTCTGGTCTATAACTCCTCCCCGAACATCTTGCTGTCCTGTATCTTGCTCTCTCATTGGCTGTCGGTCATCGCCGATGTAGTTTTCAGTCAGAACACTTTCACACAGCAGGATTGTGAATCGCCGACAGGTCCAGATATTTAGCATGCCAAATATCTCACGGGCATCGGCGATTCTCTCAGATTGCATCTTTGCTCATTCACACTGCGTGATTGTCACTCGCGTGAACGAGCAAAGATTTGCCTGTGATTTCGGGCATTTGTCGGCGATTTCTCAAAACCTGTCGGCGAGCCAAAATCGGGGCTAAAATCGTGCAGTCTGAACTCGGATGGGTCTAGACTCTAGACTGTAGAGATTTCATATCCAGTTGAAGTCATTGCATTTATTAATAAAACTTTGCCTTTTACAGCTTCACCAATAATGAAATTTTACAGCTTAACCTCTTTATTTAACATTTACTTTGTAGTTGTTTTTTTTAAGCCTGGCAGTAAGGATATGCACACGGGGTGGCTACGTTGGACAAGCTACAGCCTTTCCCCTCATGGGCTTGAGGTGCCCCTCAAAAGCAGGCAGGGTAGGGTATGAGCAGAACGGAGGAAGGATATCAATTAATGGATATCAATAAAACTTTCTTTAATACAGATCCACTCCAGGTCTTATATTTCTTGCTCACTTCACATTCACACACAGCTAGTGATCCAACACTCGAGTTCATTTCCATCATGTTCACAATCATTTAACATGTGTTGCAGAAACTCTGAAAACTTGGAAGTTCGTATTTAAAAAACAAGTGAGAAAAATGTTACTATTTCCCCAATAATTAAATGTTCTTTAAATAATTACTTTTATTCAAATTCATAGCTGCAGAATTCTTGGTAAAAATAGATATTTTTCAAGATGTATTTTATTTTGCATCCTCTTAGTATGTCACTATGTCACATTTTCATTTTCACAGTCATTTGAGTTTAACTTTTGGGCCTACAACCTCTTTCCCACTGCTAAAGATCAACCTCATTATCATAATAGAACAGTTACATAATCATGAAAGTACAGACAAATATATTGGGACTACAATGGACTACAATTTGTCAACTGTGCACAATTTATATTGTGAAACAAAATGTGAAATTCCTTAAACAGACAGCCTCAAGCAGTGGTGGACAGGCTTGGTGTAGACAAGGTGTAAGAATTATAGCAGCTCACAATAATTGATCATTCTTTTCTGATTTATTATTGAAAAAATTATATAATTTTTTAAAATTGTACCTGTGGATCATAGGAAGGTCCAGAAGGTCAAACACTGTAAAAAAAAAAAAGAAAGAAAGAAAAGAAAAAAACCCGGAAAAGATACCGGTAAAGCACCTGTGAAAATTCAGTACAGACTTTTCTTAGAGTGAGGAATTCCATGAAATTATAAAAATTTAGAATACAGAATTGTGAATACCGGTAATTGTGTTAATTGCTTATATTGGTTCCTATTGGTTAATTGCTTCCTTGACAGTCTCTGTTGTAATTATAGCACCAATCCACAGCAGATTTTAATTTTAATATGGCCACACAGTGTGAATTTTGCATATGTCTGCTGTGTGCCTTTCATGTATGTGTTTACACATTTAGAAGATGATCATTGCTGGATTAGCTTCTGGTTTGACATCAATGAAGGTTTCAGCATATGGTCTTAATATACTGGTAAGGATGTCAATTGTGGTGCTGCCGGTTCGTTTATACTGTGGCTGTAATGCACCTAATGACTTATTTTCAAAACACTCCCCCTCATAATCTGAGGGCTAAAGTTGACTTCTGTACAAGCACTGTTCTTATTCTTTAATGTACAAGTTATTACTATGATAAAAGCTGAGAATAAAAACAGAAAAGAGACTCATGTTTAAAAATAAATAAATGTAGTGTTCATAGAAGATATTATCATTTAGCTTTGTCACCTAAGAATGTTGCAACTTTGAATATAATGGTACATTGCCTTTCAACATTATAAATAGAACAGGAATAGTATAAAGTAATTGGAAATATATCAATGATTTTACCTGGTTCCTTCAATGGAATTAAACCTTCATGGGCATGTTTCCTCATTTTGAATGAGCATGCAAAACAGATACATTTCCATGGATGCTTATTTAACAAACAAATACTTATGAAGAAAACAAGACACTAATTTGCAAGTGTGTTCCCTAACAATAAATCTTTTTAAAACTTCAACTTTTATTAAATGTTTAACTAAATGTATGTAATTATGTTGAAATTATGATGAAAACATACACATTAATAGTTAAACATTACGCAACAGTCCAGATTCATGTTCTCCACAACAGCCAAATAAAGAGGCTCAATGATTTCACCTCAGGCTGTATAAACATGGTCACTGTGTGTTACCACATATTACCATAGTCATGTGTGGGTTAGATGAGCTAGATGCAATAGTGGTCAGAATAACGGGGAAACGTAACCATATCACAGGGGTTTCAAACAACAAATGTAAGAAAATATACAATATTTTTATATTAGTGTTAACATATGATAATATACCATTTCCCCTTAAACTGAGTGGAAAGATAATTTTTCAGATTGGAAATAATAAAAAATTCAGGGTTTTACTTTTACTCACAGTGTGCAGAAGTGGGCACTTTTTAGTATATTTCCAATAAACAAAAAAGTTCATTTGAATTGTGTCTATATGTACCACACAATTTGAAAGGCTGAATTGGAACAATTTTATACACCTCCCACCTGGTATTCAACATTCAGAAACAGCAGAACTTCTTTCTAAACATCTTATTTCTGAAAGTACTGCAGGTTTAAACATGAAAATTATTTATCTAAATCAGCCACAAATGACAATCTAACCAAACATTGAAAGACAAGGCAGGCATGCAGCTCTGAGCTACATTTGTTAGCCAAATCTCAATGGAAAGTCTGAAGCTATGACTATGGTGTGCTAACTTATCCAGGTGGCCTATGGACTTGGAGAATGTAAAATGCAAATGTGAGAGAGAGCTTTGTAAATTAGTTTTCGCCACCCCCACTGCATTCGTCAACTTTCCCTAATTCTCATTCAGCACCCCATTTCACTCAAGAAACTGGTTCTTCACAGGGAACATGTTATTATGACAGATAGCATTGCTTAAAACTTGCTGATCCTCTCTTTTAAAATGCAGACTGTAAGGTCAGTATTTATTTATTTTGTTCGTATGTCCATATGTCCTTTTGTCTATTATAAAGGTACAGCAGCTAAATACGATTATTAAAAGTATGGTGTAAAAAATTATCTATCTCACAATATACATACTCTCATCTTACTATATATACTATAATTTTGATGTTCAAAGAATAATCAGTTCACCAAATAATTGTAATCCTCATTGTGTTTTTTTATCTTCAAACAAATGTAGAATTATTTTTTTTTATGTAAGATCTTTGTTCAGCTTCTGTAACAATTATTGAAAGGAAATGCTACTTGTGAAATTATTTAGCTGCTGTTCTGAAAGGCAGCACTTAGCTTTGTTGAAGTTTTTTGCAGTTTTGTGGTTTGATGATGATTAAGTGAGAGATGACATGGACAGTTTATACTATATAAACTGTACTATATAGTTCGAATTTGAATAATAGATATTTGCGCAAACAATTTCACTAAAGTGCAGGAAAAGTTTTCACTTTTAAGTTTGTTTTAGAGGTAGGCATACATTTTGACTGTCTTTTAAAGAATTCAATGCAATCTCCCTAATAGGATCAAGACACTGTCTGGTGCAGGAATGCTGCTTTTTGCTGCACTGTTCATTTTTAGCCAGGTAAATTCATAAAGGAAATATACAGGATAACAGATTTTGTCCCAAGTAAAACAAATACTGTAGTAATCGCCTGAATGCCATCTACAAACTGCTAATTTATTTAAATATATTGTCTATGCTGTATAATATTTTCTAACACATAAGAATCCCATTCTTGTCATTACGCATCATGATAATTTCTTTACTAAAAAAAAGCAGAAGCAGAACAAAAATACTCACTATCTTCTTCTTCTGTTACCCAACAGACTTCACATGTGGGTAAGTTTTCATTTCACTAGACAGTCCTTTCCACAATAATAAAACAAAATCTTGTTTTAAAATCGACAAACTATATACAAAGTTACATCAAACACAAATAAAGCATGTAGCAAATTTATAATTTTGCATTTTATGTTTTCAGGGTCCATAGAAGTGACCCATTGGGCAGAGATCATGATTGAGGGGAATAAAACCCTAAATGTTGCAACCCATCTGCCTGGACTTATAGGAACCATTCTAGATACAACAGGGGTGACTATCACAAATGCTGAAATTGCGGCAGGTAAGAGATGTAACTGTTTTTTCTTTCTGATGTAGATTGTACTCAGATTGTACTCAATAAAGTCTATGTGAAATGTTCAGTATCATTAAACCAGCCTGCCAGATTACATTTCAAAACAGAATAAATATGCTGTAAAGTCATTATGTGATAATGTGTTGTAGAGTGTGAAATAATTGGCCAAAATACAACATGCTGGTGTGGACCAGACTATATTTGGAGCAATTTTGTGTGTGACTCTGTAAATAAATGCTGCAACGTGGATAAATGTGTGGCAAATATATCATACGTCACGCCTTTGTGTCTGCCCAAAGTGAATGGTAAGTTGTAATTTAAGTTAAAGTCAGTTAGACCATTCATAATTTGCACGAGTGCACCTCTGAACAATATTTATGATTGTTTCACTGCTGTGATCCTTATAGTTTCTCTCATTGGCATGCTCACTGGTAGCTCCGTAACAGTCGTAAGCATGGTACGTATGCATCTACTCGTTTAATAATTGATTACCTTTTCTGAAAGGCATATGTAAGCAGCTGCAGAAATGAATAGTATTATATTAAATATGTAAGGGATAATGTAGAGTCAGATGGTCCATATAGGGCCCCACAGGGCGATCAGGACGCCAACGTATTTGGATTTATTTTGCGGTAATGTCCGATCCACTGACTGTACGTTATCCTGCTTATTACATGGCTACTCTTCAAAAAAATAGAAGTGATCAATGTTGGTTTGAGATGAAATTAGTGAAATTGTTTTAGGCTATAATTCTACCGCTATGAATAAAATAAAACGTAACGAGTAGAACAACATGAATATTGTGTCAATATTATTAGTGATGGGCGCTTTCAAACACTACTTAAAGCTTCGAAACATTTACAAATCTTTTCTTTGGTTCGCGGTTTGAGGCTGGTTGGTTTGAGGCTTCACTATATCATACTGTTCGAATATTGGTTTCAAAACATTTCCAAATTCGGTTGATTCGCCACAAGATATGGTTTTATGCTGCCTTCACGTGCTATCAGAGTTATCGTAAATACAAGTTTCCTATATAGAAATTGGACATGAACAACCTCTCAAAACCTATATACCACTGGGAAGCTCGGGGATCATTTTGATACCCAGTTCCTTAGTTGAGCGTGCCAATGCATAAACAATTTTCGATTGGACATGAAAGCAGCATTAATCTTATAGCCTGTATACGTAGATTCCACATTCGACCGCTCCAGACACGTTGAAACGTCCGGTCGTCCGCCATCTTGGAACGGTCAACATTTCAGATGCTGTCATTACTCCCAGTAAAAAATCAATGTGTTTTCAAAGATGCCACAACATTGCAGACTCTACTTGTAAAAAACGCAGAGATTTAAATTCCTGAAGAAATGGGATAACCTTTCACAGATGAGAATGTGTTAGTTTGTGTTTTATTTCTATTAACCCAAATATTACAGGGTTTTTAAACTATGGAGAACTATCTAACATTAATGATCAATTAAATCTTTTGAAAATCATCTGCTGAAGTCTATTGTATTCTATTCATACATGCGTATAAATTAGGGTTGCCACCTATGTCTGATAAAAAAACCGGGACATATCGATGACCCGCCCAACGGGGGGAGGCGATTACATGCGCTTCTTACATGCGCTTTTTGAGGCACACTAGCAAACACACGCAAGGTCTCTCGCAGTCTCGCTCTCTCCCTCTCTGTGTGCGCGCGCTACACAGTTTCAACACATATTCACGTAGCCTTTCGAAAACCGGGACACGGAGAGTGCATAAATTTCCCGGGACAGGTTATTAAAAAGAAAAACAATCCCGGTAAAACCGGGACAGGTGGCAACCCTAGTATAAATACGGTTAAACTAAGTCAGCTAGCTTTTGAATAACGGCTTTGACCATTGCAATATGGCGGACTGCTTGCGTATAGCAGCCCAAAGAAACAGACACTAATGGTTTTAACTGTTCTTGTAGGTTAATTTTTAACTAACTTTATTCATTTTAATACTGCGTAAACGATGCAAAAAGGAGAATCGTATTGAATTGCTTCTAATTTAACTATTTTGCCAAGCCCTGTCCAATTACACACAAAACAAGCATTGCACAAAAAAAGAATAAACATTTTCCAGAAATGTAATTTTTAAATGGAATTTAGGTAAGTTTACGCTATGTCGAGATTACCGTGACAAGTCTGAACTGTAAAAAGTCTTAAAGCAGGGGTCTCAAACTCAACTTAACTGGGGGCCGCTGGAGGTAGAGTCTGGGTCAGGCTGGGCCGCATCAAGTATTCCACAAAAAAATAGTATTCAAGTATTCCAAAAAAGGAGCACAACTGATCCAATCTTCTCAATCTTTATTATTAACGTTTCTTCTGAACTGTTCCTCTGAATTTGAACATTCCTTTCTGTACATGATTGGTTCTTAGTGAGCTGTCCTTCTGACAGTTGAAGTTCATTTTACAAAATTTCTTTGTCTTTTCCTTATACACAACATCTTTGTTAATTTTACAAACATTCTTTTTCTTTTCCTAATAACACATCTTTGTGATTCTTATATTTGCTCATGTCCTTTTTATTTTCAATATGATATTGAATGTTTTTTGGAAGGCACGTTTCCTTTTACTACTTAGAAAAACAATTATTGCTTTTGAAATACAAATATTTGCAGTCATGTCTGCCCGTCTTATTGAATTCTTTCTACACATCTATAGTGTCTCAGGCAAATTACTGACTTTGCACAAATCAAAGCAAACCTTCTTATCAACCTGTTGGACACATATTACAAGCTCAAAATGATTAGCCTATTCTCACAACATTGTTTTAGAGCAGGGGTCTCCAACACGTCGCTCGCTCTTGGCCTGATTGGTGGTAGCTCGCCAAGGGGCCTGTTCACATATCGAGCTCCCATATTTTGCGCGCTCAAGGTCGTTATTTCAAATGTAAAAGAAACGCGCTCATTTTTTCCATGCGCAGAATACTTCGCGGTTATCTATGACAACTATAGAGTGCCGAAGTGATGACGTCACTTTGTAGGACAACTCGGAAGCTAGCGGCGCATGGGTTCCCTCGACCGAAAAGCTATGCATTTTCCCCATAGACTTTTGGAAAATCGCAAAAAATAAGATCTGTCTGTGTTTAACAAAGAGTTGTGACCCTTACACGTTTTGTCTATCAAGAACATCTTTACAGGTTAATCCAAAAATGTATACATTTTGAAGCTTATATAAAGTTTTTAAAAAACACAAGCAGACACAATAAAGTTTAAAAAACCACAAGCAGGTTATAACTGTGTGTTCTATATCATAGATCAAAACGTGAAAATATTTAGAGGCTTTGTTCACCACAGACCTTATTTCAGGCGATTTAGCAAAAATCCATTCAAAAATCCCATAGACTTTAGAGCGAGGGAACCGGGAGTGCTAAAATGCTAACTCACTTCCGCGTTTTAGCCTACAGAGTGACGTCATCACTTCGGCACTCTATAGAGGGTATGCGCATGACGTCACCGTCGGCCGGAGTGAATGCGGTCACGCCCACAAGTGGCAAAAAGACTGAGCGGCAGCATTTGTTTTCAGCGTGAATGCCGTGAAAATCACACAAAACACATCTAAAACGGGAAAGAGCTTTGCGATTGACTGTACAACTAGATTTGACCAGAAATCTGAGGTACTGTATATTTTTACAGACTGCAAAAAGCTACAGAACAGACTATATTCTGCATAATTGGATGTTTTTAAATAAACACTGACAAAAAACTATACAAGTTTTAGGGCTGGACGATATGATGATATACAGTATAACATTAATGTAAGTGATCACTCGGATTTAGACCTATCTATATTGTATTTATATAAAACGTTTACAGGCAAATTTTCTTCATTTATTTCCCCGGCGTCGAAATCAGGCACATATAAATGTCAGGAAACATGATTCCTGGCTGCATGTCAATATCCATGGATCACTGGATCTTTGATAAGTTGTAAGGAACACTATATCGAGTCCAACTTTTAGTTTAAACTGATAATAGTTTGTTTTACTCGCGTTAACGCAGTTTGCCCTATTAACTCTAGTCACGCAGCAGCTCTTCTGCCACTCAGTCCCGCTGAGGGGGGCGTGTTCCGGCGGGGAAGTGACGTTAATGCATTCCCTCTATTGACAACAAACCCACCGTGAGCTGTCACGTGACTGAATACCATAGATACATGGGTTTCAGTCACGTGACAGCTCACGGTGGGTTTGTTAAAGTTTAACGTTAGTGCGGCTCGTCGTTTAAAAAAAATCGTATCGCTTATAAGGGATAAAAACTTTTTTTTTAAAACGCGGCACACGCAACGACGGGCCGCACTAACCATAGACATAATAAATACATAGACGCCCTATTGGCCGCTTTGGAACGTTGCTGCGATACGTCAACGGGTCCGCCATTTTGCGGAGGGCAAGACTGCACTGTAATCTAATGCAAGTAAACAGTGAGCTGCGTTTTTTCTGGATAAAAACAAAAACTGTTTTGACATTTATCAACCGATTTCAGTGGTTTCTATGTGGTGTACAAAAAGTTCCATCTCTAGTTATTTAAAATCTCGATAGTTAGACTTGTAAAATATTGTTTTTAATATAGAATGGTCAAGCTCAGTCTTGTCATGCATCTGGCTTTTTATTCTTGGATAAGAATGGTGAAGACCCCCATACTGAGATATAATTTAAGTTTTCTTATTGTGGAAAAAGTATTTTCTGTGATTGACCAGATTTTAGCAATAACAAAGATAACTGATAGATCCTTTATGATAATACATATGTTATGGTACAACTACAGTGCAGTGCAAATAGTAAATATAACATAAAATGAGAAGTAATAGTAAATAGTTTAGTCAATAAAATAAACAAATAGTATACAGCAAATAAAATAGTAGCGAATAGTATAATTATATAATATCATAAGTACAATAATACAATCATAAAAATATTGATAATAGTATATAGTTTATTAATAATACTATAATAATAGCAATAGAGTAATAAATATCAATGACAGAATATACACAATTAAAAATAGGCCTAAGTTAAATAGTGACTTATATTTAATATTGAACTCTTTTTGTTAAATTTCAGTTTTATTGATCATTAAATAGCCATTATAACAGAAGAAGCTTCAGTCAAACATACAGTAGGATACAACGTTAAAATACAACGCCTACATATAAAGTTATGAAACTTCACTTTGCCCTCAGCCAAAACGATTTACCATTTATAGATTAATGAGACCAAAGATCGCCCGTTAGATATACACAAGACGAACTATATCTCACGTTTAACCACTAGACTAGAGACATCCGAGCCAGCGGCAAACGTTAGAAGCACTGGCCGAGGTACGGCTGTTCCAGGCGGGGTGCAGAGTGCTGGGCGCCCGGTGAACGGATCTCACAACTCCGAAAACGTCAGATCAAATTTTTAAATAGGCGCTATCTTTATAAACAAACCACATATTTGAGCTTTAAACAACTACATTGTCGACTGAAAAACTATTAAAAATACATTTCGTGACACAATAACAGTAGTATTTTTTTATTTATCCTCTGAACGTTACTATTACTAATTAAATCATGACCAAATACAACCAAAAACAAACGTTCAGTCTTTCCTGTGAAAGGTAATTCCTCGAAAGCTGTTTTCAATAGTGCGGCGATTTGTACTACAGCCCCAAGCAGCGCACGAAACAGGCATTTTTCTCAATTCCCGGTATGAGAGGTATGGGAAAGTTGCCATCCCCAATATGGCGGCGCCATTGACTTACGCTCCAGCGGCCAATAGGGCGTCTATGTATTTATTATGTCTATGGCACTAACATTAAACTTTAATGTCAAGTAGGGGGCCACAAATGATCAGGCCGCGAGTTTGAGACCACTGCCTTAAAGCCTTATAAGTTGCAACTACAAACTGTAAACTCATAATTTTCTGAGAGCTACGACTTGTACCACGTAGACATTGTAACACCACTGCAGATGGTAGGCATGTTCGACTTCATGCCATGTGACTGTGACGTAGGCTATGCCATCTACCGTGAGAGCGATACGATAGGGCTGTTCGATTCCGGATTTTTTGGAATCGATTCCGATTCCGATTTCTGGAATCGAAAAGAATCGATTCCTCACTTTTTTTTTTTAATACCAACACCGTGTCTAACATTGTCGCGTCTTACCGCTCCACACAGCGACAAACTACATCGGGCGTGACAAACCGACCGTTGCAAATCCAGTTGTCCTTCCTATTAGACTATTGCGAGTGCTGCTTGGTCATAAATATAACGAGGCATTTACTTCCATGCATGAAAACCGGTCTGGGGTGAAACAGGTTAGAGGGATATTACTAGGGGCATAGACATAGGGGGGTCTGGGGGCATGCTCCCCCGGAAGAAAATTTTAAATATTCCATATTTTAAAGCATCAATCTGATGCATTTTGAAATGCATTTTTTGCAAACCTGGGGAGAGAAACTTAACTTCAGTCATGGGTCAAAAATATTATGGCCTCCGTAGCGTTAGCTAATAATGTTCCACCGGAGCTTAGCTGGCTAACGTGGCGTTCTCTCCTGCTGTGTTCAACGACTCGTCAACTTTACCAGCGCAGTTAAAAAAAAAAATCAAGTAGAATTTCTATAACTCTAGTGTTGAACTGATATTCACTGTTTTGTGTGTTAAACACAATTTAATTAATACAGGCAACTTCATTATAGCTAAAGGAAAACAAAACAAACAAAAAAAATATTATCAACCTATGACAAAAATTACATTAAACTAGATTAGTGGAGAATTTATATTGAATTTTATACTCCATGGTTATACTAAAGAAACATTAGTCACAAAAACAGACTAAACAGACTCCCCTCGTTATGTTTATGCTTCTTTTTAAAATTATATTAAATAAACACAACTATGTATAAAATGACATCTAAACGTATGAAAGTTTCGTTTCAAAGACGGGAGGACAGTAAATTTTGAAGACTCTGCCATAATCCCGTTTTCCTCGGTTTTCCTCCGCTTTAATCTCCCCAACCGGAAACTGAAGAGCATCCTTGCGTCAAATGCAGAACTTATGCGTGCATATAGCCCATTGCATAATGCTGAAATAAAGCAAGTTAATCATATGGAAATCCTTCCCATGATTTTTTTATGTTCATTCAAAGAGTTATTTTTTTGAGTGCATGAGGGTGAGTAATTACTGACAGAATTTAAAATTTTGAGTGAACTAACCCTTTAATACCAGGTGTAAACGGGCTTTAATGTTCTGTTTTATAACATGTTTTATAACATGCTCCATTAATGCTCACAAATCTGTTTTTATAACAGTAGGCTAAAAGCTCTTTTCATGTAACTTGACAGAATCAAGTATTCAAGAGAGCCATGTAATAAAGTAGGCTAATATATCTCTTTAATGAAAAGATTTTGAAACCCTAATGCAGAGTGGCTATTTATTCAATTATGACAAATCTCTCTTACTCATCATTCTAACCCATTTGCTTTTCAGCTGCAGAATGCGTTTAGTGTGCTAAATGCCTTCAACTCGTTGACTATACAAGGCACAATGTGAGATATTTTTCTCATAATTTTTTTTTCATTTTACATGTTTATTTTATTATTTGAAAGTAAACAAGTAATTATAACCACTTGAAATACTCTGTTATTTTCATTTCTTCATTTGATTAGATCTAGCTTACAAAGGTTTTTGTAACCGAGAAACTCATGTTTCCCCTCTTTTGTCACAGTCTCACAGGGTCATTTACATACGCTCACAATTTCACAGTGTCTCTCAGTTCTGTGTTCGTCACCTCCAAAGTTCAAAGCATAATTGCTACATTATTGACGAATCCAACCATTTACAGTCTCAATGTTAAGTCTCTAGGTAAAACACTGCAACCACACCAATATTTTCATCACTTGTTCTATCTATCCATTCCTACCAATCTTTTCACCATCACAGTATTTTATTATAATTTACAGGAATGGTATTCATAGAGGCACCTACTGGAAAATTGTGTTATAATTCAAGACAACAGCTGAATTGTACCAGTATAGAGACTATGAGCAAGTGTGTGTGGCAGATGTCAAGAGGTGAAGAAGTGCCATTGACTCTGGGACCAGGGAGTGAAGTAATGCTGTCAGATACTTGTACAGAAATATCAACAATCACACTTCTGAAGACAAGTGGATTCTGGTCAGGTGTGTTGTTCAATGCAATTATGAGCGAAACAGGGTTCCATTCATATTATTGTGACTTTTGTCATTTTCTGATATTCCAGGAACATACAGCTGCCTTTTTGTCAGCGGGAACATAGCTCACATGGCCATGGCACCTATTCAAATTGCACTGCTGCCAGAAGTCATTAATGTGACAAGCAATCCACAAACTACAGATTGCTCTGAAGCATCATCCGCCAAAGTTACCATCTCATGTTCCATCGACTACAGTAGTGAAACCTACATATCCCGGCTAAAACTCGGAAGTATAGAAAATACTACACCAATTAAAGAAGGTAAAGCTGTAATTATCAATATGTATAGATATTATATATAAATCTTCTGTTTGATGGCACATGAAGCTGACTTCACATGACTTCTATGCTGATCTTGCATAGAGCAAATAATCAACTAAAAGCTTCAAATCACATCAAGTTTATACTTATTCTATAAAATATATTTGACAGGTTTTAAAATCAAGCAATTTACCAAGTAGCCCAAATGTAAAAATGTTCCAGGGCAAGCTTTGTTAAAATGTGTCTTAGCTCATCATTTGTGAAGTGCAGTCGATCAAAATCTGGCTTGCAGTGGCTACAAAATGTATTTAGAGTATGTGCAATGATGATTTATCAACAAAGTTCAGGAGGAGGAAAAAAATCTCGCCAAGTCACGTGATTTCAGCAAATGAGGCTTCACTATATCATACTGTTCGAACGTTGGTTTCAAAACATTTCCAAATTTGGATGATTCGCCACTAGATATAGTTTTATGCTGCCATCACGTGCTATCAGAGTTATCGTAAATACGAGTTTCCTTGTTAAAAATCGGACAACGCCCTCTCAAGTCGTATTTACCACTGGGAAGATCGGGAATCATTTTGATACCCAAGTTCCTGATTTGGGCGTGCCGTAAACCTGTGAACACATGTAAAAATGTTACCCATGTTTTACAGTGCACAGTGGTATAATCAAGTATACAGCAGACTTCCCTGTTAATTGTCTGGCAGAAGGCAAACCAAGTTCACTTGAGGCCAGTTGCACTTTAGAGAACACTTTGAATCAGCTGCGAAATCACTCAATAAAAGTACCAATCATTTACCGTAAGTACTGAAAGTCATATTCTAATGCAAATGTATGCCATTTTACAAAACTGGTAATGTAAAAAAACTAATGTTCGTATATATTTATTTTTGTCTGTTTGTTTGTTTTTGTAGCCTGTGACCTGTTTTGTGCAGCGGAAGTAATTGAAGACAGAACATGGCCAAAAACAAAGAATAATGAAACAGCTGTTATAGACTGTATTGCATCAGGGAGACAGGGCACAATGAAACGCAAATGCAATGGGAAAACATGGGGTGAAGAAGTCTCTCTGTGTGTTAAAGCTGTCCTGAATAATGTAGCTTTGCAAGCAAAGGTATGCAAATCTATAGACCTGACTGATTCTGAGTGACCTGACACAACTATGGCATGTGAAGTAACTTATGTCTTTAATGTGAAAATGTCTCATTTTTATCTCACTCCAGGATTTTGAAAAAGGACTTGGAGCAACACCAGAGGTCGCTCAGTTAATCTTTCAGAGTTTGAAAAACAACACATCCGAAGATTCCGATAACAGTTTTGGTGATGTCAAAACTGCAGTTAATGTTTTCCAAACTATGAAACAGGCATCAGTAAACATGCCACTAGGCGAGAACCTTATTCCAGTAAGTATTTCAACTATTTCACTCCCTTTTGACAGCTCACATATTAAATAAGTGTATTACATAATGAATTAAAATAATACAAATTATTAGTTATAAAACACGGCTAGGACGCTTCACCCAACGGTTCTATGTATCACTAACGTTACACAAAAAATAATCTTTAGGAAATTGATCTTAATGCCTTAATTAAAAAAATTAGGAAAATTCCAACCTTCAAGGACACCAATTTTCTTTGTGAATGAATAATGTATGTAACAATGTTCTTCCTTAAAATACAGGGGGCATAAGTCAGGACACCCTATGTTTAATTCCCATAGAGGCAGGCAGATTTTTATTTTTAAAGGCCAGTTATTTCATGGATCCAGGATACTATGCATCCTGATAAAGTTCCCTTGGCCTTTGGAATAAAAATAGTCCCGCATCATCACATACCCTTCAGCATGCCTACAGATTGGCATGGTTTTATTTAATAGCTGGCTTGATTTGCATTGAGAGATGATCTTATGGAAAGTACCCCATTGCCAATCTGTAGGTATGCTGAAGGGTATGTGATGATGTGGGGCGATTTTTATCAATTAAAAATCTGCCTGCCTCTATGGGAATTTAACATAGGGTGTCCTGACTTATGCACCCTGTATTTTAAAGTGTAACTAAACCCCTGGTCAGAGCCTGACTCCACCCACTGGCAATATTTGAAAAATGCTGGAAAAGTGGGCAGAGCCCAGCGGATGGGGGCGTGCACCTGAGACGCATCTCTCTGTAGGCAAGGGCGTGGTTAGCTGGTACTCTCTGACATCACAGAGTTTCACAACTTCCAATAGGAAAATTCAACTGCAGTAGCCACCGTTCAACCTAAAGAGGGCAGCACTCAGACGTTTTTACACCATATATTGTAGAATTAAAACACTTTAAAACCAAATGTCAAAAAAATTACTTGAATCAATTAACAGCATTAATAAAGCCCCAGTATTACAGATCATTAACTAAAAAAAGTTGTTTTAGGGTTTAGTTACCCTTTAAAGGGACACTAAGTAACTTTTTAGTTAATTTATAATCTAAAATCAATATTTTTATTCATAAATATGTCCTCAATGGTGCACAAATACCTCTGCCAATTATCTGATTTATCCTCGTAAACAAAGAATTTATTATATTTATATACATGGGACGGGTAAGTCCACGGAGGCTTCCATGTAGTTCCGCCATCTTGAAAAACTATAATAGCAGAGAGGGACAAAAAGTACTAGGCCAACGCGTTTCCACAACACGTTTTCATTCAGAGCCGGCGTGACGTGACTGAACGCAGCAGAAGCGGAGGAGCAGAGCAGTGAGAGGCGCTTGTCACTGCCCCGGCAAGTTTAAAAGGCTGCATTGCAAATCCTCGTCGCCAGAAAAGTCCAAAATAGATCGTAAAAGGAAACGTGACCGGAGATTACAAAAAACACAAGTTAATGTCGGGATAGCTTTTTCCAGGTGGATAGAGCTAATGCAGGAGAAAGATTTCAAAAGAGACGCTGAAGTCCTGCTTTCTTCTCGACAGGCAAGTCAGTGTTACAGTCTTAATTACAAGCTTTTTTCATTGTTTGCTTGTGTACTTTATTTTATAGACAGATGAACATGTATAGTTAAAAGTTGATGATGATATCTAACAATGCACGTAGGCTACTTCAGAAAATATAACGAATAAAGAAGGCATAACTACTAATTACAATAGTTCATGTTTTTGACACTCATTATTTCATACTGTAACATTCATTTGTTCGTTGTGTCAATTTGAAGTTTGTTTGAAATAACAAACCTGTTCACCCGAAGGAAAACTCGACGAAGTGCTATTAGAAGACATCCTGTCATAGCTTTTTGGTACATAACGGCTACCGTAGATGCAACACGCATTTGAAAACGCGAGGCGCTGGAGAGCACAATTCGTTTGAATGCAAAATACAATTTCACCGCTAGATGGGAGTAATTCTTACTTAGTGTCCCTTTAAGGAAGAATCTTAAAGGTGCACTATGCAGGAATTCGTTTTTTGTCAAACAGCGACCCCTAGAGTTGCTGTGCAGTACTTGTACTGGTAAATAGCACTCACGCAGAGATGGCTCTGCACTCACGGCCTGATCCCCTCCCCCTGTACACCGGTACCTGTTCAGTAGGATGAAAGCTGTAACGAGTTGAAATAAGGTGTGGCCCCTTTAAGAGCTGCGCGCGACCTGTTTAACTGTCGGCAGTCTGTATTGTATGTGCGCTGGGTTATTTCTGTTTGCTTATTTTATCAGAATTTTATCAGATCTTTTTTGCCGTAAAGCAATCCGTTACATCGCGAGACGGTCCCTGTGATATCACGCGACACTCCCTGATGCTGCGGCCGACGGCCCGCAGGCTCAAAGTTGCAAATGTGTTTTTTCCGCTCACATGCGATAGGGGGGTGCGAAACGACCACCATTCAATCCGAAAAGAGTAATATAACCATTCCAATGACTCCGAAGATGTTCGGTCGAGGTAAAAAACCTGCATAGTTCACCTTTAATTATTTACGATACATTATTCCTTCACAAAGAAAATTGGTGTCCTTAAAGGTTGGAGTTTTCCTAATTTTTTTAATTAAGGCATTAAGATCAATTTCCAAAAGATGATTTTTTATTCCTCTTTTTAGTCAACTTTAGCATGGGTGTGTTAACTTATTCTAGGCACTGTATATGAGGCGCCACGTAGGATTTAAATCAAACTTCGCTTATCAATACATACATAACACACGTGCATATACACCTATAAATTACTCGCATATACATGTATACTATTGGATGTTCAAAATACATATAGGGCCTATGAAATACACGTGCACACTAATATGAAATTAATACCAATGTTATGTTATTCAAATGTTTCATGTATAATCATTACTTTCGCCGGTTCTTTGCATAGACAGTAAAAGAAAGGTTCTTTGTGGCAAGCTTTATTTCAGGTGTTGCGTGATATCTCTCCGCCCCCTGTGTTGACGCTTCACACTCCTGCCCAGTTGGTGGCGGTAAATACACATTTTAGCTGGTTTGCCAACCGCCATAAAACTCCAAAAGAAGAAGAAGAATAAATGACTTCCTTTTACACTGAAATGACTTCCTTTTACACTGAAAAGTTCACGCACATCCACATATGAAATCACTCGCATATACATATATACACAACTAAAGCATGCATCCACGTTTTATTTTGTATGTATGCGCGAGTGTTTTATGGATGTGTATGCGCGCATCGGGTTTATATGTATGTGCGAGTGTTTATAGGTGTATATGCATGGAAGTTTATATGTATATGCGAGTATTTATAGGTGTGTCTGCATGGAAGTTTATATGTATATGCGAGTGTGTATAGGTGTGTCTGCGTGCTGCGAGTGTATATGTATGTGCGAGTCTTTATAGGTGTATGTGCATGGAAGTTTATATGTATATGCGAGTATTTATAGGTGTATGGGTGCGTCAAGTTTATATGTATATGCAAGTTATTCACAAGTTTATATGCATTTATTACTAACATAATATGTATTGGTATGAATTTCATATTAGTGTGCACGTGTATTTTATATATGTATTTTGAACATCCAGTAGTAGCCTATACATGTATACGCGAGTAATTTATAGGTGTATATGCACGTGTGTTATGCATGTATTGATAAGCGAAGTTTGATTTAAATCCTACGTGCCGCCTCATACACTGTACATCTTCAGGTTCTGATCATGTTAAAGTCTGAAATGTAACTCAGGCTGTAACATTATCAAAATGTTTGTATACTTTGAGCAACACATTCTCACACCCAATTCGTCACATATTGATGCTTGGTCAGAACCCCTCTGCATAACTTTTTAAAGCGTGATTTTTCGACCCACAGAGTACTCCATTGCTTTCAGTTGTTTGCCTTATGTGTCAGATTAAGACGCATAATTCTTTGCATTTGTAAAAATCTATGGCATGATCTATATGGACCTAGAATTGTTTATAATTCTTTATTACATGCGAGAAAATAAATGATCTGAGAGAAAAAAAAGTTTGAGAGAAAAAGTTATCACACTGACAGCAAACAAGCATTTCATGAGAGAAAAAATTATATTTGAGAGAAAAAGTTTTCATACCAATAGCAAAAAATAATAGTATTTGAGACAAAAAAATTTTTTGAGAGAAAGTATTTTCTCGTATAAACATAAAAAAATATAAATTTGATTTTTTTTTAATTGTTTCTGAGAAATGCTTTTTTGCTATCAGTGTGATAACTTTTTCAGACGGTGATCGCTTTTGAGTCTGTTCTTCACACAAATCAATCGTTTGGCCTCGGAACACTTGGAATATTTGTACTTTTTTAAAATAAATTGAGCTTGTAGTCGTATGTGCCTGTTATATCCTGTGTTTTATATCATATAATATACAATGTTATTGTAATAGTATAATTACTTGTTCAAACATGTCTTAATACCGTAAATTAAAAAAATGAATAAATGTAAATAAAATTCCCCGACCAAGTGTCAATGTGTGACGGACTGGGAGTGAGAATGTGTTGCTTTGAGATATTTGCTGTTTCAGTAGAAAATCTGTTCTCTTTGAAGGATTTCATTGAATCAGCCAGCAGCATGTTGAACATAACCTGGGACGGGGGAGATGAGGGAGAGAGCGGTTCACTGGCCACACAATATCTGTCATCCGTAGAAGGCCTTGTAAACAGCATCAGAATAAACGCCAGTGAGGGCTACAACTCCACAAACATTCAGCTTCAGATCTGCCGAAGCAGCACCACTTGCAACAAAACCGTTTTCAACGTGGAAGTTGAGCTGAACACAACAGGAGATATGGTGAAAACAGTAGGATTACAGAGCTTGGCCAACCGCTTGCCAAAATTGGGTTATGAGGACTCATTGTTTCCTAGCATAGTCGTATCCAGCACAGTTGTGAACAACACTCAGCCTTCGATGAACATCAGACTGGCTTTTCCAATTGATGAGGGCGGCAGTGCCACGATGCAATGTGTGTTTTGGAACGTCTCGGAGGAGAGATGGTCAGACGAAGGTTGCGATTACGTTCAAGGTCCCGGGAACACCGGTTACTGTGAATGCAACCATCTCACCTCCTTCTCCATGCTCATGTCCAAGCATTCAGTAAGCATGCCTTTTCTAGATCAGCTCACATACATCGGACTGGGAGTCTCCATATGCTCTCTCATCGTCTATATCATCATCGAATGTTTGGTCTGGAGCGCCGTAGTTAAATCCAGCCTCTCTCACTTCCGGCACACTTCACTCCTCAACATCGCTCTGTGTCTGCTTTTGGCCGACTGCAGCTTCTTAGCTTCCTCTTTCCCATCAATCCTAAATGATACCATGTGCCTTGTTTTGGTGGTGGCTAAGCATTACTTCTTCCTAGCCATGTTCTTTTGGATGCTGTGTCTGAGTGTCATGTTGGTCCACCAGCTCATTTTCGTCTTCAGCCACATTGGGAAAAAGGTGTACATGATCCTCGGATTCACCATTGGCTATGTTTGTCCAACAGTGACTGTGGCGGTTACATACGTGTACTACGATCAAGCAACTGACATCCCGTATTACAGCTCGAAAACATGCTGGCTTACCTATCAGTCAGCCATGCAGGGATCCATCCACGCATTTCTCTTTCCAGTTGGGACCATAGTGCTGGTGAACTTAGCTTCCATGGTGGTGGTCATTGCAACGGTTTTAAAGCCGTCTGGAGCTGAGACCAACAAAAAGGGGGACAATGATGCAGCAAAAAGCATAATCAAAGTGATTATCTTTCTCACTCCTATTTTTGGTGGGACTTGGATTCTGGGGATTTTTGTGTTTCTGATGGACGACTTTACACAGTTTATAACATACGTAGTGCATTACGCGTTCACCATAGTCAACTCCCTGCAGGTATTCCCGTCTCTACACGAAAATTATAACACTTTATATGAGATATATATATTGAATCATTTATACCTAATGCCTCTGTATCATTTATACCTTCTAGGGCTTCTTCATCTTGTTGACAGGATGTTTTGCAGAAAAAAGGGTATGCATTGTAATTGACATTAAAAATGTAGTTAGGACCACAGAACACTTACCTGTTTCTTTTTTTTTCTACAGGTCCGAGATGAAATATTAAAAAAAGTTATGGGGGTAAGTTCTGGGGAACCCATGTTAAAAAAAATTAAATGCCATGCCACAGCAAAGTTAGGAGAAAAAATCAATTTAAGTGAAAAATTATAATACAAATAAAAATTGCAAAATATAATGTTAAATAAAATAACATTATGAAATATAACATTATAATAACCCCCCACCTCCACCTCCACCCCCAGAAATCTGAAAAACAAGGAACAGCAACATCCGTCGCAAAATAAATGATCCACACAAATGGATGCACACAAGGTAAGTTTTAGATACAGCTTAATTCCCTTGTTTGATTTTACAACCAGCAATTATTATGTGAGGAAGATTTAAGTCAAATCACTATTATTTATATAGGTATATTTATAGCTATATATATATATATATATATATATATATATATATATATATATATATTATTTACACTTATTAACACTTTAAATATATATATTTATATATGCTTTTTATACAGATTGTTTTAAAACAGCTTTACAGGAAAATAACACTGTTAATGTTGCAAAATTAATCAATTATGAAACAACTTCTATTTCAACTGTAAAGCAGCTCTACGGAGGATAATAGTGTCATTATTCAGCTCAGTTTAGCTCAAATGTTGATTCAATAACAGTGTCAATGTTGCAAAGTTCATCAATTCAAAGGCAGCTATATGACTTGAAGACAAAATTTTCTTTAATGCAAGAGTTTCTGATTTGTATTGCAGAAGGAGCATGTAAAACATTATAGGACATTGATCCACCTCTGAACCCACAGCAGAAACAGAAAGAGGAGAGGAAGCTCAACTGTTTGGTGAAGACCTAAAAGTTCTTTTTGTAAAGACTTAACATCTTTGAAACAAAGTATAGGCTGTGGTCGTCCCTTTTTACTTACTGCATAAACTTAGGAACAAACCAAGAGAATCAAAAATATATAATAGATGTTCGTGTTTGTGTTTTTAAAAGAACAATATAAGGTGCTGCTGTGTATATGTAGCGACACCCTGATTGTTGTTGTCTTTCATTTAAAACAGTTCTAAATGTCCTATGAAAATGTCTATCTCTTTAAATGCAATGTAAAATGTGGTCACTTACCTTGGTTGTAATCTGATTAGTTTTAGCTCTGCTTCTATTTTGCTAAACATATGGAACTATGACATCATTTTCTGCTATTTAGTAATTCTGACAAAATATCTAATGAACCAAAGATAATTTAATACATCTATGCACTCTTCTTGAGCTTGACAAATAATGTTTTTTTTTTTTGGTTAGACCGATTTCCTTTTTTCATGTAAAGGGATATGGAAAAAAAGAGAGATGAGATTGTTAATAACACAAGTTTTATTATAAATAAAAGTTCTTGGGCATACTATTGTAAGATGGTTCATCAATAAAATACTTTGCTTATCACAGACTGGTTATTCAGATGTCAAATATAATGAAATAGGTTTAGTTCTGCCTGTAGATCACCGCTATAATGGCAACAGTAAGAGCTACAGTTCCTGCAGCACCACCGATCAAAACTCCCAGAATTCCTCCATCAAAGTGCTGTTTCTCACAAGTGTCTCCTGTGTACGCAATGGCCTGTCCAGAGACACACCTCCAGAAGACATATAACTGTCACCATATAAGCCACGCAAACACAAGCTTTTTTTTTCATTCTTAAGCAACAAACTGTGGTTTTATAATTAAACTCGCTGAGATGATGGTCAGATCTGCACTAACCTGCATGTTGCCATCCCCTGATGTATGACACAAGCTCCTCCATTACGGCAGGGGTTTGGCTGACATGGGTCGCTGATCGCTCGTGGCACCCGGACTTTTGGGCTCTCAAAGCTTTCTTCTGCAGGCTGGGGGTTGCTTGAGAGTTGGAGCTTGGTTGGAACTTCAGATTTTACAAGATGTGCCAAATCTGGTTGTTAAAGTAAAACACACTTTTAACAATTAACATATTTATCCCAATAGCTGTAGTGTAAACACACTAATTATAGTGATGGATGGAACAGTTCTGCATGATCAAAATTACCATCGAAATTAACAGTGATGATCAGGTCATCGTTCTTGAGGAAGTCCCGCCTATGGAGCTGATCGTGTGAGATGAAAGTGGCCCAACCAAACTCTGGACCTCTGAAGCAAAAGCAGCTTTCGTCCCATTCTCCAAACGTAGATGGTTTACTCCACCGCATGTCAGCATCTAAGTGAGTGATTAATGGGGGTCATTAAATCATTCAAAATTCCTGTGAAATCAAAGATGGATAGATGGATGGATGGACTGAAGGATAGATAGATAGATAGATAGATAGATAGATAGATAGATAGATAGATAGATAGATAGATAGATAGATAGATAGATAGATAGATAGATAGACAGACAGACAGACAGACGTACCAGTGGTGAAGCTTCTGCTGTTAGACATTTGAAGTCTTGTGTCTGGATTTTGATCCATAGCCGTAATAGTGACCTGCCGATTCGCTGCAGGCCATTCTAATACTGCATCATTCTCACCAGCGAAGAGGTGAAAAGTGATCCCAACAAACTCTTCAGCGGAGTTATTCCTGCCATTTGGATACACATTAATTCCATAAGCGTAACCCTCAGAGTTGTACAAACGAGCACTCTGAACTCTGTCACCCTGTGGGATAGTATTAAGGAGGCTGGTGAAGTTCTGAATCCTCCAGACAGTATTTGGGCATGATGTCTCAGTCAGAGTAATGTCATCTATAAAGATCCCTCCTGATGTTTTGTTGGAGCCAACAATACCCTGAAAGAAGTACCGGAACTTTTCTTCAACATTTAGAGTGACGTGTGCAATCTTCCATGACTCATCCCCGTCCCCTGAAGAAATCAAAGAGGTGCACAGTATTCAATATCTAATACATAATCATAGTAGGCTATCAGAAGAGATATTTTGAGTCAATTGTCAGAAGTCAAGACGAATCAGTTGTTTGCACAAAGCAGCTTTATAGAAAAACATGATGTTAATGTTTATAATATCTTAATATCTTCATGCTCTACGGTTGCTTTTAGCAGTTTAGAGCTGGGCATTAATATAGTTATATTTTGCGACTAAATAAAAAAAAAATCAGACAGATGAGATTTGCTATATAATATATATATGTATATATGTATTACGTGAGTGCACATACAGTAACGTTTGGCCATAACTGACCAGTGATTGTGTGAACTTTTTTGACTTTGTGGACAGTCCCAGTTCCATCATCCCTTTTGACCCAAATGATGAGCTGGTCACCAGAGTCTCCAGTCATCTTGTAGAAGAACTCGAGGCACTGCTGGTTTCTCTTGGGGTAAAGAATCCGTGACTCCAACAAAGCTGTGTGTCCCTTAGCCTTGTTAGCGGTGTCAAACGTCATAAAATAGCCTGCATCTAATAAAAAAACATTGTTTATGCAAAATGGAATTCAATGGCTATATATAATATATTGACTATTGTTGTCACATAAGGAAATTCTAACTAGTTTACTAATACAGTAGATAATTTATTAAAATTAAGAGTAACTTGTGATAGTCTCAGAAATCAATCATTTTTTTTCCACCAAATTTCATCAAATTTGTGGCCGTCATCATGCATGGCCTAATGGTTAGAGAGTCAGACTGGTAACCCAAAGGTTGCAGGTTCGATTCTCCACACCGGCAGAAAATGACTGAGGTTCCCTTGAGCAAGGCCTTGATATAGCTTCCCTTGAGCACCTAACCCCCAATTGCTCCCCGGGCACCACAGCAAAGGGAAGCAATGCCCACTGCTCCGGTTGTGTGTGTTCACTACTCACTGCTCCCTGTTGCTAATGTGTGTACACTAACTTGGAAGGGTTCCATTCAGAGTATGGGTTAGTTAACATATTTGGCCTTCACGTCATCTCACTTTAACCTGTTAAGCTTAAACCCCACTTTTGAAAAATCCCCAGAAATGGCATACCCAAACTGAAACAGATGCAGTTCATGAACCCTTTGTACTAAAAGCACAAGTAAGATCTAATTTGAAAGCTGACACCTGGCAGTTTATTGTAAATGTGGAATTAATTAGTCATAATGAAAAAAATAATAATTAAAAATGTCTACAAAAAAAGTTTTGTAAAGTTATTAGAAATGTATTTTTATGAAACATCTTCATGAAAATAAAATTGAAGTTGGCATTGTATCAATCTAGAAATGCACTGCAACTAAAGCCACATGTCTGACCATGTTATATTTAAAATTTGAAGAAGATAAGTCTAAAACTCTGCATTTAGTTAAATGTTTTTCAAGATCATGTCATATGAATTTATTTTGATTAGACTCTAAAATGCAAACTGGTGTTTATTGTCATCTTCTAGCATCTATTCAGTCTATTGTCTCTATTGTTTTGTGGTGCAAACGAGCCCCATTCAGTGTCAGTCTCCCCTGCACACATTCACACCTCTCCAGCCTGGTTATGGCTCTAAATATGCTTTTATTTTGTCTGCATTATAATCACTAACGACTGGCTATTCACACTGTTTCAATCCCTTTTTTCTTTTATCAAAGTTCTCACTTCACATTTGAAACTGTATCAAATGCCCTTTTTGAAAAAAGAAACATTTCAGTAAGCATTCCTATTTAGAAAAATTTATAAAAATAACAGCTAATGTGCTGGGAGGTGCACCTAGAGCAAGCTGGCATGTTAGCTTAGCACACCATCAATACACGACAATTTATGAGATTAAACCCATGTTTGTGCTCCAAACTTACTTTATAATGCAAGTCGAGTGTTTTAAATAACCTTCTGTGATCTGATTTGGCTTCAGATGAAAAAATAAGACAGAAAATATATTATTTTATAGTATTCTGCACAATGATAAAGTCTATATCGATTAGCATTACATTATAAATATAATCTGTTATTATGAAAATACCTGACATGGCTCGAAGAACACAGGTAAATCAAATATCATTGCAATCATGTTTATTGTCTTCAAAACATCTTTATCTGCATGTTACAGCGATCTCTGGAAGCTTTGTTTGTGTCAGGGACTTCCTGGAATTTCACATGGTTATGGCACTTCTTCGTGTGTTCCATATATGGACTATATACTGTTCATAGGGCGCCGGCGCCCTCAGGCTGCCAGTATGGATTGAAAACACAGTACATCAGAGTATCCAGCGCTCATAATGTTTACATCGACGCATTTGGGTATAAATTCAATAAATATTATTCCTGTCAATTAGGGTTGCCACCTGTCCCGGTTTTACCGGGATTGTCCTTCTTTTTAATCACCTGTCCCGGGAAATTTATGCATTCTCCCGGGACACTGAATGTCCCGGTTTTCGAAAGGCTACGTGAATATGTATGTTCAAACTGTAGCGCGCGCACGACAGGGAGGGAGAGAGCGAGAGGCCTTGCGTGTGTGTGCTATGTGTGTCTCAAAAAGCGCATGTAAGAAGCGCATGTAATCGCCTTCCCCCGTTGGGCGGGTCATCGATATGTAAAGAGGCGAATGTAAGATCCCACCGTTGGGCGGGTCATCGATATGTAAAGAGGCGAATGTAAGAACCCCCCACCCCCCCCCGTTGGGCGGGTCAACGATATGTCCCGGTTTTTTATCAGACATAGGTGGCAACCCTACTGTCAATAGAAATATGATGTAAACCTATGAGAATCTATCAATATTTCTCCACATCTGCACATTGTTGAGCTAAAAGCCCTGAGGGACGTTGTTTTGTCAAGCGCTGTCATGACGACGACACAGGAGTTTTTTTCTGAATGGAAGCGGCTGACGCTCATAATTCATATTAAAGGTATCGACTCATTTTTTAATTACATAACTCCTGGCACAAATTAAGACATAACTGTCATTACAAGTTTCTCAGAATACAATAGTGGTAACATACTGAAACTTGAGTATTATATCTTTTTAATGATGTATAGTTTGTCAAAGTAATAACATTAAATATGATAGTAACTTTGAACTATTTGAAAAAAAAAAAAAACGCTTCAGTGTGCCGGCGCTCTGGCTCTTTTCAAAAAGTTTGTAAGTTTTTTTTGTTGGTTTTTTTTATTAAAATTTTTTAATTTTTTTTGTTGAACCCTGACGATGCTTTATTCTATAAACAAAAGTGTTCAACTGAAATTACCTCTGCAGTTTCCTGCAAGTGTGTGGTCCTTTACATCTGTAGAGCTCAAAGTCTGGACCCAGTCAGCATCATCTTCATCATACTGAATCATTCCGCAAATGTTGATCTGCTCAAAGGCACATTGATCCAGAAGAGTGTGGGTTGCAGCTGAAAGAAACCAAGTTGATATGGCAATACTGCAAGTATGGAATGTTTTTTCATGCACGAAATACACTCACTCACCTAAAGGATTATTAGGAACACCTGTTCAATTTCTCATTAATGCAATTATCTAATCAACCAATCACATGGCAGTTGCTTCAATGCATTTAGGGGTGTGGTGCTGGTCAAGACAATCTCCTGAACTCCAAACTAAATGTCAGAATGGGAAAGAAAGGTGATTTAAGCAATTTTGAGCGTGGCATGGTTGTTGGTGGCAGACGGGCCGGTCTGAGTATTTCAGAATCTGCTCAGTTACTGGGATTTTCACGCACAACCATTTCTAGGGTTTACAAAGAATGGTGTGAAAAGGGAAAAACATCCAGTGTGCGGCAGTCCAGTGGGCGAAAATGCCTTGTTGATGCTAGAGGTCAGAGGAGAATGGGCCGACTGATTCAAGCTGATAGAAGAGCAACTTTGACTGAAATAACCACTCGTTACAACCGAGGTATGCAGCAAAGTATTTGTGAAGCCACAACACGCACAACCTTGAGGCGGATGGGCTACAACAGCAGAAGACCCCACCGGGTACCACTCATCTCCACTACAAATAGGAAAAAGAGGCTACAATTTGCAAGAGCTCACCAAAATTTGACAGTTCAAGACTGGAAAAATGTTGCCTGGTCTGATGAGTCTCGATTTCTGTTGAGACATTCAGATTGTAGAGTCAGAATTTGGCGTAAACAGAATGAGAACATGGATCCATCATGCCTTGTTACCACTGTGCAGGCTGGTGGTGGTGGTGTAATGGTGTGGGGGATGTTTTCTTGGCACACTTTAGGCCCCTTAGTGCCAATTGGGCATCGTTTAAATGCTACGGCCTACCTGAGCATTGTTTCTGACCATGTCCATCCCTTTATGGCCACCATGTACCCATCCTCTGATGGCTACTTCCAGCAGGATAATGCACCATGTCACAAAGCTCGAATCATTTCAAATTGGTTTCTTGAACATGACAATGAGTTCACTGTACTAAAATGGCCCCCACAGTCACCAGATCTCAACCCAATATAGCATCTTTGGGATGTGATGGAACAGGAGCTTCGTGCCCTGGATATGCATCCCACAAATCTCCATCAACTGCAAGATGCTATCCTATCAATATGGGCCAACATTTCTAAAGAATGCTTTCAGCATCTTGTTGAATCAATGCCACGTAGAATTAAGGCAGTTCTGAAGGCGAAAGGGGGTCAAACACAGTATTAATATGGTGTTCCTAATAATCCTTTAGGTGAGTGTATGTCAAGCATTGTTTGTAATATTTGTAAGAGCCTGAGGCAGAACTTACTGCATTCATACATGCAATTCAGTCTTTCCAGATCAAGAGCACTGAAGTCTAAGCGCTGTCCTATTACGTTATTGAAGGCAGGGATTGTAGTGGTTATGGTGGGAATATCAGGGTCCTTGTTGAAAGACAGTGGCCTGTAGTGCATGATGGACTCATAATCATAGGGCGTGTTCAAATCGGTTATAAAATCATCCTCATACTTATTGAAATTGTGCTCCTTTCCTGAACAAATTTGGGAGACAAAAGGAAAGAGGCATAACATTTGTCCCATCCTTCCCTATTTTTGCAATGCAAATCACTAATTTGCACCAAACTAAACGAGAGATTCATGATGCACTTTTATAATAAAAATAGATGCAAATAACCTGGAATAATTTGATCCCACCAGATTTGAACATAGTCATCTCTGTCAGAACGAGACTGTTCATGGTAGAAACCCAGTGCATGGAGAAGTTCATGCTCTACGATGGCCTTGGTGTCACATCTGTCCCCTATGGAGACGTTCTGCCCTCTCTTTAAATCTCCAACAAATGACCAACATCTGTAACAATGACAAAAACAAAACTGCATTTTCCAAAAGCATCGTTGCAGGCTCACAATGCTTTTGGGAAAAGCAGCCCAGGCTGATTTTTACTTACCCATCCAGCTTTGTGAACGAAATATAGGTGCTCTCCCCTTCATAGGGCTTAAAGTCCACGCAAGACTTGAGACGATACATTTCAAATGCTTGAAGGATCACTCCTTTTGCATTAAGATCTAAACAAGTGAAGCTATATGAATATTCTCATCCTGGAATCAGTTGGTTGATTTTGCATTTGAAAATAATAAATAATCTCACCCAAACTATCTGTGAGTATGTATGGAATGGGAAACTCCCATCTTGCTTTTTCATCTAATATTGCATTTCTTCGTCGCTAAGATAAGAGTTCGTTTTAGGAATTAAAATATTGAATATAAAATAAGATAAAAAAAAAAAAAAAGGCAGTAGATTTGTTTTCAAAAGAAAGACTTACATCTCCAGCAATATCTCCTTCAAACAAATCTCTCTGGGAATCTGAAATGTTTCAATGATATGGATAAATTCAGATACTTTCAAATGTATGTTGAACTGTAAATATACTTATAATATAATATAATATAACTTATTGAACTGTAAATATATGTATAATAAGATTGTATTGCATGTAAAACACTAATGCTTGTATGGCAAACTGTTTACTTTTCTACAAATTAATTTTTACTGACCTAAATTGATTTCAAGAATGTCCTCCCGTAATTCACCTGCATCTGCATCCTTGCCTAATATTTAATAAAGCATAGAAACTTGTAAGAAGCTCTATGAACATAAAATTCAAATTGAACATGATCTTTAAAATGTCTAAAATGTTGTACCATATTGTGTTGGAAGGGCATGCACCTGCAAGATAGATTGATTATAGATTAGATGAATACATTTTCATTGGATGTGTTTGCTTTACCATAACTCAAAATGTCAAGACGTTTTTATATTTAAAAATGAATAATAATAAAGTTTAAAATACCTTGAACGTGAGAAGTACTATGAAGAGAATGATTCTCCACACGGAGTCCATGTTAACTCCAGGAGACGACAACAGGGTTTAGCACACTTGCAAACATACCAATAAAGTCAGAGTTGGAGTAGAACTTTGATCTGAGAAGCACATACAATTACCAGGTGAAGTAACACACGTGGATGGACCAGTTGGTTAGTGGCCTGTCATGTATATTGTGAAGTGTCTGTTTACTGCATGCATCAGCTCTTCTATATCTATCTTTATCTCTTTCTTCTTTATCTTTTTTATCTTTATCCTTCTTTACGATAACAGTATCATGAATTCAATCTGTCAAAATGCATATATTTACATTGTGTCGCTCATAACATCTGATGAGCAAAGAAAAAAAATGTGATTCAGACTTATTTCGATTATTTTTTAGCAGCAATGTTGTATTTAATGGGCTAAACTAAAAACTGAAATCTTAGAAAAACACGCATTGATTATGCTTGAAATGTAGTAGAAAATAATACAACTAAGTAACTAAAGCCACAACAACATGTTCCTGAATTTAAATTAATATTTGGTGACCCATTTTTTGTTTAATAAAGTCAGCAAGGAACAGAATTTGCGATAGACTTTTCTTCTCTATTGTGATGCATATCTGAGTGAATCATTGTTGGATCATTGTGGTTTGCTATTGTGATGTCATGTGAGTGATAGGTTGTCCCGCCCTCGCTCCATTAAGAACATCATCAGAGAAGAGATGAGAAGAGAAGAGAAGAGAAGAGAAGAGAAGAGAAGAGAAGAGAAGAGAAGAGAAGAGAAGAGATGTTGTTGCAAGTGGGACAAGTTGTTGCAATATCATTGGTGACTTTAAAATAAAACAGCTTATGTGTAAAAGGACTTTTTGATATCTGATCTGCAAACTCAAAATAAAAGATAAGAGGAATAGAGTTAAAGGTTTACTGCAGGCCAATATATGAAGATGAGTATAACCTCAGCACTGCAACATAGGTCAACACAGTCATATCAGATTTCAGATAAGATTAAGATATTATTACATTTTAACAGTAAAGTGCACACAGAAAACTAACAAGGTTTTAACTGCATGCAGGTGTATCACTTCAGATGCCAGTGCAATGTGTAAGATATTCACAATTATTGACTGCATTAAAGGTATTAATTAAAATGTAAGTACTCTGAAAAAGAAAGTATAAAAATTGAGTGTCAGTAGACCTCCCACGACTGTTTTAAAGACAGCTCATTATTTCCATTCACTCTACCCCCTCCCTTCTGGCCTCCTTCCAAAGCCACGCCTCCAAAACACATGAACGCGCGACTCCGACCGCTGAGCTGAAGACGAGCGGAGAGGAAGGAGCGCAGTGCAGTGACATCATGTCAGAATCACATGTAATAAAAAAATCTAACTTTATCATTATGAAGATAAACAAATAAGATGTATTTTAGTACTCACTATCAAGCTATTGGTAAAGTTTTAAATATATATATGTATTGATTCGATAACGAGCTAGTTATCTATAGCCTAAGGCAAAGCTAAAAACAGGTTGCATGATACACGTTTTTCCATTGCCATCATTTACACTGTGATGAAGATGAATTTCGTGTAAGATTCATAACATATATGGTGTTCGGCATGTAAGAGTTTCCATGATGAAAGCATTGTTGACTCTGATGAGGACACAGGGGCGGCCTTACCTATGTTTCACCCGTTTCAATTGAAACAGGCCCCGCCCTCCAAGGGGGCCCCCACATCTCCACAGACCAGCAAAATATCCCATTCATTTTCTCTGTAGGATATTGATTTTCAGCCATAATGTCTAAACCATTCAAGATAGATTGACTACGAGGTTGTGAAACGAAAGTTTCTGCTCCTATAAAAGCCACAAGGTATGAAATCAACCTTGTCATTTGCGATCTTCTGGAGAAATACTACACTACCCACAATTCTCAGCAAAACACTGATGTCTCTGATTGGTCGAACTCGCGGTTACCATGGCGACGTTTACCACCCCTGCGAACGGCTTGGATCTGAAGTGTAACATCGTTAGTTTTTATAGCTTTGACTTTTTGCCGTTAGGGTAAAATCTTATTTTGAGCAGGAAAAGAATTTTAAGAGGAAATGAAACGTACATATGCCAGTGGTGCTGAAAAACGGAAGATATCGGACAACAAAAGAAAAGCTTCAGTCTACCAAAAGTGAAGTTAACGTTACCCTGCGTGAAAGGGCGAGGCTTATTCCAACGTAAAACGCTGTATAATTATATATAGTTTTAATCAAATAAGGATGGATTATTTCTATGTTGAGCTGCCTGTTCATGAAGCTGAAAGTGCACGTAATAAAATAATATACCATTGATACAAACCAACAGGAATCCTTGCTTTTTATGCTCTATTATGTTTATGTTTTATGTGGGTAGGGCCCCATATTAGTTATTGAAACGGGCCCCCAGATGCTTAAGGCCGCCACTGTGAGGACAGGGGGGTTAATAGCATTTATGAGTCTTCCCCTACCATCCTAGGAAAAATATCGCTCCCCAGATGTAGATCTACATTTTGCTTCGTTTCGCTCGGACATTTAACATACACGCATACACGCAGATAGCTCAAAATGCGTACAGATAACACGCCACTTGACTTGAAAGTAGCGTGTATGTTTACGCGAAAGTCATGATGTCATGTTACCGCATCGTCAGCTCGAGGACAGATCCGGGGTCGAGGGCGAAGCAGAGGAGGTCGTGCAAGAGGCCGTGCAAATAGGGTCCGAGGAAGTAGAGGCCTAAGACGGGGCGGTCGAAGTGCAGGGCAAGGAGCATTTCTTGGACAAGAGGACCTGCGTCGAGTTTTGCATCTTCAAGCTCAAACAAGGGCATGTGAACATGTATGATCGGGATACGCGCAAGTGGGCAGGTCCTGTGTGGCAAAAGGGTGGTTGCCATGGTTGCAAGAGAGTGACAGTCGCCTAAGCCAATCCTTTGTTTCGTCCCGGCTGGAAATAATGAGCTGTGTTTAGTGCAGATTAAACGGTCTAGAGTCATTCGATTTTTATACTCTTTTTATCAGAGTACTTACATTTTAATTATGCATTGATATATATAGAAAGTTTAAACAAATTTGGAAAAAAGTTTTTTTTATAAAATTCCTACCTACAAGACCTTTAATACGATGTTTGGTAAAAGAGTTTCATTTCAGACTTTATTGGGAATGTTTAAAAAGTTAGAGTACAGAGTGAGTATATCAAACACATTTTCGTAGTAATCATAATTCCATTTTAAGATGTGTTAGATGACGTTCTCCACAATGCACACAGCTTTCTCTATTCAGAGAGGCACCTGTTTTAAAAGAAATAAAAAGGTAAATTCTCTCATACAATTTCACAAACATATCATACTGTATGTCATTTATCAAACTACTGATTATTTCTTAATTAGTTATTGGTAGATCAAAAGCAGAGGTAGTTAAACCAATAACACTTGAGTAACACTTGAGTGGTAACACTTTATTTCGATAGTCCACTTTAGAAATTTTACTGAATAATATATACATTGCAACTACATGTCAACTAGTTAGAGTATTAGCAGATTGTCTGCTTAATATCTGCTGAATACACTTTATTTTGATGCTCTCCCAACAGACATTCTACTGACTATAAGTTACTTTGCAAGTACATTTCAACTTGTTCTACTAACCCTGACCTAAAAGTCTACTTTACTCTAATGATTTTTTGTTGTTGTTGTTGATGTTGTTGCTGTTGATGTATAGTTGCAAATGAATGAGAGTTAGTTGACATGTGGTTGCAAAGTTATTTGTAGTAAGTAGAATTTCTAAATAGGACTATCGAAATAAAGTGTAAACTAAAGCTTATTGCAAGTCCTTTTGTTCTGAAAGAATAAAACTGCTGTATTTATGGTAACTGAGCTCACTTACACACTTATCGGCCTCAAACCTTTGGTGCAACCGGAACTTCACTATTTATCAGGCTTGTTAAGTCTTTAAAGAGACACACAAAACCAAATTATTAGACAGTAACACTATTAATTTCTAAGACAGAATGTGTTACTCAGTGTAAACGTACCCTCAAAGTCAACAAAGATGATGAGGTCATCATTTTTCAGGTAATTCCGTCTGCGTAAGTCGTAGTGTTTTATGAAACTCCTCCATCCCACTGACTCTCCTCGATAACACTGGCAGCTTGAGTCAAAGGTCCCAAACTTTCTTGGATTGTCCCATATTAGTTGGTCTCCATTGACTAAAGAACAGGAAAACAAAAAGAACATGTTATATCACATATACTGTATATTCACATATATATATATATCACAATAGAAGCCATCATCACATACCTGTGGTCAGGTCAGTGGTGAGGCTACGAGCAGAGGACATCCTCAGCTTAATGTCTGGATCCTGGTCCATCACCACTATGGTGGCCTGGCGGTTCACAGCAGGCCACTGCATCACAATGTCATTGTCACCGCTGGCCAGATGGAAGTACAAACCAGTGTAGTTCCCTGTGTAATCGGAGTAGCTAGAGATTGGGCGTACTTGAATCCCATAAGCGTAACCCTCAGGACTGTAGAAACGAGGGCTGTTCAGCACAGTGTTGTAGTCGGCTGTTTTCAGGATGCTCGAGAAGTTCTGGATGCGCCAGACAGCGGCTGGGCAGTGGGTCTCTGTCAGGCTGATGTCATCGATGAATATGCCTCCTCCAGAGTTGGCAGGGTCTCCTCTCACTGCCTGGAATGCATAGCGGAATTTTGCTCCTATCTGCAATGGCACATGAGCTATCTTCCATGTTTCGTCTTCGTCAGCTGGGTAAGATAAGCCTTTTGTTATCGCCATTCATTTTATGATAAAGGATTACATAAAGGATCATTTAAGGGATAATGATTGTGCACATTATTCTGATTATTATACAGTCACTCACAAAATTAATACATGAATGTGTGGACATGAAATGTTGATTTAAAATTATTTCACAATCTTACATGTATAAAATCTTAAAGCTTTCTTGCAATTTACACCTACAAATTGGGGGTTTTGGTTCCCCACAGAGTCTTTCAGTGAACAGTTCTTAAAAGAACCATTTCTTAGTGGTAGAACATTTGAAAAATCTAAAGAGCCTTTTGTAGAATGGAATTTTTCCACTGGTTCTTACTTTATTTTTAGGAGTCTAAGATACAAGTAGTTCAAATAGCAAAATAATTACCCCAGATTGTATGCAGTTTCTTTAGTTTTCGCACGGTTCCTGTTCCATCATCCATCTTGGACCAAATCACTAGCCTGTCCTTTACACTCCCTGTCATTTTGTAGAAAAACTGCAGGCACTGCAGCTTCCTCTTAGGATATAGGATGCGGGACTCAAGGAGAGCGGATTGTTCTGCATTTCCAGTGGAGGTGTCAAAGTGCATAGTATATCCTAAATCTAAAAATAAAATAAAAAGTTATTTAAATTGGCCAAACTGCAGCCACAATGGAAAATGTCTATTCAGGCAATGGAGATTTGTAACCTCTGCATAGTCCATTGAGAGTATGATCCTCGGAGCCAGGAGAGCTCTTAAGATGGACCCAATCAGCATCGTCAGTCAAACTCTGTACCATCCCACAAATGTTTATGTTTTCAAAAGCGCACTGGTCCAGCAGGGTAAGAGAAGAGGCTGGGGGAAAAAAATTGTGTATATATATATATATATATATATATATATATATATATATATATATATATATATGCATTAATATTCCTATATTCATATTAATAACCTACAGCAGTTGTACATTCGATTCAGTCTGACAACATCCATCTCACTAAAGTCCAGGTATTGCCCTATGATGTTGAAGAACTCTGGGATGTTGGTTGTGATGGTAGGAATACTGGGGTCTTTGTTGAAAGCAAATGGACGATAATGCATTACAGACTCGTAGTCATATGGTGTATTTAGATCTGTGACAAAACTGTCATCATATTTGTTGAAATTATGCTCCATGCCTAGAAACAAAAACATCATGTTATAAATAAAAGCCACATGGAAAATTGTAAGAGTAAGTAATGAATATTAAACTACACAGGAAATAATGCAAAACAAATTAACTAACCTTCAGTGACCTGATCTAGCCAGATCTTCACATAGTCATCTCGATCCTGGCGAGACTGTGTATGGTAAAAGCCCAGGGCATGCAGAAGTTCATGCTCAATCACAGCCTTATGGTCACAGCCCGGCCCCAGAGAAAGCACCTGCCCGTTCTGTAGATCTCCAACATAAGACCAGCACCTACCGCAATTACAAGTCCTGTTAGTGTGACTTCCTTTGTTTTATAATATACGATAAGCATTGTCTGATGGCGGAATCCCATTTGCTAAACACCATCATTAAAATGCTACAATGGTTTGTTATTTTGTTTATTTAGCAGAGCTTTCTTATTATCATACACATTTTTTATCAGGCCCGGATTAACTGAATTTGTGGTAAAATTCTGTGGATGTGCTCATGCTCAACATAAATATGCTGGTGTTATTACAGAAATATTATTTGCAATGTTTGGCTGCACATACCCATCTCTTTTCTCAAATTTGATAAATGTCTTCTCTCCCTCATAGGGTTTGAAATCAATACATGACTTTAGACGGTACATTTCAAATGCCTGATGGACCGCACCTTTTGCATTAAGGTCTGTGTAAAATGGGGAGAATATCCATGAAGAAAATCAGTATTATAAAAACACAAATTAATCAGTTTTTGTTTTTGAACGATTTGGAAAACAAGTGAATATCACTTACCCAGGCTGTCAGATAGAATGTATGGAATAGGGAACTTCCATCTGTAAGTTGTGTTAATAAGACCAACTCGACCAGGCTGTAAAGGGATGTAGGTTTTAATATACAGTTTTTTAAATCAACAATAGATAGTGATAGATATTATTAAGAAGATTTCAGCATGTGCAACAAAACTGAATTATGACATGACATGTGCACTTACGGGTAATGCTATGTCTCCCTCAATCAGTCGGGTTTTTGCTCCTGACAAACAAGTTAAAAAAATTGTTTAGTAATAAAATAATGCATTTGTGCAATATTTTGCAAAGTAATCAAACTAAAGTATTTCTTAGAATATACAGTAGCATTAAAAGGAATATAATGTATAAAACAATTTACCAAGGTTGATGAAAGGGTTGAAATTTGGTTCATCTTCGACCTCTGTAATAAATATAGTGTTATACATTTATTTAGATGAATGAAATAAAAAAATTTATAACTTACAGTAATTAATTAAAATCATTAATCTTACCATGAATACGAGTCGAAACTGGAATCTAAAAGTCATGGCAGGAATATGGTTAATCCCAATGCATTTAGAGATAGCAATCACTGTAGATATCCAGATAATTACATATGCAATAGGAACCAAAGCCTGTTAAAGTATAATGTTATAAAGGGTAAATTATAAATACAGAAAATCACTCACAGCATGAAGTGCCGCAGCCAGCACTGTAAAGATGAGCAGCCTCTGTAAAAGCATACTTACTGTGTGAGGTAGGAGATATTGCCATAGCTTAAATTGTATAAAGAGAACTTTAGCCTTTGACCATGTTTATTGGAACAATGGATTTGAAGTCTTATTACTGACAGTAGTTTTGTGATAACCCAAAGGACACGCGTCTCCCATAATGCAGTGTAAGTGAGTAGTTTCACTGTTTACGGACCTTATGCATCCAAACGCAGCCCAACCATACCTGTCAACATTTGGTTAACAAAATTGTTGGGCTTATTTATGTTTAAGACTTATTCATGTTTCTTTTTTATTTATTTTTATCGATTGCAAAAATTAACTAGTTTAATCACACATTTTTTTATGATTAATCACGATTAATCGTCATTAAATATCTTACGTTTTTAAAGTATTTTATAATGTAATAATTTCACAGTTAATCTCCAAATTAATGTAGAAACAGCATAAAGAGAGTATTTAAATATTTGTCTAACAGATATAGGAAATAGGCTATACAGAAATTGAATAAACTTATCAAACAGTTTGCACTGCATAGTTTTAATTATATATACAGATTAATCGTTATTAAAGTTACAAAAGTTCTTTAGTCAAGAGCAGTGAGTGATGTTCTCTGTTCCCTTTGTCCTTTGATTAAGTTTACTGACAGAAAGCTTAATTGGCTACTGTCCCTTTAAGACCAGCCGCTGCTGACAGAGACACGGATTTCACACGCGCCTCATTCTCTCACAGCTCTTCACATTTAAGACTTTATTTAACTCATTTAACACTGTTCAGTCTGCTCTTATGAGGATACGCGAAAAAACTGACATTTCGGCATAATTGCGTGTGTCAGTGTTCGTTCAACTTCAAGCCAAAAGAGACCTCAATTTGTTTTGGCTTAAATAGTTTAAAATCATTTGTATGAATAAAAGCGCATTATATAATGTAACGCCAGCCAAAGGATGACAGAAATAACGGATGCGGCATTAATTCCGTTTGGGTTTAATATTTACCACTGACGCTTATTCAACTTCCCACGTCTTCCCACGTAGGTTGCGCTCACAAATGGGTTGAAATTTCTATGTGTTGATTGTGCGATTAGGGTGCGTTTCATACAAGATCTGGCAACTGGACAACCTTGGAATAATATATTAATGGGATTATTCATATAACGAGGTTTGGGACTAATTACGGGAGTTTCACGGGGGAAATAAGATGGGTGTGAAATACGGGAGACTCCCGGAGAAAACAGGAGTGTTGACAGGTTGAGCCCAACATGTTTCATAACTGCTTTAAAACAATCCTTATCCTAGTAAATGTTTTATTTAATATGTACTGAATGACCCATCTCCACCCCCTGATCCCTAACCCCACCCCTAATCCTACCCATCTCCACCCCTTAGATCTGGATCCAACTCCACCCCCTGGATCTCGTGTACTGCAATGAGGTGCAACTGGAGATGACCCAAGAAGCTAGTCAAATCAATGCTAAAAGTGTGTTAAACGTTGGCAAGACAATACTGTTAAACGCAAAATATGAGTATTTAAATTGATTTAAGAAAAACGTGATGTATTACCTAGTTTCATACATGGAGTATGAAGAACTTGGATTCAGGGGCAGTCCGCCACTGTGGATAGTTTAGTTACACTGAACTAAAAACACCGAGTCGATAACGAACCAAAACAAATCCTTTATTAACATTTGTAGACAACAAATGTGTCTACAAATCTACTAACAGCCTTTACACTTTCATAAATCTTCGGCTTAATTTCTTTCAGCGTTTTAACGTTACATGAAATTGACTCGCATGATGAACGGAACGAACATGCCTGCTTTTGTTCAGTATGACTCTGCCAGTCCCAACCTGTCTCAACAGATCCCCATTCCCGAAAAAGTGACTAATTTGTTCATTGACGGGATTTCCTAGTTTATTGCGGGTTTTTTCACAAACCAGCTGTCCGAGTCTTGTTCAGACTCTGAAAAAGAATCTTTTTCTGAAATGAACAGATTTGTTCAGTGAAGGGGGCGTGTTCGTTGGTCGTACAACCAATGAAATGCTGTGTCACAACCCGCACTCGAATGCTATTGGCTTACACTATAGTCCGTCTTTAGGGCAAGAACGAAGGCATTTCATTTTTTAGTGCGAATCGTTCTCTCGACGAATCATTCACTTAACAGATTTGTTCAAAACCACTTTCACAAAGTAACTGATCCAAAACAGCATGATCTGTGTCTGTGACTCAATTTACAGACGTGTCGAGTAGGGGTCAGGATGAGGCTCCGCCTGTTGGACTTCAGCTGACGCTTACTGTAAGTTAGCCTGTTAACGTCGATGTATTTTGTCGGCAGACTTGTTCAACTGACTCTAATCAAGAAGATAAATGAATGGTCAAAGTCAACGTCGGGTAAGTCATTACAAATTAGATTTAAAAGTGGTTCGGCACTTCGCAATAGCAATGGCTAGTATGCTAAGTTAACTGTAAACAAGCTGGTTGTGTCACTGGTTTCACTGTTTTGACAGCCACTTCCTATTACGTCACTGAAAAAAAAAAACACATTTCTTTAAGTGTCAGACCATTGCTTTAACTGCTTTTATTTTTATTTATGTAAGCTGCTATTGTGCGGGCAGTAGCTAATACACTGACAAGCACAGTGAACTCACATTACTTCTCTAAAAGAAAGTATCCATATGACTAATAAACCAAAAAGTGGTTATTCACAAGCACTGAGTTAACTAAAAGGACCAAGAACAGTGTGAGCTGAGTCAGCAAGCTTGTTTGAAAATGTCATGACATTTCATGCTGTGACATGAAAACTTGTGACGTGGTTCTTGTTTTTCAGGTTTAAAGTTTATGCCAAAGTTGAACTGGTTGGTTTTCGCAATGGGTAATTCAAGTTGCCACAATACTATGAGTATCCCGTCAGGAAAAGGACCCCACCAAGTGGGATGCACAGACCTGATGGTGGGCCACACAGTACATGTAAGTGTGTACTTGAATTGTGTGTACATGAATTGTATGTGTGTCATTACCAGATTAATATATAGCCTATATATTTTTTTCAAGGATACGTTCTTGAGACTCTACTATCCGTGCCAAGCATCCGAGAATCCTCAGCTGCCAGACTGGGTCCCGTGCAGAGAGTATTTCAACGGCCTCGCAGACTTTATGAAGATGAACAGAACACTGAGTGAAAGAATTTTCAACTACCTCTTTGGTAAAAAAATTTTTTGTATGGGCTATTCAGTGCTGGGCCTTTTGAAAATGTAGTTTTTGTCGTGATACATAGGTAGCTCACCATGCCACTTCCTGACACTTAGATATGTGGTTAAAACATTGGTTGCCACTGTTGTCCTGCTATGGCCATTTATGCATGTCTGTTCACATTAGGGTCTTGTAAAATCCCAGCAGCCTGGAGTGCATCATTTAAACCGGATGGGAAATATCCTGTCATTATCTTTTCTCATGGACTGGGAGCTTTCAGGTTTGGTTGGTTTGAAAATTTAGGCACAAAAACCTGACCATTGATGCAGTATTTTACATTGCCACTGTGTTTTTGTGTGTTGTATGTTCAGGACATTGTATTCAGCCATATGTGTTGAACTGGCGTCGCAGGGCTTCATTGTTGCAGCCGTGGAGCACAGGTGCTTGCTTTCAGTTATTAGATTTAAAAGCTTTTTTGCTTTCCAACGGACCAGTATGTTGAGATAAGAGATATCCGCTAACCTCAAACTGACATGGTCACAATTACTGTTCAGAAATGTTCCTTGGCATGAAAGGTTTTGTATGTTGTAATAGTCAAAGTGTGAGGAGTGTGTAAACAATAGTATAAACTAGGTCATCACATTCTTAACAGTGTTTACCGGTGGACTGACACATAACACAGGACTAACAGCAGCGACGGAAATCAAACTAGTGTAAACTATTAAATCAAAATGGAACAATGGAAATGCTTTGTAGTATTGCAGTTTTAGGAAACATTTATTTATAAAGAGTATGAAGTGTGTTGAGACTCACTATAAACTAGAAATTTGATTTTGCTTCTATAAAACACATACTCTTGTTAAAAATCTCAAGATCACTTATGGTTACGAAATGAATATTTTACTAAATGAAGCCTATGACTGAAAATCAGCTAGTGACGGGCCATTTTACCACGTGTTGTCTTTGGCCTGGTGTGTTTTACTTTCACTAAAATATCTTTTCAATTCCAGGGATGAATCTGCCTCTGCAACATTTTACTTTAGAGAACACACTGAGCCGGGAACAAAAAGGCATCCGTCATGTGACATTGCCAAGCCTGTGTCTGATAATCTGGAAGAGGTTTGGATGTACTACAGGCCGTTGAAAACAGGGGAGAATGAGTTTCCTCTAAGAAACAAGCAAGTGAGGAAAATCTCAATACTCATCAGATATCTAAAACATAGTCTTCCTATGCTAATCAGTCCTAGTCTGATATTTGTAGCCGTAATTGACTGAATTTGCTGCCGCTTTTCCCCCCCGAAATGTTTGATTTTTGTGTTGGTTTGCTTTAAAAACCCATCAATAATAGTTATGTATTATTATTTGTATTAGTGACAATTATACTTGTTTGTAAATAATTACTGAAATATATTGTGGTCCTGGCTAGTGCACAATTGATGAAACCGTCTGTGTTCCATGTAAATGAATCAAATGTCCTTTATGTTTCAGGTAAAGCAAAGAGCAGATGAATGCATCAGAGCCTTGGATATTCTCTTTGACATCAATTCAGGAAAGTCTGTCGAGAACATCTTACAGTCCAACTTCGATTTGTCAACAATGGAGGTGAATATTACTAATGAGTTTAAACTTGTGAGAACAAAGAAAAGCTTGATCATATTCCTTAAGACTTTATTTATTACAGTAGTGTAAATAAGTGATGGAGAGCTGGTGGTAATGAGCTTTTCTGCATTTCAGAATTCCATGGACTTGTGTAGAATAGCGGTTATGGGGCATTCCTTCGGAGGCGCGACAGTGATCGAATGTTTGTGCAAGGATGTCAAATTCAAGTACGTTTTGTGCTGACTAGTGTGTCCAATACGTATCGTGACATACTTTGTGTTACAAGATCTTGAGGGTAGATTATTAGCATATTTAGCAGGCTGTTTGAGAAACGATACTTTCAGTCAGTGCGGTTGGCCTTTATTTTATCCTCCACACTGATATCTGAAAACTTCTGCTAGTTTCCTGTTTTTTTAGAAGCATTTTCATACACCCACACTATTTGAAATCTTGTTATCGCTCTTAATACCCTTATAGAGAGAATCATTTACGAAAAAAAAGTTAATGAAAGTTAATGAAGTTAATAAAACATTATTTGCATTAAATTCAGAGGTGATTTTTCAGAAAGAAATTACACTCATTAGCCATGAAAGACATTTACTTGCTGGACATCTAATTATAACAAGTTAATAGTGCCATGTAGCTTGTGAAGAGAGATTAAAAAAACAAAATGATCATCCTCTATGGAGGTAGTTTTGTTTCTTTATTATTCAATCAAAAAAAAAGGTTGCTACAATCCAAAAAAATATTTTCAATTAAAAAAACCTTCACTTCAATGAAAAAAAAAAAATTTCAATCAAAGAAAAAAATTATTTACAATCCAAAAAAATATTTTCAATTAAAAAAACCTTCACTTCAATGAAAAAAAAAATTTTCAATCAAAGAAAAAAATTATTTGAATCCAAAAATATATTTGAGACTCAAAAATATACATTTGAACACTGCTTTTCTTTGATTGAAAATGTTTTCTTTGATAGAAGTCCGTTTTTGTTTTTGTTTAAAGCAACCTTTTTAATTGAAGTAACATTGTTTTTTGATTGGACCATATAATGGGTAGGACATTTGTGTCTTTATCATTCAATCAAAAAAGAAGTTGCTTCAAACAAACAAACAACAGAATCAATAAAAAAGTCACTTCAATGAAAAGATAAACATTTTCAAATATAGAAAATCGTTTTTGAATGCAAATAAAATACTTGAGACTCCAAAAATTGCATTTGAAAACTTTTTTTTTATTATTGAAAATGTTCTCTTTGATTGAAGTAATTTTTTTTGTGTTTGGGGCATACATGGGTAGGACATTTGTGTCTTAATCATTCAATTCCAAAAAAGTTGTTTCAATCAAAGAAAAAACTGTTCAAATGCAACAAAAAAAAAATACCCCCGTGAATAAAAAAAAGTATTGAAGAGAATGTGTTTTTTCGTTGTTGTTTTTTTTTTTGAAGTGCAAAAAGTTTTGAAGTTTAAATTTTTTTTATTTAATTATTTTGACACAAACGTTCCGCAGTGGGCGGGTGCTTCTCTATTGGTCAGACATGTTTGATTGACAAGTGTCTACACCAATGACATCTTTCTGACAAAGAAGTCATGTTCGCCACTCGCCAGCAAGCTTTTTGCCAGTTACGTCCTGCGTCACATCTCTCATGCGGGTTCTCGTCAACCAGGGTCAGCGCGCATCATAGCGCACACAGGCAGGCACAGAACTAGCTAGCGAACCTAGGTCTTAAATCTAATAAGTTATGTTTTTTACAACACGTTTTTTGATGGAAAAGTAATGTTTAATTTCCATAGTCTTTGTTTAGTGAACGAAAGCGAAATCAGGAATTGCGGTCTTTCAGTTTGTTTATCGTTACCTAGCTACCATGGGTTTAAGTTGTACAAGATGTGCTGTAGCCTTACAATGGCCAAGTCGCGTCTCATATTAACAGATGAATAGGCTTCGCTCAGTTTATTAAATACATCCAACCTGAAATGTCTCTTACAAACTATGAAGGGACAATGAATCAATCAATACACTGACATGGCAATGCTAGACAGATAGCCTACTTTGTTTGCACAGCCCTGCCGTGATTTTGTCACTCTTCTCCACTCCTAGACCTACGTCTGGTGACAGCGGGGAAACTTTTACCTCGATAAAGTTAGGCCTACTTATTGTATTGCAGAAAAGTAAACTTCCAGTAGGGTAAACTCCAGTTAACCAGTTCATGTTTCTTCTTTAGGTGATTCAAGCAGTAACGACTAATTAGACTCAATACTGCTATTATAATACACAATACATTTTTTTTGTAATGCAATGTTTTCAACAGGGAAATATAAACAGCATTTGTCAAATTTTCCCTTAACCCCCCACCCCCTTATCAACAACACATCAGCATTAGTCAGCAGAGTACAAATACATGGGTGAAGTAATCATACAAAATAAACACACACAAAAAAAGAAAGAAACAAAAAAGAAAAAGAAACACCTATGTACAAAGCAACCCTTGTGTGTATTGCCATGAGATGGGTGAAGCCCTAGCATGTGATGGATCCTTTATAGATACGATATGGTACAACTACAGTGCAACGCAAATAGTAAATATAAGATAAAGTGAAAAGTAATAGTAAATAGTTTAGTCAATAAAATAAAAAAACAGTATACAGCAAATAAAATTGTAATGAAAAGGCTGTAAAAATATAGGCTATATAAAATACAATGACACAACCCTGTCTATTTTTGTAAAATTTTAGTTTTATTGATCAGTAATAGACACTATAACAGTATAAGTAGCCTAAAAGGTATAAGAAGTTATACAAGACAAGAAATAAAGTAAACGATTCAGACAAACATACAGCAGGGTACAACGTTAAAATAGCCAAAATATAAAATTATGAAACTTCCCTTTGCCCTCAGCCAAAACGATTTGCCAGGGAACAAATGATAGATTAATGAGACCAAAGATCGCCCGTTATATACACAAGACGAATTATATCTCATGTTTTAACCACTGGACTAGAGACATCAGAGCCAGCGGCAAACGTCAGAAGCACTGGCCGAGGTACGGCTGTTCTCGGCGGGGTACATGAGGTGTGAAAGACTGAATATCACAACTCCGAAAACGTCCGATCAATTTTTTAAATAGGCGCTATCTTTATAAATAAACCACAGATTTGACCTGTAAACAACTACATTGTCGACTAAAAAACTATTAAAACGACATTTCGTGACACAATAACAGTAGTATTTTTAAATGTCGCGGCTTTTCTCGTCTGTCAATGGGCGCTGACCCTGGTCGACGAGAACCCGTTCAACCCGCATGAGAGATGTGACGCAGGACGTAACTGGCAAAAAGCTTGCTGGCGAGTGGCGAACATGACTTCTTTGTCAGAAAGATGTCATTGGTGTAGACACTTGTCAATCAAACATGTCTGACCAATAGAGAAGCACCCGCCCACTGCGGAACGTTTGTGTCAAAATAATTCAATCAAAAAAAATTTAAACTTCAAAACTTTTTGCACTTCAAAAAAAAAAAAAAAACAACGAAAAAACACATTCTCTTCAATACTTTTTTTTATTCACGGGGGTGTTTTTTCTTTGATTGAAAATATTTTTTTTGATTGAAACAACTTTTTTGGAATTGAATGATTAAGACACAAATGTCCTACCCATGTATGGCCCAAACACAAAAAAGATTACTTCAATGAAAGAGAACATTTTCAATAATAAAAAAAAGTGTTCAAATGCAATTTTTGAAGTCTCAAATATTTTATTTGCATTCGAAAACGATTTTCTATATTTGAAAATGTTTATCTTTTCATTGAAGTGACTTTTTTATTGATTCTGTTGTTTGAAGCAACAGAATTCTGTTGTTTGATTGAATGATAAAGACACAAATGTCCTACCCATTATATGGTCCAATCAAAAAACAATGTTACTTCAATTAAAAAGGTTGCTTTAAACAAAAAAAAAAAAAAACGGACTTCTATCAAAGAAAACATTTTCAATCAAAAAAAAAGCAGTGTTCAAATGTATATTTTTGAGTCTCAAATATATTTTTGGATTCAAATAATTTTTTTCTTTGATCGAAATTTTTTTTTTTCATTGAAGTGAAGGTTTTTTTAATTGAAAATATTTTTTTGGATTGTAGCAACCTTTTTTTTGATTGAATAATAAAGAAACAAAACTACCTCCATAATTCTCGCATCAATGTTGCTTCTTAGGTGTGGCGTGGCACTGGACTCCTGGATGTTTCCCTTGGATGAGGAGAGCTTCCCAGGAGTGAAGCAGCCAATCTTTTTTATCAACTCTGAAAAATTCCAGTGGATTGGGAATATCATTCGTATGAAGAAGCTGGACTCTGCCATGATTCCCAGAAAAATGATAACCATCAAGTCAGTAATTCATTATTTTTTTTCATTCCCCTCTACAAAATATTTTTTTGCTTCATTTAATTGTGCTTTACAATGTTTTGGCAGGGGGACAGTTCATCAGAGCTTCCCAGATTTCACATTTCTTACTGGGAACTGGATTGGAAGGCTCCTGAAGCTGAAAGGAGAGATTGATCCATATATAGCCATGGATCTTTCCAACAAAGCAACTTTGGCTTTTCTTCAACGCCACTTAAGTGAGTTATTTACCTTTTTTTAGTATGAATGGTTCAGTGTTTCAGCTCTTTCTATTCCGTTAAATCGTTTGTAATACACTGCTGTTTAGGGTAAGATTTTAGAAAAAAAATGAATGCATGCAGAGATACATTAAATTGTCATTAAAAAGACATCGCAGGAATAAATAACATTTTACACTGTGAAAACAGTAATGAATTTTTTTTATAGTATTTCATAAAATGACGATTTGTTACAATCAATTCAGCCTTTTTGAGCATTTTTCACCCCATGCTTAGTGTACTTCATAGATATAAACACTAGATGTCGCCTTGGGGTTCTAAACATGTGTCAAAACTGCCGCCATCTTGGAACAGGGGTCTTGTCATAGGAAGTAGCTAGGTAACGCTGAATTCATGGATGATGCTGGACTTTTGTGCTGCATATGGATGTTCACTCGAACGAAATCTAAAAACCAGACATCAAGGGATTACATTTTACAAGATTGTGAAATTTTGTATTTTTTTACTCAATGATAAATACATGTCTGACCGTTGGAACGAACCAAAACAACTAGAAAATCGCATTCATGGCGATTTTATTTCCGTTAGAGCATTTCCTACATTAACGCTGATGAGGGGTTCCCGTTTCAAGATGGCGGCTCTATTGACGCATTCGTTCCAATGAACTGCTGTAGCCAGGCGACATCGTGTTTATATCTATGAGTGTACTTGATACTGTGAACTTGGCAATATTTAATTTTTAACTTTATTTTTCAGCTCTGGACAGAGACTTCAATAAGTGGGATTCTTTAATTGATGGAAAAGATGACAACTTGATTCAAGGAACCAATATTGTTATACCACAATCATCTATGTAATCGAGTAACATGAAGTGTTTATCAGTACAATGATTTTGTAATGTGCAATGCAAATGTAAATGCAAATTCACATGAAACAGAATCAGGTTACATGAGAAAGGGCCCGTCTATTTTGGAAATTACATAAGAGACTTAATATTGAATGCGGTGTACGAGTACGATTGAATTTGCACAATGGATTAGATTTAGTATTTTTTTAAACAGGGCAAAACTACAAACTACAGGATTTCTACCAGCTACATTGCAAAACAGTGCAATAGATTTAACACCTGTTATGTGCCTTAATGTTTTTACAGCCATGTAAAGCAGAGGTTTTTATATCAATTAAATGTTTTCAGTGGATTCTGACATTACGAGGAGGCAGTTAGCAGACAACCATTTACAAATATAAATACCATACTGTGAAATGTATTCAGCATAGCCCGTTTATATGTTGCCCTATATTGAGAATTTTACATCATAGAAAATAACCTTTTTAGAGTCTACGATCAACTCTGGATCTGTAACTAAAACCTGTGATTCCCTGATTTGTAAGTCATTGAAATCAATTTTTACACTACTCTGGTCAGTAAGAAATTTTTTAAAAACTTATGTAGGATATCAATATTTCTCACTGGATTCCAGTACAGCCACAAAAATTGCACAATTTTTTCTTATGTATTTGTGATTTTGTTTATTAAACATCTTACCTTTGGTATGTGGTGTTTTTTTTTTTTTTCAATACAAAAAGTCTGAATAATAACATTAAGATATGTTCGTATAAGTGCTGCACACAAAAGGTGCATATTTATTAAAGAAAACTTCAACCAGTAACCGCAAATTGCTTTTTCACCACAAGTGTAAACTTTTAAGAGCATCTGAACAAATAACAAAATCCTTGTACAAAGTATAATTTAGAAATCGTTTTAGGAATCCAATAAGGAACACAATGAAAGGCTGTGTAATAAACGGAAAAACAAAACAGCCTTCATATCTGCAAAGTGAAATCGGTGAACAGTAAAAGAAGGTGAAAACAACAGATCAACTCTATGAACAAGCAGCAGTGCTTACTGTTGCTACTATACGGTTTAAGGTAACAAGTAGACAACACCACTTAATACAAATTTAAATGTGATTAACAAAAAAAAAAATGCACATACAAAATCAACTATTTAAGGGACATCCAAGTTTACATTAGTCACGTTTCTGTTTTTCTTTTTCACTCTCCGGCTCACATACTTCTGCCTGGGGTTCTTGCAAAACACCAACAAAAATTACATCATCGTCAGATGCGTCCTCAACTCTCAGGGTCAGATGAGTGACTTGTGGATCCTCTGAGTTGGTGCAATCAGATGCATTTGACTTATCTTGTAAGCCTGTGAAGCAAACTACCATCAGTTCAGTTCAACCAGAAATTGTCTCATTACTTCAAAGAAAAGCATTAGGACTCTTTATGACACTTCCTTTTAAATGTATGCTTAAATTACTAACATGAAGATTCTTCAGCATCAGGATGGATTTCCGTGACCATCACATCTCCCTGAAGCTGAGTAAAGGAGAAATTAATAAAATTAAGTAGTAATTTAGTAAATTAAGAAATATTTTAAAATAAAACAAATAGGTAACACTACAATAAGGTTCATTAGTTAACGAACTAAGAATTAAGAATAATACTTCAGCATTTATTAATCTTAGTTCATATTAATTTCAACATTTACTAATACGTTATTAAAATCAAATTGTTTGTTCACTAACATGAACGGCTGTATTTTTATTAACTAACATTAACAAAGATTAATAAATACGGTAACAAATGTATTGCTCATTGTTAGTTAATACATTAACTAATGTTAACTAATGAACCTTATTGTAAAGTGTTACCACAAATATGTTTGTGGTTCAAGAATTAACAGTAAGCTTATAATACCGTGCCATCAGATGCTGTGTCTGACTCTGCTCCATCATCACTGGTCAGAACAATAAGATCTTCAGTAACATCTACTAAAAAAAAAATCCATTGTTTGTTAGAATGCTACACATCCATTCTATATTTGTTAAAATAGAAGAGCTTTACATTAAACTTTTTAATTGAATATGGAATTCAAACATGACATACTATTAAACGCCTCCGGTAAGGTATTCGTTTCATGCTCAGTCTCACATGCATCCTGTACCTATAAAAACATGATATGAGAGGGAAATACTTTCAGCCACTGGGTGGTGTAGGTCTTTAAAAAGACAATCAAGAGAAAAGACAAAACACCTTATCATGGGGAGCAACATCAAGGAAATCCATCAGTAAATCCACTCCGGTACTCATCTTGGCACAGTCTTCTAAAGAGTCGCATTTTAAAAATGGAACAGTCAACTACTCTTCCATGCAGATAAAAACAAAACAAAACTAAAGTATGGTTTATATGTTGAAGTATGAAGGGTAACCTCTTTGCTCTCCAGCTGAAGTATTCAAGTCATCTTGGGAGTTATCTGGTTCAGGCTGCAGTACAAACATATTTAAAGGGATAGAACACCAAAGAAAATTAATACCAGTGGCTCCTGCTGATACATTATGGTCTTATGAAGCAAACCGATCGGTCTGTGCAAGAAACTGAAGATACCTGTAGAAACCCTGGAAAATGTTCAAATTGAATTTAATGCCTTTTTAATGCCATTTTAAAATGTTTTAATGCCATATACGACCCATGACTAACCGTGTGTGTGTGTGTGTGTGTGTGTGTGTGTGTGTGTGTGTGTGTGTGTCTATATATATATATATATATATATATATATATATATATATTTATTTATTAGGGCTGTCAGTTAAACGCGTTATTAACGGCGTTAACGCAAACCCATTTTAACGGCGTCAATTTTTTTATCGCGCGATTAACGGTCTTTTTGGCCTAGCAAACTTTGTAGTTTTTTTCACATGCTGTTACAACAGGACGTGGCATGCGCGGCGCTGCTCTATGAAACCGATTCATTTCAATGGCTTGCGCCGCGCGAGGACGTTTTGTTGCTTCGTCGACCAAAGCGCAAGCGGATCTAGCTAGAGCGGAAACAAAACAACAGGCGCGCCGCACACACTTTTGGGCTTGCGAGCCGGCCAAATTGTTGGTTAACGTTGCGCTTTGAGTGGATGACGAGCGCGAGACGGCGAAATGGATGCCAATAAGATTCTGAATGGAAAGTTTACTTTTAAAAAGTTGCCAAATGGTTCCATTGACAAGACCAAAGTGATCTGTGTGTTTTGTCGTTGTGAACTGAGCTATCATCATCGCAGCGCATCCAGTCTGAAATACCACTTGATGGCCAAGCGCACACACACACACACACACTCGCACACACACACACACACACACACACACACACACAGCTGATGCGAATTCTCCGCCCCCTCGTCAATATCAGGACCTCGTCAGTATTTCTTTCACCCTTTTATTAATGGACAGTGTTACATTGAGAGATTATTTGCTCCAAGTGAGAATGTTAGTGTGAAATTGAACACAGTATGTCAATGTTTTCAATAAAAAACATTTGCACAAAGCAAGCCCATCCACTTTTCCATGTTGAGAGCATTAAAATGAGAAAAAAATAATGGGACAAAAAGAAAATCAAGAGACATTTAGAATAGAAAAAAAAATAATTGCGATTAATCGCGAGTTAACTATGACATTAAGGCGATTAATCGCGATTAAATATATATATATATATATATATATATATATATATATATATATATATATATATATATGTGTTTTTTTTTTTTTTTTTGGAACACAGGTGTAATTTGCGGGTAGGACATGTCGATTGTGTCCCCACCATTTTTTTAAACATCTCGCGGCGTATAGGACGGGTCGCAGGAATGGTGGTGTTTCATTAGTAATATTATTATTAGTGTTTTTGTTGCTGTTATTAATAATTGCTCACACTTGCAAAAGAGAAGATTTGACACATGGCACTGACAATTCAACTAAATACAAAGTATTTATTCTCTTCCTCTTCTACCTGCACCGTCTCCTTCTCTAATGGGCCTACCCTGTTCGCCACCTTCTCTGGGCCGGCATCCTCTAACCTGGCCTTTTTATGGGGCTTTCCTCTAATAAACCACTAATAAACAATCGGTTTTGATGAGGGAAAAAATATATACTTCTTACTGCGGATTAGAAGAACCCAAAACCTCTGACATGCTTGGCAAAAGTTCTGCTACTGGACCATTAAAGTGCATGCGTGTAACAGTCGGGTTTTCTCGCTACTAGCAACATATATTAGATCTCATTAAACGACCAATTAAACACAATGTACTATTTAAATCTAACGCCGATTTGTGGCCGTCACACTGCATATGGGATTTTACGGCGCTGACTCCCATTGTCCCCAACTTTAAATGCTTTTTTACAAAATCCTTCATTTTTACCACTAACGGGCTGCAACCATGTCTTAAAAGTTTTGTTTTCCAGCCACTTTGGCTGGAATTTGCACTTTCCCATTTTTTCAAGGTTCAGACCGTCCACCGCTGTACAACAGACCCGCGTCACCTCCGCATCACGGCAATTCTGCTCCGGCCGGAAGCAATTACCAAACTGGTTCCGCGTATTTATCACACGAATGTACATATTTTGCGACAGCAAATACAAATTATTAATTATGAAGGCTATATTCAAATAAATGTATATAAAATTCACTTCAAAACTATAAAAAAATGAATGCCTGTAAGAATCAAATTTAATTGTTAAGCTTCAACCCCACTTTTGAAAAATCCCCAGAAATGGCATACCCAAACTGAAACAGATGCAGTTCATGAACCCTTTGTACTAAAAGCACAAGATCTAATTTGAAAGCTGACACCTGGCAGTTTATTGTAAATTTGGAATTAATTAGTCAATGAAAAAAAAATTTAAAAATGTCTTCAAAGTTTTGTAAAGTTATTAGAAATGTATTTTTATGAAACATCTTCATGAAAATAAAATTGAAGTTGGCATTGTATCAATCTAGAAATGCACTGCAACTAAAGCCACATGTCTGACCACGTTATTTTTAAAATTGAAAATATTGAAGATGATAAGTTTAAAACTCTGCATTTAGTTAAATGTTTTTCAAGATCATGTCATATGAATTTATTTTGATTAGACTCTAAAATGCAAACTGGTGTTTATTGTCATCTTCTAGCATCTATTCAGTCTATTGTCTCTATTGTTTTGTGGTGCAAACGAGCCCCATTCAGTGTCAGTCTCCCCTGCACACATTCACACCTCTCCAGCCTGGTTATGGCTCTAAATATGCTTTTCTTTTGTCTGCATTATAATCACTAACGACTGGCTATTCACACTGTTTCAATCCCTTTTTTCTTTTATCAAAGTTCTCACTTCACATTTGAAACTATCAAATGCCCTTTTTGAACAAAGAAACATTTCAGTAAGCATTCCTATTTAGAAAAATTCATAAAAATAACAGCTAATGTGCTGGCAGGTGCACATAGAGCAAGCTAGCATGTTAGCTTAGCACACCATCAATACACGACAATTTATGAGATTAAAACCATGTTTGTGCTCCAAACTTACTTTATAACGCAAGTCGAGTGTTTTAAATAATATATTTTCTGTCTTATTTTTCATCTGAAGCCAAATCAGATCACAGAAGGTTATTTTATAGTATTCTGCACAATGATAAAGTCTATATCGATGAGCATTACATTATAAATATAATCTATTATTATGAAAATACCTGACATGGCTCGAAGAACACAGGTAAATCAAATATCATTGCAATCATGTTTATTGTCTTCAAAACATCTTTATCTGCATGTTACAGCGATCTCTGGAAGCTTTGTTTGTGTCAGGGACTTCCTGGAATGTCACATGGTTATGGCACTTCTTCGTGTGTTCCATATATGGACTATACTGTGCATAGGGCGCCGGCGCCCTCAGGCTGCCAGTATGGATTGAAAACACAGTACATCAGAGTATCCAGCGCTCAATGTTTACATCGACGCATTTGGGTATAAATTCAATAAACATTCCTGTCTATAGAAATATGATGTAAACCTATGAGAATCTATCAATATTTCTCCACATCTGCACATTGTTGAGCTAAAAGCCCTGAGGGACGTTGTTTTGTCAAGCGCCGTCATGGCGACGACACAGGAGTTTTTTTCTGAATGGAAGCGGCTGACGCTCAATTCATATTAAAGGTATCGACTCATTTTTTAATTGCATAACTCCTGGCACAAATTAAGACATAACTGTCATTACAAGTTTCTCAGAATACAATAGTGGTAAAATACTGAAACTTGAGTATTATATATTTTTAATGATGTATAGTTTGTCAAGGTAATAACATTAAATATGATAGTAACTTTGAACTATTTAAAAAAAAAACGCTTCAGTGCGCCAGCGCTCTGGCAACGGTTAAGAGGCAACGCTCTGGCAACGGTTGCCTTTTAAGGCCTTAATTTTCGCAAAATCCATTTAAGGACTTTTAATGCTTTTTAATGCCCCGCAGAAACCGTTTACAACATTATCTGTAATCCAGTCTGGAGCGTAAGCTACCTGTCGCATAGTGACGCAAGCATGAGAGCAAACTCACGAGCTGACGCCGTTTGTGTTTACAGCAGAGAGGGAGGACGCGTGTTGTATAGACAGATTGTCATTATACGACAGGAAGCTCACGCTCCAGACTGCCATGAAGGCGCTCAAGAAGGTTTGCTCAAGCTGTGGATTACAGGTGGTAATGTTGTAAATCATTTTTAATTTCTTGCACAGACCAATCGTTTCTCTTCGTAAGACCTAAATGTAGTCAGGAGCCACCAGCAATAATTTTGTTTTGCTGGTATTGTTTTTTTTTTTGTTTTTTTTTTCACTAATCGAAGTGATGTTAGCCGTTGACTTGAATTATACGAATCACCACGGTTTCAGTTAAAAATCTTTACTGTTCTACTGAAAGAAAGAAAGTCACCTACATCTTGGAAGGCCTGAGGGCGAGTAAATTAACAGAATTTTATTTTGGGGTGAACTATTCCTTTATCTTAAAGGTGCTGTGTTTGATTTTTAGCGGCATCTAGCGGTTCGGTTGCGAGTTTGCACTTAGGGCTCAGCACACTGCTCACCCCTCCCTTTCGAAGAAGCTACGGTGGCTAAAACGGGACAAACATATCGTCGTCTGAGACAGCAGAGAATAGCCAGAGTAAGCTAAGACTGTGTAACATTGTCACTGTTTCTGTACCACAGTCCATTATAAACCATATCATGGATAATGTTTTCAAAGCCATAGTCAGGTGAGGATCAAGGGTCTATAATATAATAATAGTAATCAGCTGATTGTCTAAACCCATAATACAGCGAGGGAGAAGAACCACATTAAAGCTGCAGTAGGGAGTCTTGAGAAAACGTTGACTTAGCCTGAAAATTTGAACAAGCACAACTTACAGGTCCCACCCCCTTGCTCCACAGCTCGTCCTCCACAGCGGAGCCTGTCGTGAACGCGCAGGCTAGTAAACAGGGCCACCGATAACAGCGGATAAAAAGTTATATGGCACATTCACTAATAGGGACTAAACGTCAATAATATGCTTTACATTGACTATGGCCTGCCCATACTTTGACTACAAACTTGGTCCTCAAATCATTATGTATTTTCCAATAGCCTACATGTAACTTTATAACGTTGCACTCTTTCTATAAGTTATAAATAGCTAGTAAGATAACGTTAATATAACGGTAACTAACGTTACAGCATGTAAGTAATTATTCTAGCGATATATAATGCTAGATAAGGTGTGCTAGTACATTATTTCAGCAACATGACAAGCCAGTGAATTAGCAGGTTTCAATTGTTGCTTAGAAGAGTGCGTGACATTTTATCTACATGTTATGCGGCTAGAGTTTTGACACCGAGTCAATGGGCTCTGTGTAATTCTTTCTTTTTCGGTTGTTTATCGTCATCAGTCTTTTTCCTTTTACCTCTTTGTTTTATGAGCAGGTGTCACTCGAGAATTGGCAGTTTAGGTTGTTTCTCCGTCATAAGCACAGCTGCAGCACGCCGGCAATCTTGAGTTTGAACGACGCCTCGCGCTCCGGCGCTCGCGCTGTGCAAGAGAGGGGTGTGATCAGCGCGTACACGAGCGTGATTGACACTGCTAAGACATGCCTCCTGGCTCTCATTGGTTGTTTCTGACCGGGAGCGTGTATTTCCTGCAAATGGCAATAGGACCACTGGGAGGAGCCAGAGAAGCTTGATTTTTACACAGATTATCCGTCTCATATTCTACTGTCAGGACATAATGACAGTTTTAGCAAATACATGTTTTCAAAAGTTACCTACTGGAGCTTTAAACTAGGCAACTATATATTTTTCTAACAGGGTAGCTGCTAGTAAAAGTTTAGCTGGCTAATATGAGCTGTTACTGTGGCTGAGCTGGTTAAAGCGTTAAGCCTTGTTTATACTCGACGCGTCCGCATGAGCCCAAAGGTGCGCGCGGCAAAAATGACATGATTATAACAGCGCGCGCGCCTCCGCATCCCCTAGACACCATTTACTACACACAATAGGCTTTTTTTCTCTGATTTTGAAAACTCTTTGCGATCGACTTAAAATGCTTCCAAGATCGACGGGTTGGTGATTCCTGTAACGTTACTGTTTTATGGTCAATGACAAGAGTATTAATCCGCTGTCTCACGAACGTAACCAGCACATTTATCCCCACATAGCAAAGCCATAACACAGCGAGGGAGAACTAAGTTACATGAAACAATTCAACTACATATTTTACACCACTGACAAGTCACTACTCACGGTGTTTATGGCTAGCTTCTAGGTTTCTGCGGCTTCTCTTTCAAGGTAGTGACGAAACGCGCTCTGTAGCGCTGTTTGTGCGCGTTCGGCTACGGTAGAAACATGACGTCACAATATGTCGACCTTCATAGAAGGGGATTCCCGCGGTTATGTAGATATAAATGTCTCATTTTAAGGTAATAAAAACATTACGGTTTATTAAGTAAGTTCTATATACACCACTGAAAACATAGTTATGGATGTCATTTTGCATTTCTGTTAATAGATACTCAATTTTTACTGATTGCACCTTTAAGTGGGTTAATAATATTTTTAATTAAAGGGTTAGTTCACCCAAAAATGAAAATTCTGTCAGTAATTACTCACCCTCATGTCGGTCCAAACACATAAGACCTTCGTTCATCTTCGTTACACAAATTAAGATATTTTTGATATCCTCCATAGACAGCAACGTCATTGCAAAGTAGTAAATGCATCGTTAAAATAGTCCATGTGACTACAGGGGTTCAACCTTAATATTATGAAGCGGCGAGAATACTTGAGCGCAAAAAAAAAAAAGAAAAAAAGAAGGAAAAAAAAAGACTATTCAACAATTTCTTCTCTTCGGTGTCAGATCTCCTATGCTATTTGTGTAAACAACAGTACAGTAAACAGTACAGCGCTTCCGGGTTCTACGTCAGAATGCCGGCCCACTATTGGCCAGCTCCTAAATCAGCATCACACGCATGTCACACTGCGGTTACAATGCGAATAGCATAGGAGATCTGACACAGAAGAGAAAAAATTGTTAAATAAAGTCGTTATTTTTGTGCACAAAATTAATTCTCATCGCTTCATCAAATTAAGGTTGAACCACTGTAGTCACATGGACTATTTTAACGATTTCTTTACTACCTTTCTGGGCCTTGAAAGTTGCAATGCCGTTGATGTCTTCCAAACCTCAGAACGTTCAGAAACCTCTCGGATTTCATCAAAAAGATCTTAATTTGTTTTCCGAAGATGAACGAAGGTCTTACGGGTTTGGAACAACATGAGGGTAAGTAATTAATGACAGAATGTGTATAATATGTGTACTTACACTCAGTACTTGAACAAGTGCACCTTCCCCCAATGCATCTTCAACTAAACACAAACAAGAAATACAGTCTTTAAATGCATTCAGATCTAAGATACTCGCATCAAAACTTTTCACAATGACGTCATATTTCAATGTCTTAGAATATAAAGATATTCATATTTCAATGTCTTACAATATAAAGATATCCATTTTTAATAAAGTGCAGATTTAATAGATTTAAAGGGATAGTTCACCCAAAAATAAAAATTCTTTCATCATTTACTCACCCTCATGTCGTTCCAAACCCGTACGATTTCGTTCATCTTTGGAACACAAATGAAGAGCTTAATGATGAAATCTGAGAGCTTTGTTTCCCTGCATTGACAGCTACGGAACTACCACTTTGACATCAAAAAGTTCATAAAGAGTAGAGGTGGGGGAAAAAATCGATTCTGTTCAGTATCGCAATATTTTGCGCCCGCAATTATATCGATACAGTAGCGCAAAGTATCGCAATATTTAATTATAAAATTATCTGTTTTACTTCCGGGTTTTCTCGGAGTTTACTCTGATAATTTACATTCGCGTATTACATCCACAAGGACGCGCTTGTTGCGGTGCTTTGTTGTCGTGCATTCAACTGGAAATTCAAATGAAAATGTAGATGCCAAGTGTAAGTTTATCATAGATATATTTCCACTCGCTGAACCCTGACTGAGCGCTTGAGACTTTCGCTCTCCGTGACTCCGTCAAGCGATCATTCTGTGTGTGACCTGACGGGCTATGGTGTGACCCAGCACCGTACTCTAGTGTGAAGGCGCGCGACTCGCCAGCACGTTTCTCTCACGCACGCAAAGAGAGTGAGAGAGTTACATTATACCACGCAAAATCGACGCGCTACATGTAAACGATTTCTTGTTTGTATTTTCCTGTCAAAATAACTGAGTTCATCTGGTATTATTCAGCTTTTAAGAACAAGCAGAAGAGATGCCGGTTTCTCCGGTAGTGGGTGGAAGTGGACCTAATGCGCAAACGGCAATCTTATTGGATGGCACCCATGCCTGTTTTAATTTCAGCAAATCAGAGCAAACGAATGCTGTCAAATGATTTACATTCATGAACCAAGCAGCTCATGTGTTGTAGGCCTATATTATATTTTTTTATAGACTATAGTTGTATATTGTCATTATTATTAGTAGAATTAGTAGTAGGATTATCTTTTAATAATAATTACTGTTATCTTACTTTTTTTTTACAGAAACACTGAATGACCAACAATATCGTAAGCACCACCAGTTCAGTTTAAGTTCAGTTAAAATGACAAATATGCATTCATGCATGATTATCAAGTTTTAGTTCTAACTACTGAAGTTCTATAATTAAATAGGCTAATGCTTGATTATCATAATATAATGCTTGATTGATTTTAAGAGTGTACATTTAGATATTTAAAAAGCTGTGCCATTCAATAAGCTGATTTTGTGGAATTATATATAAAAGTTTTTGCAGTTCAGTTAATGTGTAGAAGATAATGTTCACAGAATTAAATGTGACATTTGAAGTGAGTTGAGTCTTATTTTCCTCTATTTTTTGTAATGCCTTTGAATAATATGGGGGGCATGAATCGCAATATATTGTAGAATCGAATCGCAATACTTGCTGTATCGCAATATGTTAAGAATCGCAATAATATTGAATCGTGGGCCAAATATCGCAATACTATCGAATCGTCACATTTTTGCCAATTCCCACCCCTGATAAAGAGATCGTAAAACTAATTCACATGAATTGAGTGGTTTGTCCAAATTTTCCGAGGAGACGCAATCGCATCATATGATTAACAGTTTCAATTTAGGCTTTTATTCACATAAACAATCAACGCACATATTAGTTATAATAAACAGAACCAATGAGGTTCATTCTCATTAGGGATGCACCGATACTGCCATTTTTGCCGGATCAAGTATCTATCAGACGAGGACGATCCAAATCCGATATTGTGCGTATACTATTCTGTGTTATTGTTAAGCCCTACAAAATGCACAAAAACAAAGCACCATAAAGTTTTCGTGCACTATTATAAGTGTTCTGAAGCCATTATATAGTATAATGTGAGATAGAAAGTCATTAAATTCAAGATCACGTAAACTTTTCCCTCCGTTGCGGCTGTCAATCATTCTTTATTCAGCATTTAACAGCGGGTCGCGTTCGGTTACGACAGTCAACACGATGAAACTCTCTCCAAGATGATTCAATGTTACTATTATTATACTTGATCTGTAGATAAAGGTCTATGGTTTCGCATAAAACAATTTTATCTTGCCGGACTTTATTGCTGTAACTTAATCATGTTACTTTCTACCGGGTGTCGGTTAGATCACAACACTAGAGTTAGAGTCAGAACACTATAATTGTTCTTCACGCGCACAGTAACTGACATTTAAAACTGTTAAAAGAAAAGACTCAAACTATTGCATAGATGGATACTGTTTAATACACTACGCATCAATATGTATTTCCTTTGTGCTTTGAACTTTTCAATGCGGACTCGACGCGCTGCGACTCCATGTGGTTTCAAGCGCATCATTCTGCACTCGGGATGCGCATAAGCGCTGTATTGGAGCCTTTCATATCATAATACAGTGACGCAATGAAAGATTATTAATAGCCTTTCTTGTTCTGTCCTATCTATCATACGCTGCTACCTCATTAAACAGCTGTGCTATACATTTAAAACTTATAGTATAGTAGCCTAGGCTATATCAAAAATAATTTATATTTCTGATTTTTGTTATCTTCCTGCAGAAGATACGAGTGCGTGTCACCTGTGTGAAAAGTGTCACTCAGTTCTTTTGCCATCTCGCCAGGAATTCAGATGAGATTGAGAAACTGGCAGGCAAGGTCAATTCCCTATGCCGTCAACTAGAGGTAACCAAGTGTCCTCAGACTTTTGGAACGGTTTGCTTTGCAAAATACACAGATGGACTTTGGTATAGAGGCCAGATAAAGTCTTCAAAACCGTCAGTGGTGATCAATTTTGTGGATTATGGAGACACATTGGAAGTTGAAAAATCAGACTTGCTGCCAGTTCCAATTGAAGCAGGAGAGATTATGTCCGTCCCAGTGCAGGCAATTGAATGTGGGCTGTCGGATATGCCAGAAAATGTGCCATGTGCAGTGGAAAATTGGTTTCAGAATTTTGCGGACAGCCATTGTTTCACTGCTTTGATTGTGGCAAAAGAACCTGCAGGATTTTAGATTTTTATTATCTTGTATCTAGTGTTACACTTATTGTCTCTTATTTGTTCCCCACTAAATGTTTTTTTTTTTTTCACTAAATGTTCAGATTTTATACAATAATTATGCACTCATGATTTTTTCTAGACTAAATTTTACTGCTGAATTATCCACTAATCTAGTTTATAATAGCATTTTTGTCATAGATTATGATCATATATTTTTTTTATTTGTTGTTTTTCTTTATAATGAAATTGTCTGTATTAAAGGATTAGTTCACTTTTAAAAAAAACTTTTGCTGATAATTTACTCACCCCCATGTCATCCAAGATGTCCATGTCTTTCTTTCTTCAGTCGAAAAAAAAATGAAGGTTTTTGATGAAAACATTCCAGGATTTTTCTCCATATAATGAACTTCAATGGGAACCAAACGGTTCAAGGTCCAAAAGACAGTTTCAGTGCAAACTGTTCAAAGGGCTTTAAACGATTCCAAACGATGAATAAGGGTCTTATCAAGCGAAACGATCGGTCATTTAAAAAAAATAAACAGTTTAAGTTTTATAACCTCAAATGGTCGCCTTGCTCTGTTCTGTGATGCTCGTTCGTGACTCTCCTGTTAGAACTCGTTTATCAAAATGAACGAATCTTTTTTCGTGTCATTTGGTTCATTCAACGAACGAAATGAACGAGTTGACTCGAGAAAATTTTTGTTCATTTTGATAAACGAGTTCGAACAGGAGAGTCACGAACGCGCATCACAGAACAGAGCAAGGCGACCATTTGAGCTTATAAAACTTAAACTTTGTTAAATTTTTAAAATGAGCGATCGTTTCGCTTGATACGACCCTTATTCATCATCTGAAATCGTTTAAAGCCCTTTGAACAGTTTGCAGTTTGCACTGAAACTGTCTTTTGGACCTTGAAACGTTTGGTTCCCATTGAAGTCCATTATATGGAGAAAAATCCTGGAATGTTTTCAAAAACCTTAATTTCTTTTTGACTGAAGAAAGAATGACATGGACATCTTGGATGACATGGGGGTGAGTAAATTATCAGCAAAAGTTTTTTTTAAAGTGAACTAATCCTTTAAGTAAATTGTGTTTAACACACAAAAGAGTGATTATCAGTTCAACACAGAGTTATAGAAATTATAATAAAAAAAAAAAAAAAATGTGCTGGTATCGGATTGGTATCAGTCGATACTCCGAATTTTTGGTATCGGATCGATTCTGAAAAAGATGGTATCGGTGCATCCCCCATGTGTTTCGCATTTTCTTCTATGAAGTTGAAGGGGAAAAGGAGCTGGACAAGAGCCACACTATTTGTAAGCTTTGTAAAATAAAACTAAAATATTTCAGAAACATGATGAAGCCATGAGACACGTTTCCACCCAGAGGAGGAAAAACACTTGGCTGTACCGGTCGTTGTTATATTATTAATTTACTAACGTTACAAGTATGCTGCTAGTTCAGGCACACATTTCTTTTCCTGTTGGTTCTTTGCAATGTTAATAAAATATATTGTACGTTAATTCTTTATGGGTCATTACTTTGTACTTTTAAAGCAAAGTATTTATAGTCACACACACACAGACAAACAAAAAGATTCAGATAATCGATAATCGCTTTATCATCGAATCGCAGCCCTCTGAATCGTAATCGAGAGATTCCCACCCCTACAATTCATATGGATTAGTTTTATGATAGCTTTATGAACTTTTTAAAGCGTCAAAGTGGTAGTTGCGTAGCTGTCAATAAGAGTACAGAAATCTCTCAGATTTCAATAAAACTATCTTCATTTGTGTTCCGAAGACAAACAAAAGTCTTACGGGTTTGGAACAACATGCAGCTGAGTAAATTACAATTTTCATATTTGGGTGAACAAACTCTTTAAGAATTATTTTATAGAAACAGACATTATAAAAACTATAGAACATTCATAGAATAAGTGTACTATGCACTTCATAATAACTGAAGTACCAATACTCTTTAATAAATGGGTATATCAAGCAAGCTCACTTACCCTCAGAATCTTCAACCAAAACAATGGAGCAGGACACACACCCCTTGTCTTGAGGCTGCATTTATTTACATGAACATGTTGAGACTTCAAGCTATCTGATTACTGTCATTCAATTGCTTTTGATTAGTAAAAAAGCATCACACTGTACCTGGTCTGCAAGTTCATCACCTGGATCCATTTGGTCAATGAGCGTTTCCTCTTCATCTGGACATAATAAAAAAATGCTATTTTTAACTAAATTTTGCACTTATGATTTATACCATAGTATAAAATAGTAATGCAAGTATATAGCTTTTTCTTCATTTCCTTAGTGGTATGTGATGCAATAATTCTGTAAATAGGTATATAAACTCGTACCATTTGATTTTTCAGACTCCAAAGCGACTGTAGTTCCATATTCTGCATCTTCGTCCTGATGTATATAGAGATACAATTGGTTTCTACATGTTCTATTCCCAACTGCTGTAAACATTCTACTTACCACGATTAAACATACATTTACCTTTGAAGCACGGTTCTTCAATGAGGTACATGTTTCCTTGGTTAGATCTTGAATAGTTACAATTTAATTCAAATGAAGAGATAGAGAGAGGGAAAAAATGCTGTCACATTTTATGGCATTGGTGGGGAACAATGAGAATGATAAGTATTGTGCCCTCTATTTTTTTCAGTTAAAAGATACAATACATATATTAGATTTAGATATAATACATACCACTTCGAACTGCAGCTTCAATGCTTGAAGTCTGCAATTAAAAACACTGGATGAGTAAAAAATGCTTTCTATTTTTTTACACACAAATGCAAAAGTAGATTCTAGTGTTCCACACCTGCAATGGCTTCTCTGGCAGAATTTCAAAGATGTTGAGTGGATCTACCACCACCTCAGAATCATGCTCCACAAGCAAAACCTGAAAAATACAGGGGAAAAAATAGCCTGAGGATGAATTTTAAGTTAGACAAGAAAAAAAGTACAAGTTTCTTTACCAGAAAAACGACAAGGGCAGCTCTTAAAACAAAACATTTGTGAATTCGAAGAGAAAGATACACTCACCAATGCAGCATCTTCAGAAACTTTTAAAATTCGTGCTGTGCACCAATTCCTCCTTACATGAGACCAGATCACACAATCTGACCCAACTGGCTTCTTCTCTGCCGATCGCCTCAAATAGCCCAAGTCTTTAAAAAATATATTATTATATAAATAAAATATAAAGAATTAAAGAAGGGAGACCTCTTGCATAAAGTGAAGACTATCTTTGAAAGTTGTACCACAAAATGTGTCAAATGCAGACTTACCTGACTGAATGATCTCATATGATGGTGAATCTGGTTCCTCAACAATGCATAATTGAGAATCAGTGTTATTCATCAAGAAGCTTTCTATATTTTCTGAGGAAATACTAGATGTTGCTCCCTCAGATTGCTGTGGCAAAACTACAGGAAAAGGTGTTGGGTCAACATCTGTCTCTTTAGCAAAGGTATGCTGGTTTGTTGTGTCAGATGGACTTGTGGAACCTGAAACTGGTTCATCTTCCGTGATGCATGTGGTATCCAGGTCAACATCTGTCTCTTTAGCAAAAGCATGCTGGTTTGTTGTGTCAGATGGACTTGAGGAACCTGAAACTGGTTCATCTTCTGTGATGCATGTGGTATTCGGGTCAACATCTGTCTCTTTAGCAAAGGTATGCTGATTTGTTGTGTCAGATGGACTTGTGGAACCTGAAACTGGTTCATCTTCTGTGATGCATGTGGTATCCAGGTTGCTTTGTGTTTCAGAGGGCACTATACTCCAAGTATCAGATGAGGGAACATTTTCAGTAGTCATCTCAAGTGGGCCATCTTGAGCTTCATTTCCAGCTTCTGTATTTCTCAGTAAATCAAGCTCATCTTGTTCAGAAAGTTGCATTTCAAGAACTGAAGTGCACGTTTTTTCGTCAACAACCTCAGTGTCTGCATCAAGGGTAACTTCAGAGTCAATATTAACTTCAGCAGCCACAAAGTCATTGGCAGACACCAGTTCTGCTTCACTTAAGAGTTCATCTGATGGAGTTTCAGGACTTTGACTTTTCCAATAGCTTCTCATGGCATCATCGATGAAAACACCATTACAATCCAGCTTGACGAAGTGTGGTGTTTCAGAGTCCCCCATTTTCTCAACAGTGATATTAAAAAGCTTGTCATTAACTAGATCAAAAAAGGCATCTTCTGCCTTCTTATCCCAGAAACCCTTGGAAAGATCAAAACCTTCAAGCTGGCAGTTAAATGCCTGAGGGGGCACATCTGATAGCTCGGGTGGAAGTGCTTTGATGTCACCCACATTGACTTTTGATTCATTTCCATAGTCTACGAAGGTAACGGAGAGTGTGTCAAGGTCCCTAGATGTTACTTTAGCTCGATACCACAAATTGTCTTCATTGAAGAGAGCAATGCAAGCACTTCCAGCTGGCACAGAGTCCTCACTCAAAGTTGTATCTGATGCATTACCAGCATTCTGTAAAGCATCTGAAATCTCTTGAAGTTTGTCCATTTCCGCATATTGGCACCAGAAGAGCTGAGGACCCTTGATAAATGAGGGGTATCCATTGATCATTTGACCAGGTGATATGTCAGGGTCCTTGTAACGGGTACAGACCTTGGTATCAGACATCTGATGCTTGACACCTGTAGTCAAAAGCTCAGCTGCTGGTGCAACTTCATGCCTGCAGGTGGATCCCAGCACTACACCATTAACATTGAGTTTCACTTCCCACACAGTCCCTGACATTTTAACGAACGTGCACATGACCTTTTCAATGTTTTGATCAATTACTTGTTTGAAGTTGGGTGCAATTTCTTGGTCTACGCAGTCAACATTTAGTTTATGTACAGAGCAGTGGATGCTGTACCTAGGAAACGAAGCAAATGATTGATCAAGACGACATATTTTTGAGGCAGAAATCACAGCCGTGTTTCCAAAGTCAACAAATTCAACGTCAATTTTGTCAGCGTTTTTTCGTACTGCTGCACGGTACCAAGAGTTATCATCAGGAAACATTGCACAGACCATGTTTCCCTCACGAATCTCACTAGAATCAATGTTTGCGCACCTTGACTGGTCAGCATTCAACTTCTCTACAAGTGAGTAAATGTCATCCTCATCTGCTGCAAACTGAACAAAGAAGCTACAAGGGCTATTGCAATGAGAGATGAATACCTCAGCTTCTAGACCAGGTTTTATTAATTTCACTGGGAGCGACGATTCTCTGAGAAGAGCCTGGTACTTTGGTTTAACACCATCAGTTTTGTCAGATGCACATGGGTGGCGTACATCAGCTCTATCATTGGACTTTGTTTGTGGTTCATTTTGCTTCTGAGAATTATGGATTGTCCCAAAATCTCTTGTTGGTTCTGGTCTATCATCTGTATGGAATCCCCACTTGCTTCGTGGCTGTTTTGATTCAACGTTTCCTCGTTGCGCTGCATGACTTTCCCGGGATTGTTGAACTTGGTCTGTGCGATCTCTATTAAAACCACTGGAACTTTCCTTTCTAAGGCTCTCTGCCTGAACTTGTGCACTTCGGTTCTTTGAACTATATCCTTTGAGTGGACTTGGTTCAATTCTATGGATTTCATTGTGAAACTTCTGTCTGATCAGTGCATTCACTTTAGTTTTTCCCTCATAAAGTTCCACCATAAGCTTTCCTGCAGGTTCTTTTGCCACAATCAAAGCAGTGAAACAATGGCTGTCCGCAAAATTCTGAAACCAATTTTCCACTGCACATGGCACATTTTCTGGCATATCCGACAGCCCACATTCAATTGCCTGCACTGGGACGGACATAATCTCTCCTGCTTCAATTGGAACTGGCAGCAAGTCTGATTTTTCAACTTCCAATGTGTCTCCATAATCCACAAAATTGATCACCACTGACGGTTTTGAAGACTTTATCTGGCCTCTATACCAAAGTCCATCTGTGTATTTTGCAAAGCAAACCGTTCCAAAAGTCTGAGGACACTTGGTTACCTCTAGTTGACGGCATAGGGAATTGACCTTGCCTGCCAGTTTCTCAATCTCATCTGAATTCCTGGCGAGATGGCAAAAGAACTGAGTGACACTTTTCACACAGGTGACACTCACTTTTTCTTCACACCCAGTCTTGACTCCGTGTGTTGAATAATAGTAGGTGTCCAGGCGAAAGGGTGGGAGAGGCGCTCTCTTAGAGGGTGCACGATCAGCTAGACGCCTCTGGACAAGGAGATTGCAAATGCTTTGGAATGGGGTCTCCAAGTCCACCACATTGAACACAACTTTCTGGGAATCATACATTACAGCAAAAATGGTGCATTTCAAAGGCACGTTCATGGATGCTGCAGTATCAACAAACTCTTGAAACTGTAATGTGGCTTCAGGGCTCCAGTCTAAAGCTGAGTGGGAAACCGGGTGGATCAGATTATATAAACTACATCGAAAGGCTTGTCCTTTCATCTTCAAAAATGCTGGACTGATCTTTCGAAGATCTTCAATGGCAACTTTCTTTGTCTGCCCATAGTCAACGAACAAGACCTCAACATGAGGCGTTTGGTGCTTTTGAATGACCAAGGCTCTGTACCATATCCCAGTTTCAGGATGACGAGCAACACAAGCTGCTTCCAAAGGTGGCTGAAATTCACTGTGAGCATAGAAACGCTGAATATCTTGCATTAGCACTTCTAAGCATGCAGCATTTCGGGCTTTTTGACACCAGAAGTCATTTGGACTCTCAATGTAGGATACGGTTACCTCCAGTGAACTTCCAATTGGAAACAAGTATTCCTTGAAAACTGATGCACTTTCCGCCACGGCAGAAGAACTGGAAGGCGTCTGAGGTCGAGTGTCTGTCAGGAATATGCCAGAGGTGTGTGTGGTTTTTAAACCACAAGATCTTACAACAGAATTATCCACAATGCTCTTTTCACTCTCTGCAAAATTCGCATTGCACAACAACTTATTTACATCATTTTCTCCATCTAAACTCGGGTCTACTAATTGAACCATGTGAGTGTCTTGATGCTTGTCCTGTACGTGCAATTCAAGTTTTTTGTCTTCGACAAGTTTTGAAAAGAACAACGTAGCCCTCTCGTCCCAGTGTTTCAGTCTGGATTTAATGCCATGGAGGGAGCACTTTAATGCCACAGCTGGCAGCTGCTGGAATCTCAGAGGCAACTGTCTGAGGTTGAAACAATCAACAAGTTCTGTGTTGCCGTAGTCGAGGAAGTAAACTTCTGCTTTCTTGTCAATTACCTTATAGACAGCTGCTCTGTAGAACACACCATCTTGGGCTTTAGCTGCACAGAGGAGACCAACAACAGGCTTTCTTATCAATCCTTCAGCGCTTGTTGGATTAATGTACAGATTTCCAAGGTCATTCATTAGCTGGTCGAATTCATCAGCGTAATTCTGAGTTTGAACCCAAAACTTTCCAGGGCTGTCAACATGCTGCACAACAGCCAGATGTGAAGTGTTAGGTGTGAGACTTTCTGTGAAAAAGACTGGTTTGTTACCTTTAAGGTCAGAGTAGGTTTCACCAATGTGTGAGATCTCTGTTGTCTCCAAAATCTTGCTCTTTTGAGATGATGGGCTCTTCTGAACAGCAAAATCTGCAAGAGTCATTTCAGAGTCCAGTGAACATTTCTGTTTCAGTTCAAACAATTTGTTGATGTTTGTGTTCTCCTCTCCATAAAGCATGACATAGTGAACACCTTCAGAAAGGCTTTGATACTGAAACTTGGCAATCACGGTGCGGTTGAGCAGGAGCGATTTCAGGTAATCAATCTGTGAAGCTGTCCAACCAACACCTCTGTCGACTATTCCATGAAGGGAGCACACGTACGTTACGACAGGCATCCTGAAGAATTCAGAGGCAAGATGCCTGACATTCTCAACTTGTACAAATTGTTTCTTCCCATAATCCACCTGCAAAACCTCAACCACATTGTTGGCAGACATGACCTGTTGCAGAACTGAACGATACCACTTGCCGTCACTTCCTCTTGATGCACACGGGCTGCCCAAATTCTCAGGTTTCGCAAAATTTCTGCCAACTCTTCCCTCATAATGCTGAGTTATCTGTTCGGTTAACTTTTTCAGCTCCTGAGAGAAAACCTTAAGTTGACAGAATATTCTAAATGGACTTGTTACTTCTGTGACCATGACAGTCTCAACAGTATCAGTTTGCAGCTCTGGGTACATGTAGGCATGCTGCTTCTCCATTTGCTCAATACTCTCAACTGGTTTTGGCCTAATGGAAGAAATTCTCTGAGGTTCTTCAGTTCCATTGTTGGTCTGTAAAGATCTTGCAACAAACTCCTTGAACCGATCACTGTACAATTTCTTTGCAAAGCCCATTTCAAACATCTGTCTGGACAGACAAGGAATGTCAAGAAGGAATGTTCGATGAGGCACAAGAACATCTTGAACCGAAGCATTGACTCTTCGACCACAGAAGGTCTTCATGAACTCGAAGGCCATTGCTGACCATTTATTTTCAGGAGACAGTGGTAACACATTGCCAAGAACACAGAATTCAACTTCAGGGGGAAGATAGAAAAAATCACTTTTTCCCCATGCTAGAGTGTTAACAGTGGCACACAGTGTTCGGCCTTCATCAATTAAAAACACGCTGTACTCTTCAGTGTCTCTGGAAACTATACGGGCTCTATACCATGTTTCATACACTTGTACAAGGCACAAGTCACCAGGGTTTCCATCTGATTCACAGAAACTCTCTCTGGGGTATTGTATCTCCTTTTTCAGCTGCTGATAAGCAAATTTCCGGTCTTGGTCAAAATTTCCCCAAAACTCTACAAGAACACATGATGGATTCAGATTAACTCTGGTAATAAGTACAGGTACATTTGAACCTGTTGATGGGAGCCCCGGTATAGAACACATTGTGATTTCCGTCGTGACTCACTCAATCTGGTATTTAGGTGTATCTAGAAAGAGAGGGGAAAAATGAAATGTATTAATACTAGTCCAAAATCAAGGCTCATACTTGCCAAGAAAAAAAAAAACATCCCATCAGAGGTGAAATCCTGGGGGCGTATTACAGAAAGATCCAAACTTTAAAATCCTCTCTTATCTGTTTGGTAACCATGGCCATTTCAGTAAGGACATCGTTTAGGACAAAGGCTATTACAGAATGACATTTCTTAAATGCATAATCTTATCTTAACTACAGATAGGAAAAGGGTATTACAGAAGCATCCTAACTCGACAAAGAAATCCAAACTTTAGTCTTAACTTTAACCCCACTCCTAACTTTAAAATGATTTGAAAGCCAACAATAAAAAGCACATAACAATAGGCCTGTCTGAGAATGATGGCACATTTATTAATGACACAAGATGAAGAACTGTGATGTTTGGTAGAAAGACTTTGAAACCCCAAAAGATGTGCTGCACTTTGACAACAAAACGCGCAAATTACGGAGTCACACTAAATATAGTGATAGGTAGGGATGCACGATGATATCGGGAGATATGACTATTTCTGCCGATGAGCCTTGCCGATAGGGTGGCGTGTTTCCTATGCGCACGTGACGACCGTGAACGAAGCATGAGCGGCAGCAACTTAACTTTCCAACTAAGGGTGTGCGTCTCACGCGGTTTTTGATCGTGGACTAGGGCTGTCGCGGTTATGGAATTTCCCTTGCGGTAATGTTGAGTGGCTCAATAGCGCGATATGCAGTATTACCGCCATTTATTTATTTCATTTATATGTATTTGTTGCTATATAAATAAAGTTTACGATGTGGACAAAAACGAGGACATTTTCAGTAACCAATGTAACCGAAACTAAACAGCGTCTATATGCGCATTGAAAGGCTTTCACTCAGCGCGCATATTGTTATGACAACGGACTTTGAGTGAGTCACAGGATGAGTCATTAAACCGTTCATTCAACGAACACATTCAAAAAAGATGATTCATTAAAAGAGATGTAATGAAACAAGGTGTAAATTATTTTTAACTTTCAGTTCCACTTTTCAAGGCTCAGCTGAGCAGCAATGCGTCGCATGGGTAACGCTGAAGCTGATTCTTCACTTAAATTGAAGACCAATACCAATATGGCATTGATTCACTGCGTGACTTGCTGATTTTATTTCCCCGCGGCTTCCTTGCGCTGCTGCTGACGCCCATTTATGGGAAATACCCGTGACGTGAACGTTAAAAGGATGATACGACAAATATTTCGCTTTCCTTTGACACGGCAACCTTTTCACAACTTCAAAAGACAGACGCAGGTAATCGCACGCGCTCTGCCGATCTCGCTCATTCACTGTCTGTGTGAAGCCTCTGTAGGCTACACATCACCAAGATAAACGGTCTTTTTATCATTATGAACTTGTTCAACATTCAATACACATGCATGAAGTTCAAAACAAGGGTATAGCCTTATAAAAAACGTGAATATCGCGGTTGTTGCGGTTACGTGCAATCCTCTGCGGTTGACTTGTCAGCAGCGCGGTACTACAATATTGCGGTTAT